>NDFZ01005191.1:13126-281800 GCA_002192655.3 Mamestra configurata
TGGGAAATCATCAAATGACTTCTTCCGCTCTGGGTGGAGTGGAAGGGCGTCTCAGACTCTTACTGACTAAAACCCATCCGTGTTCCTTCTAAAGCCATTTGCGTTCTGGAACGCAAAGGGCCCTGGGGCCGCGGTGACTCTTTCGAACAAAACCCGCAACCCTGGCAGGCTCTGGCCCTAGCGGGCCCCGACTTCTATGCTGACATCTCTTTGAGGCGCGCGTGAAACACAACGCGCCATCGACCCGGGCCTGGTGTTGATCGGACAGCGAGCCACCCAACGCTCGCCGTCCGTAGGCAATTGTGTAGGTATCCCCTAGACATCGTCAATTTACATTTACATAGTCTAGCTTCATGTTTGGCTATCTAATCTGGCATGTACACTAATGCATTCTATAAGCGGACTTAGGTGTTTGAGCATAATTATCTAATAAGAGTTATAAAGCCATATCTTTGTAATGTATTCAAGTTCTAGCCATCTAGAGTATCTAAGCTAGACTAGGTGATGTTTTGATACGAACTTTAATGTGGACATGTCACCGGAAAATGGCAAACGCCGTAAGACTAAAATATCGCGTGAAATTATAAACAATTTTTTCTAAATAAGACACGGATATATTTGAAACTCTTGAATTTGGATGGGATGTATTGTAAACAAAACGATTTTTTCATAATATATCGATAAATTATAATCTAATCAAGATTTATTACAATCTTACGGAGTCTGCAATTTTCCAGTGACTATACGATTTGTAAACTAGCCCAATGTATTGAACGTTAAATATAATTTGTAAATGAAAGACATGTTTTTTTTAAATGCATAAATCGATTCGATAAATAATTTAATTGAAATACAGCCAAATGGGGCAATCTTCACGCAGTGCCAGTGTGGAGCCGATGGAACCCCTTCAAAGGACATGGGTCACTACCTAAGTTTCCCGTCGTACACAACCACCGGCACCTTCCAGGATTTAAACAAGGTCAATGATAGAGATGTACAGATTGCTAAACTCTGTCGGACAAACTTTAATTTTTCGAGTTTCGAGAGTCAATAATCAACACAAAAAAGAAGATGCGTAGATAAGTAGACGCAGTGACAGACTTTCTATGAGGCGGATGAGACCTTTTTAAAATAAATGTATTCTTTTTCACTCAACGTTTTTGCATTTTGCAATTAGAAATCTCACATATAAAAAAATACCGACTCTTAAAAAACATGCAAAAAACGACCTACCTAAGTAGAGTGCAAACGATTCAGCTTTTTTTGAGGATATGAAACATTGAGAGCCAATCACTCAAGCAATCGAGCGAAACGTTTTTCTATGTGCCTCTACACAGACTCGATATTTTGTCCAGTTTAGAGTATATTGACAGTAAACAAAATAACAATAAAAAATCCTTTTATTTCTTGCAAAAAATGAGAAAAATTAATCTAAATGTGAAGTTATTTCTTAAAAAAGTTTTTTATTTTACACTTTTTAATGGTACACACCCACACCTAACAACACCACTGGAAAGTCACAGGAAAGCAAAACACGCTATTTCGTTTACTTGAATGATATATTTTCTATTGCCTCCAGTTAATTTGATTTAAAAACCAAGCCACTGAACCGATTTTGATAAAATCTCTATGGGAACAATTGGAACGTATATCTTTTCACATGAATGAAGATTGCTTCAAATCGGTTCATAAATGACGGAGATATGAGGTAACAAACATAAAAAAAATACAACCGAAGTGAGAACCTCCTCCTATTTATGAAGTCGGTTGAAAAGAAAAAAACTTAAAATAAAATGTTCAGGTTATATGGCACGATTACAAGACGATAGACTGATGGACAAATCGAGCGACAACATGGTTAGGCCCAAGAGCCAAGAGATGGAAAGGAAGTCCGCACACAAGATGGCATGAGATATATGATAAAGTCAATGAATTCATCAAGTTCCAGATCTTTAGGTAATCAGACTTTCGTTTCGACGGTACAAATGAAGCAATAACAACAGATGCTGTGGAGGTTTTGACATAAGACATGATTAATAGCTGCCACGTTAATGGTAGGTCCATAAAGGTTGAAAGTGCACAGCCCTACATTATTTTGCTCTTAAAATGGTTTTTTTTTTCCTTAGCCTATTGTGTCCCACTGCTGGGCAAAGGCCTCCCCCATATCCTTCCAGACATTCTTTTCTTGTGCCACCTCGAACCAGCCTTCGCGGTGTGCATCCAAGTCATCTCGCCACCGCTTTCTAGGCCGGCCTCGGCGACGCCGTCCATCCTCAGGCACCCATTGCGTGGAGACTTTTGCCCAGCGGTCATTATGCATTCGGCTGGTGAGACCCGCCCAGTCCCAATTTAGCCTGGCAGCTTTTTTGCCTACGTCAATGATACCGGTTTTGGAGCGCAGCGTGGTGTTCCGTACTCTATCAATTCTTTTTAAACCTAAAATACTGCGCTCCATTGCCCTTTGACATACCCCAAGGCGGAACTTTTGCGACTCGGTGTGTGACCAGGTCTGAGCACCGTAGGTTAGGACGGGCAGAATACACATATCGATGAGTTTGCGCTTTAGGGACATCGGGAGATCGCCCTTCATTAGCGTCTTCATGGACCAGTAGCTTTTCCAGGCGTTGTCGATGCGACGATCGATTTAAAATGGTTATAAGCCAATAATGCAAAGGGTAAAACGGGACCCTATTACTTAGACTCAGCTGTCCGTGCGTCTGTCTGTCTGTCCGTCTGTCACCAGGATGTATCTCATGAACCGTGGTAGTCAGCCAGTTGAAATTTTCACAGATGAAGTATTTCTGTTGCCGCTTTAACAAAAAATTCTAAAAAACAGAATACAATAAATATTTAAGGGCTCCCATACAACAGACATGATTTTTATTGCCGTTTTTAGATAACTAGCGGCCGCCCGCGGCTCCGCCCGCATGAATATCGAAAATTATCCCAAGGGAACACACTCCCGGGATTATGTTATTCCAAACTATAATCTACTTCTGTGGCAAATTTCATCAAGATCCGTATAGTCGTTTTTGCGTGAAAGAGTAACAAAAATCCATCCGTACTCACAAACCTTCACCACAGAATATATAATAGTATGCCTTCACATTCATAATATTAGTAGGATGGTACGGAACCCTTCGTGCGCGAGTCCGACTCGCACTTGGCCGGTTTTTAAAACTTGTAATGATATGTTATAGTTATGATAACCGAAAAAATAGGGTATGTGGTGTCCTTTTGATTCAACCTCGAGCAGGAGCTCATGGCGGGTCGATCTTCAAGGTTAAGCAACGCTTGCCGAAGTCGGTCTATGGATGGGTGACCATCTTAACATACCGAGACTTCCCTCGTGCCTCGGAAAGCACGTTACGCCGTCGATATCGGCTTTCATCTGTAGATCTTTGGCAGTCGTTACGGATTGTCAGAAGCCATCAATCTGCAAACGTGTTTTTTTATTTGAGATAGATTTGCTCTTGCTTCGGTCGGAGGTGACAGAGACAAAGTCGACGATGGAGTGAGCTTACCCAGAAGAAGCCTGTTCATTCTAACTTTGAAGAGATTAGGGTTTAATGGCAGGTAGACTTCCACTCCGTACCTACTGGGCCCGCGTTGGATTATGGCCATTCAGAGGAAGCCAGTGTCTCAGGAGCGGAAACGGAAATGGTTGATTATATTATACTATCGCAGTCCACTATTGGACGCAAATCTCTTTAAAGTTGCTTCCCAATACCCAATCTTCCATCTTCCGCATCCATTTTGTCTCGACAACTTCTTAAGATCATCAGTCCATTAGGCTTTCCCAGCTTGCAATCAATTTGACTCCGCAAAACCATCAAGGTAGGCTACGTAGCTATAATAATTCCATCAAACTATGGTATCCAGCGTACGCGCAGAGCGATTGTTGTACGTAGTAGGGGCAACCCTGTGTTTCGCGAGTGCCGTGGTAGGGCACTGTTAGTTGTGGTTACGCGCGTCCAACGCACGCGCTTCGAATAGTCATCGATTATATTTTTGAAGTTCGAACGATTTCGTTTACGTTGCAACTTTTTTAGAAGAATATTTTTTATTTGCATTCGTATTTTGTTTTTGGAATTTGGATTTTTGTTTCTCTTTTTGAAAGGTAAGCTTGTTTTTTTTTTAATATTAAAATATATTTCTATGGCGTCAGGATTTCCCAGTCTAACAAATTATAAATACAGTGTTCAAAACTAGTCCTTCGTCTAGTTAAAATAAAAAAAAAACAAAACAAAACAAAAAATTTACTCATAATAAAAGGCTAAGGCCACTATCAACAGATACGGTTTTCGCAATGAAACCGTTAATGGATTTGTTCCGTTTTGACAACTAAACAAAGCGAAAGTCCAGACTTTTAGGTAAAGATTTAAGACCTAAATTCTAAGCTGGTTCTAACCTTGGATTTGCTTAGGACATTTTTAGTAAATAATTTATTTGTAATGCTTATTGTAATGTTACTTACCATTCTAGCCTTTCATCAGATTAATGATTTCCTAACTCGAGTTAATTTAACCATCAAGTTAGTTTTAATTTTTGATTGTGATTTCTTAAGAGCAAAATCAAGCAGATAAAATTAGGTTGGTAGGTAACCTAAAGTTACCAAAAAATAGTAATAGTTTAAAGATATTAGGTAAAGCTTTATTAAAAAACAAAACCATATTCAAAATACGAATTCCCATACCATTTCAAACAGTTCAAAAAAAAAAATACTTTGCTTGCCAATAAACCATATATGGATGTAATTATGAAATAAAATATTTGAATAAAGCTAAAACACAGCTGGGCTGATCGGATAAATGAGTGCCATTCATTTCGAGGTTAAAATAATAACGTCAAACATTGTTCCACGCCAATTCTCCCCTAACGCACTTCTTTCCAAAACATAATCCATAATGTAACTAGATTTCTAGTTCAACATAATAAAAACATAATGTTACATCTTGAGTAAATCTTACTTCATTTGTTTACACATTTTCATTACGGAATCTGACAGTTACATCATTTTGAGCACATTTGATCATAATGTGATATACGGTTTCTTTGCCGGCAGAAACACGCGAATTTAGGTAATAATTATTTGTTAATGATCTCGGAGTATTTGTGCCACTGAAATTATAAAAAGAACAACATAATTGTCTACATGTTCTTGAAACTTGAAAGTGCATGTCCGGTTTGGAGAGCTGAATGAAGTTATATTTAAATATCTGCCGATGATAACATTAGTCTTATAACAAAACCAAGCCTTCTTTATTAATAGTAGGCTGGTGTTTCACCACTATCTCACCTGGGGCTGTAGACAAGTCACTAGTCTGTCCTCGGTATCGTGGTGAAGGCGATTGTCGCAACGTCAAATATGATTGGGATTGACAAGCGCTATCGAAAAGTTACGAGATCAATTATATATTATATATTAGCACTAGCTTTTGCCCGCGACTTCGTACGCGCATATCCCGTTTTTCCCGTTTCCGAAGGGGAAATCCACTTTTAGTGGTTCGCCTACACTCTTCAAGGAACCTACATGCCAAATTTCAGCTTTCTACGACCAGTAGTTTCGGCTGTGCGTTGTCTGTCAGTCACTCAGTAACGAAAGAGTTTTATATATGTCACCGGAAATTTGCAAAAACCAAGTTTGAATTAAGCCAACGATCAAAGATTGTGAAATATCGCGTGAAATTGTAAACCATTTTTTCTTAATAAGACACGGATATATTAGAAACTATTAAAACTGGATGGGATTTATTGTATGCAAAACGATTTATTATGAAAAAATCGTTTCATCCATCATCCAAATAATAATAACGATTTTTTCATCATAAATCGAGAAATTATAATCTATTAAAGATTTATTACAATCTTACGGGGTCTGCAATTTTCCGGTGACATTTATATTGATTTCGACAATCGCATTCGCTAAAAGTGGCATTTTTTTAGCGCCTCTGATGGCAAGTGATGATTTGGTCGACGATGACACACGCTTGCGTCGAAGTAGCCTCATTCTTGACTTAAAGACCTCCAGGTTTTAACTATCAGGAAACACACACTCTGGCAGGGAATTCCACTCCTTAGCTGAAGGATACAGTGAAAGTATTCCCAAAAGTTGGCTCTGGCATTGCTACTAGCCAGGTTCAAACCTACCATCTCGTGCTTGAGAAGTGGTCCTTAAACTTCCGAGCCATTAGATCATTTTAATCCAAGAGATATAGTGGCAAGTCGTGGTTGCACTCGATTAAACCGTGCGATTAGATTGTGCTCAAGCTCATATAGGGGTATTGCGCGCTAGAAACGCATTTCTGTCCGTTGTAAGCGGCATAGCATTTAATAATAATGGAATCGTCAGAATGCTCTAAGCCTTTATATTCGGAGCGCCACTCGAGTATTCTGTAGATCCAAATTTACAGACAATTTGAGTGGGTTCCTTCGAAGGGCCTCGTCGGTATCCATACCAATATTATAAATGCGAAAGTAACTCTGTCCGTCTGTCTGTTCGTTACCTCTTCATGTCATAACAGCTGAACGGATTTGGATGAAACTTGTCACAGAGGTAGACCATGTCCTGGAATAGGACACAGGAATCCACTGGCAGAAGCTAGCTCTTCATTATTTTATATGGTGTCCCTGTTAGAGTACTTACCTTGAACTCTACGCTATTACAGCACTCAATATAACAAGACATTTCTCAAAACTTTTTCTTAATAATGATACCAGTTATTAGTTTGCTTCTAATTTAGCAAAAACTGTAAATAAAACCGAGACATTCATCTTATTATACTTATTATTACTCATGTAAGAATGATAGATTTAAACCATGCAATTTAATTAGAAATTACTCGTAGTTCATTTGGATTCTGTTTGATATTCAAAGCAGAGAAAGTGGTGAATTACAGCTATTCAAATTGATACGTTCAAACACTACCGTATGACTGTAATATATGTTATGTATAAAATATAATAACTGACAAATAAAGTAGATTACCCAGCGGAATTAATGAGACATTGAATATTATACAGGGAAAATGTAGAAATTATTACAAGAGTATCGGCGATGACTAAGACATAGACTAAACATAGACCAACTTAAAGTGCATGCAATGAGTTGGCAGTATGGGTCCCTGCCTTAGGGCTCATATCAAAAAACGATTTTTTATCAAGTTCATTAATGCACTTCAATCTAATAACATCAGCCAAGCAAACCATAAATATCTTTCTTTGCTTTTAACCTTACTTTACTTCTACATCATAAGACTTTGATGAAAAAGAAGCTACATATTTTTTTTTTACGATTGCTGGAAGCGCTTTTAATATATTCCTAATAAAAAACTATGTCTTTTCTGGTCCTTGAACTATTATAATGATTATTATAATGATGACCGCAAATAAATCTGTATAAACGTAAAAGAATTATAATTTTGATCTTTTCCATGATCTTCGAGGCTGACGGTTTCATGAAATATCCAATGAACAGGTTGCCACAAAAACCACACTAGGTGTGATCACAACGTTAGTCAAGTACAATGATATCTACGGCATTGAGAACCGCCTGTATAACAAATGAAGTGTATAACAAATGTAAGTCGTACTAAAACTGCCTACAGGAGGATTTATAATTTATAGCTAATTTTCAAAGTTAAACCCATTGTTTCGAAGACTTTGAAACGGTTCAGTGTGATGAAGTTGATGAGGTGTCGATCGTAAATCTTTAATATATTTGTTACAAGCTCTTCGTAAAATACTGTTCTTTAGAAGCGTTAACCATTTTTAACATGGCATTTCTTGATTTTTAGGTTTTCGTACCTCAAAAGGAAAAAACGGAACCTTTATTGGATCACTTTGTTGTCCGTCTGTCTGTCTGTCAAGACTCATTATCTCGGGAACGCATGGAGGTATAAAGTTGTTTTTTTTTTGCGCTCACAGGGAATCAAAACCTGTAGGGTACTTCCCGTTGACCTAGAGTCATGAAATTTGGCAAGAAGATAGATCTTACAGTACAAGTACAGGAAAAAGTCCGAAAATTGGGAATTAGTTGTTTTATCATTTAAAAAATATTTTTTTGCGATTACAAACTCATATTTTCGGTTGCAGAATTGACCGTGACGAACATTGATGTATCCGTAGGTAATATGTACTCGGAAAAAATCAAGACTCGATCGGAACCCTCGGTG
This sequence comes from Mamestra configurata, assembly GCA_002192655.3. Taxonomy (NCBI): domain Eukaryota; kingdom Metazoa; phylum Arthropoda; class Insecta; order Lepidoptera; family Noctuidae; genus Mamestra; species Mamestra configurata. The sequence goes on from NDFZ01005191.1 coordinate 21,301, forward strand.
CGCGAGTCTGACTCGCACTTGTCCGGTTTTTTTGAGATCGTTCCATGCTCTTAGAATGTGACTGCTACAAGGACGCTTAACTGTATTTAAGTATCATCTACCTACCTACATAGATCCTTAAATCTTGGCTGGTACATTGATTCATGACACAATTGCTCCCTCAAAAAAATTTCGATGGGGTGCCCATGTTTAGAAGTGGACATTTACGGGCTGTCAACAATATAATCTCTATAATCTCATTTATTAGGTCAGATTCGGACATGTAATCCAGACTTTGCTCTGCTTGTCTTCTCACAACCCGTTTCACCACTCACTGATAAGGTTACGATAACTTAATCAGAGCTTATCAGACAGAAAGGTAATAATATCCTGTATTAAAATAACATTTTGTCTGTCAGCAGACAGATTACTATCAGAAACTATGATTTGAAAGTGGTGAAACGGGCTGCTTTGTGCCCTTTGCTTGGTCCACGTCTTGATCGGGCTGATAACGTTAATACTGGCTATGAGGCAGACAACAAAGTTGAATAAACTAGTAGAAGTTATAGAAATATCTAAATGATAAGACTACGGTGGATTATATCAGCGATAGCGGTTGTCTAAGGTGTTTGGAATAGGGAATTAGATGAAGAAAAATAATGTATCCAATTTTGATAGTTTATCTAACTGACGGAGCAAATAGAATTATTATTTCTTTATCTTTATTCATGATACATCCTTATTGACCCCGTGATATTTCGATGTATGTACATTCCATAGGTAGGCAGGTACATTTCGGACATTTTGACTATCGTTATAACCAGAAGTCGGAATTAGGTAGAGTTATTTATGTACTTACACTGATACAGCGAAAGAATAAAGTGGATATGCCTCAAATCCCGAGATTAATTTTAAAGAGCAGAAAAATCCCGTGATTTATTAAATGAAAAAGTAATTGACTTTTACACAATTAAAACCACTGCACGCGCGACGTTGCCAAATTTACATCAACGACATCGTATGTCCGAAGTTGAAAAATTCCAATGCGCACACGCGCGATATTGCCACATTTGTTGTTCGCACAACATTCATTGTGAGAACAAAAGAAAAATTAAGAAAAATTATTCCCGGGATTGTCTATCCCGGGAAGATCCATATTAATATCAACATTTCGATGCAAGTAGAAAAATAACTCTACCTAATTCCGACGTCTGGTTATTACACCAATATAACTGTCTAGCAGCTAAACAGACTACAAGTAATGGAGTAAAATCAATTTTCCGGAAACCAAAGGTTAAGGAACTGTAGTGTTTTTTGAAAAACAATAATATTAATCCTTGGTTTTAAAGATGAGCATCTGACCTTGTACCTACTCGTAGTTATGACAATGTAACCATAGACAAAGAAAAACAACAACATAGGACCAAGGGAACTGTGTTTAAACTTATTGTCTCCGTGTATTTTGTATGCATCATTGGTACAGTGAGAAACATTTTCTTATAGCTGGAAAACTTTAACAACGCTTGGTCAACCTTGGACAAAAAAAGGCCGTTCCCAATCTTGGACATAAAGGCAAATTGCTAGATTTAACTTTACATTAAACAGTTAGACGTCCAATTTCGAAATTCCAATTCCATCCTATAGGCGTTAAAACATTTAAGCCTAATCCTATAGACAAGAATAAAGGATCTAATTGGTTTTCAAACGGCACAAACTATCAGATCTTTGAGAAAAGATGAATCGAATTTCATGAGAGATGCAAGCCGCATTGTATTGGGTTGCGGAATTTGTTCGAAAGAGTCACCGCGACCCTGGAACGCAAAGGGCATTAGAAGGAACACGGATGGGTCGTAGTCAGTAAGAGTCTGATACGCCCTTCCGCTCCACCCAGAGCGGAAGAAGTCATTTTATGATTTCCCATCCTTAAAAAAAAGCCGCATTGTATTGCTGTAGTTTCTAAATTTTAAATGACCAGGGTTGCCAGTTTTATGTAGTTTTTGGCTCGGACTCCAAATTCGCTAACTACTCTTGAACTGTAAGTATAACTATGTTGGGATTTTGAGACCGTAGTTTCGTAACTGGTATTCTGCCTGTAGAAAAAAATGGGACATGCCTGTATGACTCCAGCTGTTCTATTCTGTAAAAATCTCACCGTCATAACTTACTTGAAGTGAGCTCAAAGTGAGATGTCAAAACAGCATTTTGCGTGATGTGGTAAGAATTGACAGCTCACTTTAATCTCGATTCAACCTTGTCACGGTATCATTTTATAGAAACTTTTTATATTTGGCTCAGAATTCAGTGTCGTATATATATATTACACTATTATTTCTCTTTCGCTTTTAATAAAATTGTGAACCACATATTCAACACTTTAATAATACAATCCACTTGCTTTACTTCTACCTGGGCTTATACATTCACCAATACCTAATGTATGTATCTTGTATGTGTCTACGACCGTTTCAGCAACATTTTTCTCCAAAACAAGAGCAGGCGACACTGTTTAAATGTTCCAAAGTGTACAATGGTCGGTAATATCTCAGCATTATTTCCGTTTCCGTCCGCATTTCGATCCAGTCTGCATCAGCTGTTTTCTTCAATAAGGAAATATTCGAGGCGGCGATTAACAATGCTTTATATTTCTCTTCCTTCTAGCTGTTAATGCAGAGATTGAATTTCACTAAGATTAAATCGCTGCGTCGTCGCACGGTAGCGGAGTGGGATTTGTATCAAGCAACCGTTTGCCAACATACTTGTACCGACTTATTTCGGGGAAGTCAGATGCTTCTACCAAGCGAAGTGTTGCAGGATTGCTCATCCGAGTTACTTTACCTATATATTTTCAGGGTAGATGCGAGATTAGATGGCTTATATATTGCGGTAAAAACTACATTTAATTTAATTTAATCCTTTATTTCAGGAATGAAATAAAGTGAATTAAAATGGCAGGCTTTATTTCAGACCAGGGCCCATAAAATAAAATAAATAAACAAAAAACAATAACTATAAATATATTAATACATATTGGCCGCAGAAACGTCGATCGCCCAAAACTCTGCTTTGAGGAACATCTTGAGCTGATGAGTTGGAACCCGCACCACAAACGACTTGAAGTTTGTGCTGTGGCGCGACCCTAACTTCTCGACCCTCAAAGTGCAGTTACAGGCAAGTCTTCACTCGCATGTACTCCACGATCTCCTCAACCTTCCTAAGGAAATCATAACAATCATGTTTTATGTTCAACAACTTTCATATTAGCAAGTTCAAATGAATGTTGTTAAGATAGATAAACACCTTGGTGTATGTATATGTATTTAGTGTACCTACACCAAACTTTGTAACTCTACTCAAAAGAGTAATAATAAAAAAAGATTAATTAAATTAAGAATATTGTAGAAACAATATTCTTAATTCTATGGGTCACGTACAATGCCGGATGCCGAATGTCAAAATTTTCATTAAACTTAATTTAAGTTTTAAATATTTGCATTGTTATCTACATGTAGGTAAATAATAATGTACCTAGTGGGTGTGGTTTCCTTTTCTCTCAATATTTTCCGTAAAATGACCTTGCAACGTTTTGGACATGGTCTTAATGAGAATTTGGAAGTCTCCATTTTATTATGGGTAAAAATTGGCAATGTCAATATTTGTATAATTTCTGTCTACGACCACAATAAAAGGCACAGAAGAAGTTCCGCTCAGCTGTCAGAAAGCATTTTCCTTTCGTTTTTCCCGACTGACATTTGTAAATTTTTGCCAACCGTTACTGTAGTCAGTAGCCATAAAATCTGTCACCAGCCTTGTCAGAGGTACAGCGACACCCAGTTACTGGGTTGTAGTTGTCAGATAAGCAGTCACCTCAATGTAAAATATTGTTACGCGTGCATCCGTTTGAACAGGAAACCGACCCCACTTAAGCTGAAAGAAAGCTAGACAGATGACGGTGCATTTTGGTAGTAACAAAAGATATTAAAAAATAAATAAAACGAGCGAGTCTTACAGTAGTCGCATAGGATGTGTAACATCTGACGTCTCACCTTGGTAAAAAGCAACATTAACATTACAAGTACCAACTGACCCTGCCAGGGTTGCGGAATTTGTTCGAAAGAGTCACCGCGGCCCTGGAACGCAAAGGGCTTTAGAAGGAACACGGATGTGTTTTAGTCAGTAAGAGTCTGACACGCCCTTCTGCTCCACCCAGAGCTGAAGGAGTCATTTGATGATTTCCCATACTTGAAAAAAAAAAGTACAAACTGACAGCCAACTCGACCACTGCGCGCGCTCATTGGTCAAATCGAATAGGGTGCGCTCATTGGTCAAATCAAATAGCGCGCGCCTCCTGGGCTTCCTGTTACACATTTCCGTCCCATTTCACGAAATCACTCCCACAGATTGCAGGAAAGCGAGAGGAAAGATGTTACACATCAAAAATAGTCTGATTCCGTCTCGAGTAGTCTGAACTTTGGGTGACCAAGTAATACTTGTGGGACACAAATATTGTGTCTGTTAACAGGAGGAGAGATTGAATTGAGATTTAAACGGACCTTTTGACTATTTCGCTTATCTGCTTATTTCTTTCGGCTAATAATTACTATGTCAATATTATACAAAGTCAATTAGCTAACGTCTACTTAATATTTGTTGTATAATATTATTATTAATTTTGCTGGCAAAACTGGGCAAACTGCTTCGTTCTAATAACATAAGTCGATGAAAATTAACGAGCTCTAGATACAAGAATAATAATAATTATAGGTTTATTAAAACATTCGTGTTATTTATGGCTTAACACCATAAGATTATTGTAATCTTGACCTGCAATACGACGTTCTTGGCAAATGAAATACTAGCTTTTTCGAGCGGCTTCTTCCCCATGACGTATCCCACAAGGAACGAGATTTTTAAGGTATAATATCTACTGCTGTAATAGCAATCAGCGGTATTTTGTAACTTTCTAAGGCCGGTCACAATAACGTATCTACCTTAAACCAACTGTCAAATCAGCTACCAACAGTAGCTGAAACGTCATGTTACAAAGGCAAAAATGACGTTTCAGCTACTGTTGGTAGCTAATTTGACAGTTGATTAAAGGTAGATACGTTATTGAAACGGGCCGTATAAGAATGATTGTGATCGGATATGTACTTGTGTTAATTGGTTTAGCTCGTGGGTCAATAATATTAGCGGCACGGTTCGACCTTCGAGGTTAAGCAGCGTTTGTCGAGGTTGGTCCGTAGATGGGAGACCATCCATTACATGCTGAGACTCCCCCGTGCCTCGGAAAGCACTTCAAACCGTTGGTACCGGCTGTCATTTGTCGAAAATCAGACACCAGTCTTGACTTGGCAAGAATGGTGTCACTGGGTACCGCATTACTAAGTTACTGGATTGTGTAGGTGTAAAATACTGGTATTTACATGCATTTGGTTAGAGTGGAAGCCAACTCCAAAATAATAATAATATGTAATCAGGAAAAGGCTAATTTTTGCGAATGGACAACTAGAGTCACTAATATTTTAATTTCAAACTGTAAATTTGACGTTCAAAAGTGCCTTGGTCTAGTTGAAATAAATGAATTGACGTTGACTTTGACTTTGCTCTCATTCTGACTTATTAAGAGTCGACTAGAGATGTGCTTATTGAAGAAAAAAGAAAGAAGAGCTGCCTTGACCCCAAATACATACTATTATTATTTATTATAAGGCTTCTCAACAATGAGCACACCAAAGCTTTAAAATTTGTACATTGCAAACTTAAGTCTAAGCGCCTCATCACTTACAGAGAAGCACCAGCATGCACTAAATTATGCGCAGATAATAAAATTATTAAAACATTGATTGAAAAATTAAAAATAATAACAATTAGATACCACGGATTAAATTAAAGTAGATTTTTTAAAATTAAATTTGAATACATTATTGTATTCAAATTTAAAAAAAAAATCTACTTTAATTAAACTACGGAGGGTAAAAAATACGAATTAAGGGAGGACGAATATTGTTCAACTTGCTCGACAGGTTTTGCAATGACATCGTCAACCACAAATTTAAATTTAAGTAAAGTATAGCATTTAAAATTCACATGCCGGGACCTTATCAAAGTCGCCCTATCACGTCTGTTTTGTGAACTTTAAATAGTAATACCATATTCGGCCATTTACCTTACAGTGAGTCTTGTGATATGTCTACATGTCGGCAGGTTTATGGTGGGTTTCACGTCCGTCGGTTAGCAATCTCCTTTTATTGCGTGTATGACCTGGGTCCACATGATGTACTTATACCATCATAATTCCATCTTGAAAAAAGGATAGCGCTATTTGACCTGTATAGCTCTCTCTGACAGCGGATACATGACAGTTTTCATTCGTGATACTAAAGTCCCAGATGAATGCACGTGAACGAAGCAAAATGAGTCTGAAAAGATCGTAGCAGGAAGCGTTTCGCACTTTTCTCTACCCAGGGGGGCTACTCTCTAAGCCCGAAGTCCGTTGTGTCGGGCTTAGGTAACCTAACCACTAAGAATGAATGAATTCTTAAATTCATTCTTAGTTCGGGTTCCGAACTAATCGTAAGTCCGACTTCGGGCTTAGAGAGTAGCCCCCCAGATCAGGCCGACACTCCAGAACTTTTCGAACCTGCACATTGCTCCCAAAGCGGACAGTCGATGGACCATTTGTTCCTGCCCTGCTTACTACCACTTATGTTTGGTAATTCTTCAGGTAATTCCAGCAAACTTTCTTTTCTGATTCAATCACGTAAGGAAACACCGAGCATAGTCCTTCTCATTGCTCTTTGGGTGACTTTAATCCTTCTGATGACGCATAATCTACTGCTGTGGAAACAGAGCAGAATCTACAGGTATTTGTCTTCATATGTTATCTTTACATATCGTTGTCACTCAAGTCGACACACTGACCCAAACCTGAGTATTACATATCCGCAAAATGTGAAACAATAATAAATCATGCGTGGTTGATACAATCTTTTGACGTAATATTAAATGGTTCATGTACGTCAAAAGCCCCTGCACCTTTTCATGTTTAATTGCTTGCTGTTTTAATATATTCTGATTGCTATAGCGGTGATGCAACATCAACATCATCTTAATAACAGTCAATGCTGGATATAGGCAACCCCAAAGCAGCGACACGTAGATCAGACACATGCCCCTCGCAGATCTTCATCATCATCATAATTACAGATTGCTACAAATAAGCCTCAAACGTCACCCGGTCGCCGGTCCCGTACTTTGTGATTCATTCAATCTTTTCGCAACCTCTTACTAAGTCATTGGTCCAAGTCTTCCTGAGGATCTTCCATTTCAGATTCAACATCAATCAATTAATTTATCAAACTTAAACTCGAAGAATTCATTTCAAATAAATCAGTCAGAAAGATAAAGCTAGATGTACGTTCCAAAGTATAGATCTCTATGGAGAAGAACGTGCAAGAAACTCCACGGACACTCTTTTAAAATGAATATCATCATTTAGGCTTGTTTAAGTTTTTCCTACAGTTCGGCTTTCCACAACATTCTTAGGTACATTATCTGACTCATGAATTCCTGAAAGCGATTAATCAAACGCCTTCGGAAGGTTCTATTAAAATTTCATAAAGGCACCAAGGGACGAACATCAATTGCTAGTCTTCCCTTCGGACCCCCCATGGGAGTTTGCTCAACAAGGTTAAGGATACATCAGTAAAGTATGGTTTACCTAAACACGTTTGATATACGTTTAATATTTTGTTGTTTTGGGAACAGGAGTTATAAAAGAGTCGGAAGATTAAAAGAGTCGGAAGATTACATATTTGCTTGTTCATGCGCTGTACGAAGTGGGACTTCTACTCTGTAGTGTGTTTGACATGGCATGGAAGCCCACCCTATCGTAGTTGAGATAAGTCCCGTTCTATCTGCAAATGCAATTGTTAAAATGCCAAAATATAAGGGAGATCAATCCCTTGTGACATTTCGACAGTGTTTGTCAATACCTTGAATTTATGTCGTGTTGACAATCGCCTTTGCCACGCTACAGAATTTTACTTGTCTAGATCCTTAAGGTGGGTACTGACCCCGGTGTTACAGGACGTAATGTAACATGCTACAAAGCCAGCATTCGTGCAGTCAGTACGGGGAAACGAGCATGAAGACGCGAGCAACGAGCCGCTCGTTGCTCGTTTCTAGTGCTGTCGCTTTTTTGGCGAATCCCTTTGAGTTTTTGTTTGAGTTGTTACGCGGTTCAGTCAGTACGCCGCCTCAAGTCGTCACAAGTGCACGTACCACACGCATCGATTCTTGGCTACATTGTGTTAATTTCATGTAAAACATGGAGTGGGACTAAGAAAAAGCTTTGTATTCGGATTGAAATAAAATTTGTATTAAATAATTTAGTAGAATCAAAGATCTCAACCCAATCTCATCGCCAGTGTGAATCTGAAGCACGGGCTAGCCAATAGTTCGAAACGAGCATGGTACACAGATTTTAGGACACGGCGTAAAACACATGCTAGATGCGAATGGTACAGTACGGCCCGTAACACCGGTCAGTACCCACCTTAAGGTTAGACAGTTGATGATGGTTTAAAAATTTTATTTCAAGACCGATTTAGTTCGTGAATTGAGACACACTTAGGCATAATGATGGAATTGTTTGTCACAGTGGATGAAGTAGTCGCACAAATCCGGTATTGTGTCAAGTCTGACGATAACCAAATCATAACATCCACCGTTTAACTGACTTCCTCAGCTTGACAATTTCTTATCTTGATTGCTACCTTAAAAACATATTTACTATTATCACCCGCCCCGGCTTTGCATTAATGCAAATGAAATGCACCACAACCACCCTCAAAGAACGCTCTTTCTATTAGTCAAAGCCAAAGTCAAAGTCAAAACGTTTATTTCAATTAGACCATTAAACGGCACTTTTGAACGTCATCATTTACAGTTCAGTAAAATAATAATATGACATTAATAAAGTGTAAATGTAGTGAAAAAAAAACCCTGTCGAAATCCGCGTTGTTTAGAAGAAGTAGATAAGCGGAGAAAGAGACAGCGAATTTGTTTTATACTATTCGGAGATTATCAACCTTCAGCATAGTCCACTGTGGGACAGTGGGACATATAGTCACTTAATGATCTCTTGGATTCTAATCCAATAAACGATCTGTTTGCGGATGAATGGACGAAGATTTTATTGGCATGTCAGAAGTATTGTGAGAGGGATTTATGAAAGACTAGCTAGCGCCCGCGTCTCCGCCCGCGTTAATGTCGATAATTATACCAAGGACACATAATCCCGGGATAAAAAATCCTATGTCCTTTTCCGGGACTCAAACAGTCTCTATACCAAATTTCATCTAAATCGGTCCAGCCGTTTGCGCGTGAAGAAGTAACAAACATACACACACTCACAAACTTTCGCCTTTATAATATTAGTGTGATGTGATGTGATTTGTTAACAGTTTTTTATTTTTAAAGTATTTTTTCATTCACTTTCGATTTCGACTTTTTAAATGTTTACATTTAAAAAGAAAACAAACAAATTAATTTAGTTTAGTGTTTTGCTTTTTTTTATTAATATCATTTTTGTAGTTCCTGTAATTGGTTTTTTCAACCGTTGTCATCATCATCTGCCTAGCCTTTTCCCAATTATATTAGGGTCGGCTTCCGGTCAAACCGGATTCAGCTGAATACCAGTACTTTACGTGGAGCAGCTGCCTACCAGACCTCCACAACCCATTAACTGGGTAACAGGGTCCTCATTGGTAAGACTGGTGTAAGATTTTCTGGCTTCTGACTATCCGTAACGACTGCCAAAGATCTACAAATGACAGCCGAAACCAACGGCTTAACGTGCTTTTCGAGGTACGGAGGAGTCTCGGTATGTTAAGATGGTCATCCATCCACAGACCAATCTCGGCAAGCGTTGCTTAACCTTGAATATCGGCGCGGCTGTTATTATTTAGCCACGAGCTCCTTACCCCTTGTCATTAAATAAAATAAATAAATAGCCCTGTCCAGCCATGCTTTTCAAGGCAACCTCGATTTCAATTTCGAACAAATGTTGTGAGTTCCCCATGAGCTTCCTTTATCTTAATTATTTCTAATTGTCATAACGGGACCTCAATGGGGTATAAATTAGAATGGGATATGAATAAGTAACAGTTATTATTGATGAGGAACCCAATTAAGTTATTTAATTTCAGTTAAGGGGTCCATAATCCTATCTAAGTTTATAAATTCGAAAGTGAATTTGTTGGTTTGTATGTTACGCTTTCACGCCTAAACCGCTCAAGCGATTTTGATGACTTTTGGCCCAGAGATAGATCGGCCGGTTATAGGATAGTTGTTTGCGAAAATAAAACTTGAACACGAGCGAAGCTGCGAGCAAAAGTTAGTAACTCATTAGGATATCAAGTTATTCATAATAGCCAAATATTCTCAAAAGAATCTGCTAGTTAAGACAAAATATAACTTACATACATAAATCACAACTATTTTATCGCTGCCAAAAACGAGTATGTGTTCACAAAGTAAAGTATACACAGTCTGAAGTAAGAAAGTATGTTTGTTCAACAACTTATTATTCGTTTAGCGGTTTACATACCCGGTCAGCCAGGTGTCAAGGTTGGTTATCTAAAAGATAACCGACTCTAACTCATAGTTAAGTCATAGTTATGTAAAGGTTTTTATTTGAACTGTGGAGTTGCTGTTTTGAAGTTTGAGAGGCGGTGTTGACATTGTAAGATTTTACTTGGAATTGGTAGTTCTTTTGTAGGTAGCGAGGCGGAGACTTTGATTTGTGTTTAGTGTTTTGAGTGGGCTTTTATTCTGTTTCGTTTGCTACGGAGTTTGTTGCGCCACTTCTTCTTCCCAGCTAAAACACTAGGAAGTGGTGACGGGCGGGCGTTTTGGGGGACTGTCTTTATGTAGAACTTTGACGTTCAAAAAGTGCTGGCACTCAGCCTAATTTGAATAAATTAATGACTTTTGATTTTGAGTTTTCCGTATTTGGGAGATTTCGTCCAACAAGAGTTTCCGATAAGAAAGAAGAAAGGAAGAAAAACATTTTATTTGCGACAGCCATGACGCATACCAAAAAATAAAATATTCAAAATTACAAAAGTTATGCAAGTTGGGAAGATATGCGTCACATTCTTGCAAATTGGCCATCGCTCAGCATAATCCTGGGACTCGTGTGCGAGACAGAGCCACAGCAGCGAGTGTTCTGACTCGATGAATGTAGGAAGAACCGTACTTTATGGACAATATGTGTTAAGTTAGTAACGTGGATACGTGGATGGGAAATAAGTAAGTCTAAAATAATGTTTTTATATCTGAAGAAAATATAGTCAACCAACTGATATTACTGAGAAGTGTGGAAGAAGGAGACATGTTGCGTTGAACCCATATAAATAGGAGGCAAGACAATGGGGACACACATTGTTAATTTCATTAAACTGCTTTTCCCCGCGTCTTCGTACGCACATATCAGGCTTTTCCCGTTCCTGTAGGAATTTCGGGAAATCCTCTATTAGTGCTCCCCTACACTACCCAAGGAAACTTCATGCTATATTTCAGCTTTCTACGACCGGTACTTTCGGCTGTGCGTTGTCTGTCAGTCACTTAGTATCGGAAGAGTTTTATATGTCAGTGAGTTTGCTATTTTCAGGTGACAGATTTGGTTTTTAGATGAGATTTTATATATTATATAAAATCTCATCTAAAAACCAAATCTATACATATTTATTATACTATACTATTATATATTGTATTATATGACTTAGATTTGGTATCCTCAAAATTTTAACATTTAGTAAAACTGCGGAATTCTGATTTTGTAAAATCATGTAAGAAATCGTCAAGTAACTTCGTAGGATATTTGACTTACAAACTTTACAGGCGTTTAATTCACCAAGGTAAAGTTTTTAAAGACGGTCAAGGAACGAATCATATATTATGCTGGGATTATAAACATTCGATAAAGGCGAGCCACTTGTGCAGTCGGCTGCCAAAAAGTAGTATTAAATAATTGGGGACAAGGCACCTTGATTGAGACTAAGATAACGAGCTTGTATGAATTAAGAGATTGGTACCTGGTTAGTACCTAGTAGCAATAAAATTAAATTATTATTGGACTTGTAAATGATTACATTTATAATACTTTTACAAGTCAATATTTTTGATGTGTAACATCTTTCCTCGTGAGTGATTTCGTGAAATGGCACGGAAGTGTGTAACAGGAAGCCGAGGAAGCGTGCGCTATTTGATTCGACCAATGAGCGTGCCCTATTGGATTTGACCAATGAGCGCGCAGTTTTCGAGTTGGCTGTCAGTTGGTACTTATAATGTTAATGTTGCTTTTTACCGAGGTGAGGCGTCAGATGTTACACATCCTATGCGACTACTGTAAGACTCGCTCGCTTTTTTTTGGTTATTTTAAACTTAATGAGGTCGGGGTTTCCTAGCTAATTACTCGGAGAAGAAACGCCGAAACTAACTCAGAGCTCACAGTCTTGTTACAAACTTACAATGCGTATTGGGGACTTAGTTTTATTTAAAGTGACTCAATCCTTAGGTATGTAACTTTAAGATATTTGTTTCATGAATATGATGTTGAGTGGATTTTGAATAATATTGCTTCAATGTAATTTTGAACACTTGAAGACACTTCTCGGTCGAAGTTAAGTACTTTAAAAAGTAATAAGGTAATTAATTAAGAATACCTGCTCATCGTTGTCCTTTATACAAGTCAGAGCCTTATAGAGCTCATGATAATAATTGATTAATTCAAGAATTCATTATTTCCAACCGGATGGTAACAATAAAACAAACTGGTTTTTCAATTATCCGAAGATCTTAGAGCGAATAAATTGATCTTTGCAGTACCTACCAGTATGTATTTAGGTACCTATTATTCCTTCATAATAATATAGGGGTAGGTTCTAGTGTTTCTCATGCTTTGCTCCCTTGAGTGTCCCACAGGAACCGTTCATTTTTCCGCCATGACACTCACTCACCAGCAAGTGTAGCTCTATTTAGGCTTACTTGCACAAACCAGAGTTCATTCAGTCATTATTCATTATTTATTTATTTAAGCTTTATGTACAATAGTGGTACATGGGCGGACTTAATGCATCAAGGCATTCTCTACCAGTCAACCTTTGGGTTATAAAGACTATACTGTGGTAGGTGTACAATAAATAAAATTAAGATACAAAATTGAATTTTAACATTTCGGAAAGAATATATATGTATAATTCATTCATTTTGTATGGAATATTAATTGTTATTTAACCTCGTGTCAGCAACTAACTCTGGGTTAAAAAATAAGTCTAGTTTGTGCAAAAGGGCCTTAGTGGTATTTCTAGAATCACGTCTTGAATAGTGTGCGTGGTGTTCTGTTGCTATTATAAAGTAAAGAAGAGTGTGTGAGTGAAGGTGAGAACTAGCGGACGTCACGCAGTTTCACCCGCGTAGTTCCCGTTCCCGTGGGAGTACGGGAATAAAATATAGCCTATGTTACTCGCTGAAAATGAATGAGATTTTTCAAATCGGTCCAGTAGTTTTTAAGTTAATTCGTTACATAAAGAAATACAAATCTATCATCTTTATAATATTAGTATAAATATGGTTTTTTCTTAAAAAAACCCAACCGTAAAAAACTGGCTAAACCTCCACAACCCATTGCCGCCCATCTGCCTAGCCTATTCCCAATTATATTGGGGTCGGCTTCTGGTAAAACCGGATTCAGCTTAATACCAGTACTTTACGTGGAGCGGCTGCCTACCAGACCTCCACAACCCATTAACTGGGTAACAGGGTCCTCATTGGTAAGACTGGTGTAAGATTTTCTGGCTTCTGACTATCCGTAACGACTGCCAAAGATCTACAAATGACAGCCGGGACCAACGGCTTAACGTGCTTTCCGAGGCACGGAGGAAACTCGGTATGTTAAGATGGTCACCCATCCACAGACCAGCTTGGCAAGCGTTGCTTAACCGTGATCGACCCGTGCGGATGATATTATTTTAGCCACGAGCTCCTCTCATTGACTATTATTATTAATTGTTTATTGTACACCAAACATGACATATCTACACAGTTTTAAGTTAATTGAAACATTATACGATCTTTGTTTCGACAACGCAGGCAGAGAGTTCCACTCCTTTGCTGTGCGCATTATAAAAGACGTTTGGAAACGTTTAGTGCGAATTGGTGGAATAGCAACAAGGTAGGGATGGTAACTTGCGATGAGCCAAGCTGTGAAGCTTGGGATCCACCAGTCTTACGTCGCCAATGAGCCTTTTAGCTCTGCGTTCCACCGAGTCAAGCGCGGCAAGTTGGTATTTAGCTGAGCCATCCCAAAGGTGGCTGCAATACTCCATGCAGGATCGGACTTGTGCTTTGTAGGACCCTCTAAAAGCTTTATCTATCTATTGGGGTATGGTTTCCGCACTTAGTCCTGATGCATTGTGCATGGGCCATGGCGGCCGTCATTCCAACCAGTCAACCTCCCTCCTTCCTCTTTAGGAGGACTGATCTCCTCCTAAAGAGTTCAGGGTGTCAGTGAGTGAATTCGGTGTCCCTATTGTTTGTCTGCGTATATCGGCGACGCCTATGCACTCAAGGAGCACGTGCGACACCGTTTACTCCTCCTCCATGCATGCTCTGCACAGAGGACTGTCTGTTATACCTATCGTGTGGAAATGCTTATTCAGTGAGCAGTGTCCGGTGATGGTCCCCGCCACCATTCGCAGGCTGCCCCTATCCAGTCGCAGAAGGCGCTTGATAAGTTTACTGTTTAGGAGTGGTATAGTCTCCTTGGACTGCATGCAGCCTGGTGCCGAGGCCCACCAGTGTTCTGCTTGTGGGTGGGCATTTAGGTAGTATTAGGTTTTTTTTTTAAGGATGGGAAATCATCAAATGACTTCTTCCGCTCTGGGTGAAGCGGAAGGGCGTGTGAAGGGCTCTTACTGACTAAAACCCATCCGTGTTCCTTCTAAAGCCCTTTGCGTTCCAGGGCCGCGGTGACTCTTTCGAACAAATTCCGCAACCCTGGCCTATAACTGCCTGTACCTATATTTAAGTAATATATAAACAAACCCACTTAACAATACACTGTCAATGTTTATTGCAAACAAGTTTTAGCCTTTTCGGATTACGTCGTACCAGTGATAGTAGCCATACCAGTTCCATAATAGTGCTAAAGACATTATTATAAAGTTCTAGAGAAATTCGATAGGTACCTACTTAATGCAAATTTTTCACGCATCTTATTATGCAGTTTTTGTATCGGTTTGAATTTTAAAACTTGTTTTTTTAAACGTAACGTGACCTAATGTGTTTTTCTGTATTTTAAAAATAAAGGTGTGCCTACGATTTCTAAAGTTGATGTTAAAGTCCTTATCAAAGTTTAGAAAGTCAAAAATAGATTGAATCGGCTACCTGGCAGGGCTCTCACCTTTGTACATTTAGACTCCATTTATAGCTTTAAAAGCTGAAAATGTTATCAAATAAATTGTGTAAAGATCAACTTTTAATTAACTAGGTTGTAATCAAAATTAATTTTTATTTTGCTTGGTGCCTACACTTGTTATTTGCATTATCTTAACATGCACTCAGCATATTTCCAATTCACTGCTGAACATTGGGCTCCGCTGAGTTACCACAATCACAACCCTCTTCGACTTGACAGGACTTTTTGAAGTTACTTAAATTTCATGAAAAAGATGTTTGTTTACCGTCTTGGTCTCGTTCTCACTCCTCCGCTGTTATTTTCCGATTAATCGATTGCGGGATCCAATACAGTTGAATCGGTTCTCCGGGACTCGTCGAGCTTTATTGACTCGGCGTAATTCTGGCGGTTGCCACTGTCGATTCTGGCACACGGGAGCTGCAGAGGCCCTACTATGAAGTCTTAAAACGATCATGATTTCGCTCTAAGAGGGAGACGATGCCATACGTAGCGATTAGCACTATCCCGTTTACATCATCGGAATTGGATGGCATTAGCACGTCTTAGTTGGGCCTGCATTGTTAGGGACTAGTGCTTGCCTAAAAAGAACCTTGTCTTGGTTTTTTAGCCTGTAGGTCAGACAAACCGGTTTCCACACGATGTAGATGCCACCGGAAAATTGCAAACGCCGTAAGATTGTAAATATCGCGTGAAATTGTTAACTATTTTTTCTTAATAAAACACGGATATATTGGAAACTATTGAATTTGGATGGGATTAATTGCGTACAAAACGATTTTTTCATAATAAATCGAGAAATTTTAATCTAATTAGGATTTATTACAATCTTACGGAGTCTGCGATTTTCCGGTGACATAGACACTAAGAAATATTATTTACCTACTTGACCTAGAATTGCAATTGATTTGAAGTAAACTTATATTCCAATGCTTAAAACAAGTCTCTTCGATTAAATAAAGCAAGTTTAAGTACAGTTTCTTCCGTAAGGAAGTGTTGATCATAATGCAATAATTATAATTATCAATAAAGAATGATGACAGGAAATGTAACCTCCAATGATAAATAGGTACTTTAAAACTACAGTACTTTCCTCATTCACGTGGTGGACTCAATGGTACGCATATCAAGCTACCCAAAACTGTCAAATTTTCCCAATCAACCTTGAACCTAATGCTAAAGCGATAAAGTTGAAAGTCTATTAAAGAAATTTGACAGATTGATGTAGTTTTATGGCGTCTGTACATCAAGAATATTCGTGGATTGCCTAATTACCAGCTCTAAATAATTAAATTATCTAGTACTTGTCTTACCTACTTATATAGCTTACGAAGATGATAAGTACCTACTAAACAAATTGTGTAGAACTAGGCAGAAAATACCGAAATTACGCTGAATTTCTAGGTCGATAATGTTAAATAAACTCTCACTCGACATTTGCCGATGCGTGTAAAATATTTACTCTCATTAATTAGTTCTTATAATTCAAAAGGGCAACTGCGTTATTTTAGGAACGTTCGCACTGTTATCTAAATCTGTCAAAAACATCAATATTTTCTTGTACACCGATAATTTGACAAGTTTTTATTATTGACTGTCGCCAAAATGAGTTGGCGTTTCGAATTTGAATTTGTTTTTTTTTTTATATACAGGATGTTTAGGAGTGGTGTTCTGTATCTGCTTTACAGTACAGAAACATTTTTTTTTAATTTACAGAAAAACCCGCCTTTAAAAAACGACTAAAAAGTTCTTAAAAAAAAAAACTGTCTGAAAAGTCTGATGCGGTTGGTAGTGTTTATTTTAGTTCTGCGTCAGACTGCTTGAAAAGTGTATATTTTTACATTTTTAGTTTGTGTCTTTCTTTGTGGTCGGGTTTTTTGAAAAAATAAATATTTTGAAGTGATAACTTCTTACGGGAGGGTAAACCGCTTCGTAACGTAACGCGTTACGGCGCCAGTCTGTCTGGCTTTCTCTCACGCATACGGCAGTGGTAGGCAGGCTCTTCCTCTCACTCGAACCCACAGCTAGTTCAACTTAGATTAGTTAAGTTATCACTTCTGTCGGGCGTCCCGAGACGCACACGTTTTTATTTATTTTGATATCGTTCACTTCACAGTAAAGCAGATACAGAACACCACTCTTAAATATGACCACAAACTTCTGGAACATCCTGTATGTCTGATTCGAACTGTAAAGCAGTTCAAGAAATTCCTCAAAAATATGTCTCCAAACGAAATAAAATGACAGCATCAAGTTTATGGCAGCAGTAAGGAGATTGCGCAAACAAACAAGGATAACGCAGCCTGACATCAAAACTTTTTAAAGTAATAAAATAGAGTTACGTAACTGTAATAATGTTTTATCCTTAACTTTTGGCAAGTTTCCTAGAAGGGGCACAGTTTGAGGAAATCTTTTTTACTAAAGTAAAGAGGGAAACTATCTTAGGGTCAGACACGTGGCCTCATTACTTGAAGGACTTTTTGAAAACTGCTAGAAGTTGTCAAATTTTGTTTATGGCAACCCTATTTAACTCAAAAAAAAAGTTACCAAATATTTCGGCTGAAATACTAAAATGAAACTATTTGCTGATTCTCAGTGTAGCCATCCTTAGGTTTGTGTGTAATAACAACGTCTATATTTTTCAAAAAAAGAACTGTTGTAAATAATTGTTGGAGTTGGCGCCAATCTAAACTGAAAAACTGTTCACAAAATAGTCCAAAACCAAGACAATGCTTTCTTACCAGATGTGCTGAAAGTAAATGTTACAGTTAAGCTGTTTTATTTATGTTTGATGATCTTTTAAATAAATTAAAAAGTATGTAAAAGCAAAGATCAGATTTTTTGTGTTTTGACGTATTAAGTGCTGATAAGATTCTAGTAAAATAGACACTTTGATACTAGCTATTTATCGCGAGTTTGCTCCCGTCCTGTCCCACAGATGCATTTTACGAAATAATTTTCTGAATCGGATCAGCACTTACACAGGTTAATTACCTACGTCTTAATTATGATGTTAAGATTCTGATTCCGTAACATAAAATGGTAATCATGTCATCTTTTGCTGAATGGATAACCCATGCAAAGTTACTAATAAATATCATTAATCGATCACATTACTTTTGATGGATTCCCCGTGTGCAAAAAGAACAATAGCCCATGCCATGCCCATGTTATATAGTGCCTATACTAGGGTTGCCAACTTATTTTAGACGAAATAAAGTACTTCTGATTTTAGGAAGGGCAAATGAAGAGTATCGTCGTAGAAAAAAGAATACCTTTAATCAGTAATATAATACTACATACATTCACACACACACACACACATGCACACACATACTACATGTATATATTACTTATTGCGAAACCAAAATATTTTTGTTTTTAATATAATTAGAGAATTCCAATGAAGCCACGGATTTCTTTTTATCACCAATTTGCAATTATGACCAAAAATACAAAAACTGCTTCAGTGGAAAACTGAATGAAAGTTTAATTAAAAGACAGAGCCAAAATAAATAGAGTATATTAGCGAACTCTATTGATTTTGTAGATTATAGAATACGTCTCCGTAAAATGGAGTACAATACTCTATTTTAAAGTACGGTTGGCAACCCTAGCATGCAACAGACTATTATAGTGAGAAATTTGTCAAGCTTGAGCCTTTCCTTAAGTATGGTGGGGTCGGCCACCACTGCCAGTCTTAGTAGATATTTGACTGTATAGCAGCTGGAGGTATATTGCTCGGAACGGCTCCTAAACAGCTGTCTTACTTGAAAACTCTCAAAGATATTGAAGCTTGGATAACATAAGTTAACTTACGTAAGTTATAAAATAAACATTTCGTTTTTATTTATCAAATGCACGGAAGCGTAAATAAATCAGCTATTAGCCATACATGACTCATTTAGATGCAGATAAAATCCGATAAAATCATGATTAGACACATTTACGCAGTAAAAACAAACGAGGCATAAAAGTACCGCTTAACATTTTTTTTTTAAACAAAAAAATATTAAAAATAATTGTTGTTTGTTTTTACTTTCATAAACCGCGACTGGGAAACCTCATTGCCAACCACAATCTGAAATACGTTGCAAAACATTTACATAATAGCGCTCAATGGACCGTCACCTTAATCATTTACCAATAGCCCACCAAAACTATCGGTTGGTATCGAGACCATCTCAGAGCGACGCAAAAACCATCAGAATCAGACACTCACTTTCACTAACTCACTATTTTATTCTTCTTTTTTTGCAGGCGTCAAAGCCGAGGAAGTGGTAGCATTTGGTGCATTTGATTCAGACAGTGCTGTGAATTAAAGTGAATGACTGCTGATTTAGTGAGTTTAATGTGATAAGTGTTAATATTAGTTTGTTTTTGTGAAGATCGACTACGAAAATGGTGAGTTGTTTTTTTTTTTTCTAAATCGATTAGGCTGTTTAAGTTCACACCTTTGCGTTGTACGTAAATAAATATGGCGTATTTTCCCGCGGTGAATCAAAGTGTTTGTCTTTGATTGTCATAATAAATTCAATAAAAAGTTGTAACGAAATAATTTGCAGTAGGTATAATAATCGACTTATGCCTTAAAAGCTTTGTTCATGTTTTAAGTTCATTAACAGCAATAAATTTATAAGTCAGTTAAACTTTGATAAGATTATGTTCCAACTTCTATAAAGTGGGACA
Organism: Mamestra configurata; assembly: GCA_002192655.3. NCBI lineage: Eukaryota > Metazoa > Arthropoda > Insecta > Lepidoptera > Noctuidae > Mamestra > Mamestra configurata. The sequence goes on from NDFZ01005191.1 coordinate 41,450, forward strand.
AAGTCTGAAAGTTAATTACAGAGTAAAATTATTATGAATACATTATAAAAAGTGGCAACTTTACTTTCAGTTTAATAAATTAGAATAATAATTATAAAAAACACCTTAATAAGTTTAGACATTAGAGTAAAAAATGCATATAATAGCTACTACAGTTACGGATGCGAAAATGAAATGGTACCAACCAAGTAGGTACAAACAGTTTTAAAAAAAAACATTCTTCCATCAAATCGAATGTACGCGAATTTAAGATATCGGTCTGGTCTGTTGAACTAGATTTTGGTGTTAATACACCAATTGATCTTATTAGGCCTAGCGATGTCAACAGCCTGCATCGCAAATAAAAAAAAAACAAAATATTTATAGCCAGTATTGCGGATAATTTGAGTACCTACTACAGGCATCATTTTATAATTACGTGTATCGCGTGCCGTGCAACGGAACTTGAACCAATAACAAGCAATTATTCTATCATAACTTAGGTGGGCATTTAAACATGTACGTTTGAATTTATTTGATTGCTTGTGAGTTATTAAGGGCCTGTTTTTTAATAGACGGATAAGTTCTTCGGTGTTAACATTATATCTAGGTGCTTATACAAAAGCTGTTAGCTTTTTTATAAGTACCTAGATATAATGTCAAACACCTATATTCTTGTTCAGTTAAAAGTCATTTTGTAAAAGATTGTGGTAGGCCTCCTGACTATAAAAAAAACAGTCCTAAGTTTTATAAATAACTTAAGATTATTTTGTTTAATCTTTGCCTCCAAAAGTAGATCTTTTCCCTTCATACACACCTGTGGTTGTTTTATTAAAACATAGGGTGTGTTCATCAAATAGTGTGTTTTTTTATAGTAAATTGTTTTTTTTTTGCAGTATACCTATTCTAAAAAAACACAGCCTGAGCATCTAGATATGGTTTTCTTAAACTCCTTAACAGAACCCAAGTAGCCTTTAGCAGTTCTAAAAGAATAAATCGGTAAAATACTGATTCCTAGTGAAAAAGATTCCGTCCCATTGCTGGGCGTAGCATCTACTAGGCATTATCGGTGGCATATGGCGGTCTCTGGGTATTGTTTGTGGCCTATACCGCTCTCTCTCATAGTCTTCAAGTCAGTCCCTTAAAACACATTCGTCTTTTAAAAAAAATTAATATGGGTTTGCTCTTGACTCTAGTCTAGGTCATAGATGACACAGACAAAGTCGACGATGGAGCGAGCTTACCCAGAAGAAGCCTGTTCACTCTAATTTTGAAGAGATTAGGGTTGTATGCGTTCGGAAATACAGACGCAGGCAGAGAGATTCACTCCTTTGCTGTGCGCGTTATAAAAGACGTTTGGAACAACAAACAACATTGACCTTAAGTCCTCTAAACATTGGCAGAACAACAACAGCTACGCTTCCTTGTCATAAAGCCATGTATTGTCAAAATGGCTCATTATTCTATTATTTATCAAGCCCACAATGGGTAGTTAAGACGCCTCCGTTTAGAAGCAATAATTAATGATGGCGAGGAAGACATAAGGATAAAATTAAGGCACCGTCTCTGATTGCAAATGATTTTTAATTAGATTATCCTGTTATGAATCTCGGATGTTTGAGAGTAACAGGATATTTCCGTGTCTAAAATCTGAAGAAAGATGGAAGAAAATAATTTAAATGGAAATTGGTTAATACTTGCTAAAGATACACCTTGCTCTCAGCCTTACCCTCTCAGAAATACTGGCCTGATGTTATCATGTTTATTTATTTATTTAAACTTCATATACAATAGTGGTACTTGGGCGGACTTAAAGCATCAAGGGTGTAATTTGTGTATAATATGTATGTATTTAGAAATATATAAGTATGTTTATCAGTTGTCTGGTTGCCATAGTACAGGCTCTGCCTAGTTTGGGATCGGATGACCGTGTGTGAGTTGTCCCAGGATATATTATATTATATATTATTATTATATTATATTATTCTCTACTAGTCAACCTTTAAGTAAATAAAAATAAGATTTAAAATTGAATTTTAATATTTCGGAAAGATTATACAGATAATATATATGTATATTACTAATAAAATACATATACATGCTAAAATAATAAACTAATAAATATGATACCTATATAACAATCATACCGATTAAGAGAATTCATAATAATCATGACGAAGAACATCTAAGAATGACAAGCTTTTGAGTAGTGTTTTCGGATTTTACGCTTAAAGGAAAATTTTGACTCCGCCTTCTTGATGTCAAGGGGTAGCATATTCCAGAGTTTAATTGTAGAAATAGCGTAGGAATTAGACAAAAACCCGGTATAAATGTTGTTTATACAGCAGGGAACTATGAAGTCTTAAAACGATCATGATTCCGCTCTAAGAGAGACACGGAGCTGTACATAGCGAATAACACTATCCCTTTTACATCATCGGAATTGGATGGCATTAGCACGTCATCGATAAAAAACGTCAATAAAGATGACAAAGTGATTCCAAACTAATTATTTTTATTTGCATACAAATGGTAGTTACTGTATTTAGAGTGGTGATAGTTACTGTTTAGGCTTGGGTCTTTAGCCCCTAATTTAAACAACAGACTTGAATTCAATGGCGTACTTAATTAATATGTACCTATCAAGTGATAGGTATTCTGCATGGTGTCGGACGTAAAAGAATAGCACCATCCCATCACTTCCCGTGGGTGTCGTAAGAGACGACTAAGGGACTCACCAGAGAATGGGCAGCAGCATTATCTGTGCATTGCGTCAGCTACACTGCGATCGCCAACCCGCCTGCCAAGCGTGGCGATTATGGAACCCCCCTCCATTTGGGGGAGGTCTATGTCCAGCAGTGGACGTCTTTCGGCTGATATGATGAAGTGATAGGTAACTTCTCGAATTAAGTAAGTAGGTATTAAATGGGGGAGGTATTAAAAAATATCATTGCCACCTGCAGAACCACGTAGTAATGCAGGTATGGTAACTTACGTTATGGTCACATCCATAAAATAACATTATTGAGGCGTTAGTGAGAGTTTTTAAACGTACTTAACGTTCACTGCATAAATCAATGTGTATTAAAAATTTAATAAAATATACTGTCTTCCGTAATTGCTACTAAAAAACACTCGTAATCGCCTCTATTCCTGTAGTAAAAAATAGTAAATTTTCTAAATGTATCGGATTCCAATGTGTACGAGTATCTAGTAAATACCCACTTAGTTATAATAAAAATAATAATTACAATAAATAATAAATATAATTATTATAATAAATAATAAAAATAATAATTACAATAAATAATAAAAATAACAATACGCTAAGATAATTAAATTATCTGAAGGGAATTCAAAAGATGAATCAGCGGATCCCAAACTAGGCACAGCCTGTATCTTGGTGACCCAAACATAGCTCAAGGTACAAGGTTTGTCATGTTTTGCTGGGATGCAGGATTGTTATTAAAACTTATCGTATTTCGCTACCTTTCATCCGCTTTTGCGTAGTTTGTACAGACTTTTACTACATCCAATAACTCCATCCATCTCAGAAATCTTAGTACATAAATTAGATAATAATCTCCACGTTCTCGCCTGCTATCTTCACAACGATATTTACTTTCATTAGCCTAGATAAAACAAACTGGTGTAAGTTAAACATTTACGTTTACTTTAAGTAACTAAAACGATTATGCACAGGAATATGTTGTGTAGGCCTCTTTTGAGTCGTGAACTTGTGAAACCTACGGTGTGTTTTACTTTATTTGTAACATTTGGTAAACAAACACGTTACGAAAATTTTAAGACTTCGCATCAATTTCTCAATTTAAGTTACGTCTTGATATTTGTAAGCAAAACATTGGTAGCTGAATCATGTTATAAAACTGCTTTCAAAGGTCTGAATTCTACTCCATAAAAAAAATAATGATAATTCTTTATTTTCAGGCACATTAAATTTTGCACAAGGATTATTTTAACGACGGTGATTACTGACCACGTTTTTTTTTATGGGTGGGAAATCATTAAATGACTCCTATCGCTTTGGACGGAGCGAAAGGGAGTGTCGGACTCTTACTGACTAAAACCCATACGTCTATCCTAATGCCCTTCGCGTTCCAGGGCCGCGGTATTTCTTTCGAACAAATTCCGCGGAAGAAATTGCGGAATTAGTGAGCACTAGGGAAGATATTTTGGCATATTCAAACCCCCTTTTTTTTAGGGATGGGAAATCATTAAATGACTTCTTCCGCTCTGGGTGGAGCGGAAGGGCGTGTCGGACTCTTACCTGACTAAAACCCATCCGTATTCCTTCTAAAGCCCTTTGCGTTCCAGGGTGACTCTTTCGAACAAATTCCGCAACCCTGGCAGGCTCTGGCCCTAGCGGGCCCCGTCTTTTATGCTGACATCTCTTTGAGGCACGCGTGGAACACAACGCGCCATCGACCCGGGCCTGGTGGTGATCGGACGGCGAGCCACCCAATGCTCGCCGTCCGCAGGCCCGCTACACACTGTGTCTACGTTTCCGATCCGACTTTCCTGTCGCCAGTCTGCTGGAAGAAATATCTTTTGAAATAATCAGTACCTTTGCTTAATTGTTTTGTATGTCTTAAATATTCATCCCCTGAAGGGGTTTCAATTAGTGACGTTTGTATGTAGTCGTAGATAAAACAACCCTGTTTATACGTATTGTGAGGATAAGAATATAAGAATAAAATTAAGGCACTGTTTCTCATTGCATTGAATTTCGTATTTAATTCTCTTTGGTTGCACAACTTGCAAACACTTAATTCTTTAACGAAAATAACAGTGTTTTTGTTTACAAAATAAGTCAAGTTAAGAAAAACACACTTTACTAAGTAAAAGTTTAGTTTCGTGTGTTTTCGCCACTTCATGTCAATTTTAATTAATCTCTGGGACTTTGGAAACAATTAGGCGTAAAAACTTAACAGCTTCTAAGTTGTTCAGTAAAAGTTTTACAATAGGATCGCGGTCATAGTAACTTACTTGGCAATTAAAAGATAAGTGAAGAATTCTTCTCCAGCTAATTGCCTTAGGTATGTATACCTACGTTTTGACCCAGTTTTTTTATCTACATTTCGTTTAGATCATCATTTTTTTCTTATAACTTTTCTATGAATATCATAGAACATTTAAGACTGTAGATAAAATGTCTTGCATTTTATCTACTATGAATTATGTATAGAATTGGATTTAGATATCATAATATATAGACGGACAGACAGAATTGCTTGGCTGCCATCATCACTGTACTTAACTTCTGCTGCTTCCCCAGTTAGCAAATCTGCAAGTGTTTTATTTCCCACTAGCTGTGTCCCCGGTGTTACCCGCGGTTTAAAGTAGCCTATGTGTTAATCCAGGGTGTAAGCTTCCTACATACCTATTTTATCAAAATTTGTCCAGTCGTTTGCGCGTGATGAAGTAACAGACATACACACACACATTCACAAACTTTCGCCTTTATAATATTAGTGTGATAATTCTGAGTATTACAAGATTAACCACACAGCTACACTGTCTCTTAAAATACAGGAAACCCTAGTTTAAGAGGCAGGGTTACTTTAATTATGTACAGAATTTTTTTGCAACACACTGTACCCTCTAGTTATATCTACTTGTGTACACTTCTGTAACTATTTTGGTAAATAAACTTTATTATTATTATAGCTACTGGGTAGTCTGGCTGAACTCGAGGCGGAAAGCTTTATTTTTACCCGACTGCGCGAGGCAAAGAAGGGAAATGCGTTTATCAGCCTATGTATGTACGTATGTATGTATGTGGGTTTGTACCTTTGTAGCACTATTTAGACCAAACGCGCAGGCCGATTTTGATAAATTACACGTCGTTTGAATCGATCACGACGGCGCGAATGCATACAAATTTGAAAATTGGAGAAATCAAAATGGCCGATTTTGGACGCCATAATGTGAAAAAGAAAAAATGTAAATCAACGAACTGTGTCACGTAGGGTATCGTTGAAAAGCATTTAAAAGTAATTTTTAGGTTTCTCATATCGTTTTTCAATCAGAATTACCGTTTAGGATCTATAACTGGTTAGTAACGATTCTCACTTATAGACTTTTAGACAGAACTAATGATACGATACTGCTTGCAGATGGTCTCATGATGGCCGTAAAAGAAAGTCAAACTAAAAAATATAAATATATGACCCTAACTAAAAAGTGTAAAATGTGTGCGTGTGTGTGTGTATAAAGTCGGGACCCATAAAAAATCCGGCTTCTTAATAATGGTATTAGGAAGCCGGATTTTTATGGGTCCCGACTTTATGGGAGCCTCAAAAGGTACGGAACCCTGAAAACACTACAAAGTATAAAATAACTTTAATTTCTGCAGTTAGTGTTTTTTGTTGTTTTTTCGTTTTTTGACACCGACTTCCGAATTTAAGTTATTTTAACTGACTGACTGACTGAAAAAAAGGAGGAGGTTCTCAATTCGTCGAACCTTTTTTTTATGTTCCCCGATTACTCGAAGATGGCTGGACCGATTTGATTTTTTTTTGTTTGAAAGGTTACACTCCCCATGTGGTCCCATGATCCTCAAGTCAGGATCTGATGATGGGATCCTGGAGAAATAGAGAGAACTCTTCAAATTTTATAGGCACACTTGAAGTGATTTGGGTAGTTTTTGAAAGAGTACTTTCTCGGAGTGGTCCCATTTCAATTTGGTGAAGATCTGATGAAGAACTTCGGAGATAGGTAACGGAACTCCTATATAAATGATAGCAAATGGACTGGGATTGCTGAAATCTCATGCCTGTCTATTGTACATTATCTTTATACATTTTTGGTTTTAAATTGCCCATGAAAACTGAAAATTTAACTTTGATTTTCAAAATGGATATATATACTTCTGGACACATCTATTGGCCCACCTTGTATTTTCAGTTTCGTTTGGTCCTAGCTAAAATTTTATATTAGGTCGAGCAAAAAGTTTTTATGCAGTTTTGAACCTGGCACATTCACAATTTCATTCAATAGTCTTTTTTTGAATTTCGAACACAGAATTTAAAGAAACAAAAGACAATTTGGAGCCTGTTTGTTGATATCAAACAATCGAATACTAAGAAAACTTGGTTTTATTGGTTTACTTGGATTTAATTCTTGAAAAAGTGATTGATATCTTTGGTTTTGCAACAAACATTACTTATTCTTAACATTAAGGTGAGGTTCTATCAATAATCTATGGATACTTCACCTGAAGTCGCCGCCCAAGCTGTGGCACTTATTCAGGCCGGACACAGCCAAAGAAACGTGAGTGCTCAACTTAATTTAAGTCGATCTGCGGTCCGAAATGTTTATCGGAGGTACCTAGAGACTGGCGGCTTTGTTCGTCGCCAAGGAAGGCCACGATCTCGGGTCACAACTGAAAGGCAGGATCGATTCATCGTGACGACCAGCTTGAGAAATCGTCACCTTACCTCCATTGAGATACAAAACCAACTTCGCGACTTCCACGGAGTATCTGTGAGCGCTCGAACTGTTCGGAGAAGGTTAAAAGAACGCGATATGGTACCACACAAGCCAGCTAATGGGCCCAAACTAACGCGAGCCCACCGAACAGCGCGCCTTCATTTCGCACGCAGTCATTTAAATTGGACACAGCAAGATTGGAGCCGTGTACTCTTTTCTGATGAGTCTAAAATTGTGTTACATGGCAATGATGGAAGGAAGAAGGTCTACCGACGTAAGGGAGAGCGTTTCGCACAATGCTGCTTTGAAGAGAGGGTTGCTTATGGCGGTGGCTCATGGACTGTCTGGGGCGGTATATCCGCGAGCGGCAAAACTCAACTTGAGGTTGTTACAGGACCACGGCTGCCAACATTAAATGCTGAAAGGTACATTCGTGAGTGCTTAGAACCTCACGTGATACCATACGCGGACTATGTGGGCCCAAATTTCCTTTTTATGCATGATAATGCAAGAGCCCATGCGGCCGGCATCGTCAGGGAATATCTTCGGGATGTGAACATCACAGTTATGGACTGGCCAGCCAGAAGCCCAGACATGAACCCCATTGAGCACATGTGGGACGAGCTAAAAAGACGTGTTAGGGCTCGTCAGCCAGTTGCCCAGACGATGCAGGAGTTGAAAACTGCCATAGAAGAGGAATGGGAGATGATCCCTCAAAATTGCATAGAGCGGTTGATAAACTCTATGCCTAATCGTATGAGAGCTGTGGTAGATGCCCATGGAGGCAACACGCGTTATTAAATTAAACCTTTATTTGATAAAACATGTTTTTTATTCAAAAATCAATTGCCTTTAACAAGGCGCATATCCGACTTGTTAGGCGTAGCTCCATGTCGTATGGTATTCTGAATTCAAATTTAAAACAATACGATCGAAAAAGATGGTAAAATGTATCAGGTTTAAAACTGCATCAACAGTTTTTGTTCAATCTAGCAATCATATTTCGGTAGGGGCCATCGAAACCTAAACTCTAAGGTGGGCCAATAGATGTGTCCAGAAGTGTATATTCGCAGACCACAAACAAACACAAAGTCATAAATAAAGAAATCGACCGATAACCCAAATCGATGACCATTGCGAACATCGCGTGATATAACTTGAGCATAAACATAATTTTTAATATCGTTAAGATCAGACAACTGGATCGGTTATACAATACGGACATCCTGTTCCACGAAAATGTATCTAACACTTATATATTTAAGGTGTAATTTAGGAAAAACTTTGTAGGATATCCGCATGTTTTCAGGCCAAGGAATTTTAATCTTTAATTATAGTGCGATAAAGTTTGGATTGAGTTGTTGGGTGGTGTGGTGGCGAAAGTGTTTGGCGTACACTGGCTCATATTTTTTTTACTCTCACTGTTCGCTGCGGTCACGGTCGATGTCTTCGGCTTACTATGGACGGAGGTACGTGACAATGGGTGGTTTTCGGCGCGATAATGATGGTGACTCAGATTTGAAATAGCGAGGAAGTTGGGGCATTTTTGGCAGCCATTGTGACATGCATGGGACTTCGTTACTTGTAAATCTGCCAGTGAAGATGCCTGTTGCTGCAATTAATAAAAAAAAAAAACTTAATGTACAATGGTGGTACATGGGCGGACTTAATGTATCATTGCATTCTCTACCAGTAAACCTTCGAGTTAAAAAGATTACACTGTGGTAGGTTTACAACAAATAAAAATAAAATTTAAAAAAGAATTTAACAACAAAAATGGGAATAATACATGTTATGAGTCAAGAGGGACAATTCTACTAATTTTAAAGCAACGTTCGCATTACTATCTTCTTTATTTTATTTTATATGGGTTTGCTCTTGACTCTAGTCTGGGTCATAGATGACAGAGATCAAAGTCGACGATGGAGCGAACTTACCCAGAAGAAGCCTGTTCACTCTAATTTTGAAGAGATTAGGGTTATATGCGTTCGGAAGCACAGACGCAGGCAGAGAGTTTCACTCCTTTGCTGTGCGTATTATTAAAGACGTTTGGAAACGCAATATCCACGCTACCGCTAACGCTCAGTCGCAATATGTAAAAAAAGCCTCAATTTCCATACATTTTTGACTGATTTCACTCAGATTAAATTTTCCATTCTTTCACGGAAAATCTTGTGTACCTACCCAGAATGTTATCGGCAATGTGATAGCTTGAAAGCAAACCTTGACATTCAAAAGTAGGTCCGTTTTATTATATGGATCCTTTAAATGGCCAATTTTAATAAATTACCTTAATTTTAAGGAAAGGTTCCGCCGTTTATGAAACTTAATTGTATAGCTATGCGATACTATAATGAATAGCAATTACTTTATTGTAGATCCTCATAATCGCATCATAAATTTCGCAGTACCTCTCCTAACTGATTCATAAGTAGAAGTTCATAAACCTATATCTGTCTCTTGCCTTCATTACCATGAACAATAGACATTGGTCTTCACTTTTGTGATCGGGGGCACTCCCCATAACTATCCATACTTACATAAAAAATATTTAAATGAGAAAGTAAGTCTGCCCGTCTGTTTTTTACCTCATCACGTATTAACGGCTGAACGCATGTGCTTGAAATTTGGCTTTCGGGTAGACCATAGTAATCCTGGAAAAGGACGTCCTCACGACTTTATGAAAGCCAAACAGCAGTTGCCTCCAGGTAGTGAATTGCAGTGGCCTATTGGGAAAGCTCTGAATAGTTTACTCACCCAGGTAGGTCGCTACAAACACAACATGGCGAAATGGGGTTTTAAAAATAAACAGCCCGTTTACTGTGTACTGGGCAAGTGTATCTACACCTGCACAAAAATAGGAAATAGTTTCAGTTATAGTGTTCAACTTGTTTTTGTTTACTGACAAATTACTAACACCTTGTTATTTTTGGTTTTGTATGTACTACTAACAACCCTACAAACACTTTCTTTGTAAAAATATGGACGTATGGCTGAAATAAAGATAAATTATTATAATTATTATGGCCCCGTCGGACACTCAATGTGAGTGCCTGTACTGTCTTGTAGGATTTAATGAATGCCACCGATGCTGCAATTAACGCAGCCACCTACTGGGTTCGAACAAACTGAAGAGTTAACCATTGACTCGAAAAGGAGATCCTGGGAGAACCCTTAATTTGCGACTTTCACCCGGGCGAAGCCTTTGGCAGCAACTAGTACTCATGACACGTCTCACAAATCAGCTGTGGGTAATTAAGTACTTTCACGCGAGGTAACCCGTGGTTACAACCATGGACACGCTTCCTGGTGGCAGTATGATGGTGCTGGTTTAAAGGAAGCCAGTGAATTGATCCATTAAATGTCATTTAGTTCGGGAAGTCTTTTTGTGCAATTGAAATACAATTGGCATAACTGAAACAAGCAACTGAACTGGCGAGGGTCGCGGGTAGCCGATGGTTGCGAGACGCACAGGACCGGTTGTTGTGTCGACATTTGAGGGACGCTTATGTCTAGCAGTGGATATCTTTTGGCTGAAATGATGCTGATGATGAACTGAAACATTACTTTTGCATGTATTGATGACGTTTTTGATGCTTCAATTAAAACACTTGGAATAGAAAGTAGTGTCAGTGGCAATGAGTTTAAGATAATTTGACTGAAAATCAGTCGTAGGGGTTTACAGAACCCATGATAAAAGTTAACTAGTGGTACTTTTTTTTTAAAGATGGGAAATCTTCAAATGGCTTCCGCTCTGGGTGGAGCGGAAGGGCGTGTCAGACTCTTACTGACCCATCCGTGTTCCTTCTAAAGCCCTTTTGCGTTCCACGGCCGCGGTGACTCTTTCGAACAAATTCCGCAATCCGGGCAGGCTCTGGCCCTAGCGGGCCCCGTCTTCAATGCTGACATCTCTTTGAGGCGCGCGTGAAACACAACGCGACATCGAAATTAATACTACTTACTTGTTTAATTTGGCAGTTAATATCACCCATTACTGTTGCTGTTTATCATAAGCCTAGCCAAACCAAGACAAGTTTGCAAATCAGCTCACTGCGTACCTATGTACTATCTAATTAGCCAGCATGTCATATTGTGGTACTTAGTTTTTTAGTTTTTTTTCTAGGAATTTTTGAGCCAGTGACTTCTGAAATAAGCTTTTCGTAACACTGTCGTTTCGTAGTTAATTTTGTATGGATAAAAATAATAATAATAATAAAAAAAAAAAACTTTTACTTCAGGCAGAGTCCATTAATTGCTTAGTATATAAAAACTGAGAAACTAGTGTTAGTATTTATAACTACTGGATCAAAATACAATAGCAAACCAAACCAAACCTGACACTGTCCTTAGCTGTTCGTGTACCTTGATCTTCCCATTTCGCTACCCTATCATCGACAATAGAAAGTAATTGTTAATTTTAACTTGGCACGGGAAGGAACCAATTAAAGTGCGGTAATTATCTACAATTTAACATAAGACAAGATTAGGAACGCTATTATTACTACTTTCTATTTTACTAAATTAGAATCTAGACCGAAGAGTCATGCTATTTATATAGAAGTAGTTTGCGTTAGTTCTGCCATCTTGGTGTCGTGTCGTAGCGTTATTAAGCGAAAGGCTAAGCATTTTCTAGATTCCAAAAAACTAGAAATACCTTGTTTAATGATGAGGCTATTTCTGAGTGGATTAGACTTTTAAACCGACTTCAAAAATAGGAGGGGGTTCTCAATTCAGTTGTTTGTTTTTAGGTTTCCGTACCCAAAGGGTAAAACGGGTCCCTATTACTAAGACTCCGCTGTCCGTCTGTCACCAGGCTGTATCTCATGAACCATGATAACTAGACAATTGAAATTTTCACAGATGATGTATTTCTGTTGCCGCTATAACAAGAAATACTAAAAAAATAGGATAAAATTAATATTTAAGGGGCTCCCATACAACAGACATGATATTTTTGCCGTTTTTATAGATAATGGTACAGAACCCTTCGTGCGCGAGTCCGATTCGCACTTGGTCGGCTTTTTTTTTGTGTGTTTGTTACCTCATAACTCCGTCATTTAAGTTAAGAACCGATTTTAAAAATGATTTTTATGTAAAGGATATATATACATACTTTACGATTGGTCCCATTGAAATTTCATCAAAATCGGTTCAGTAGTTTGGTTTTCTAAATCAAAATATCTGGAAGAAATATGTGAAATTGCAGTGGTTTTGTTATGTGTGGGGTACCATTAGAAGTGAAAAATATTAAACTATTTTACAAAAAATAAAACCGACTTCCACATCTGACGGTGTCCACACTTCAAAGTATAAAATAAGTTTAATGTCGGAAGTCGATCTTAAAATACGAAGAAGCAACCAAAAACTCCGACTTCCGAAATTAAAGTTATTTTATACTTTTTAGTGTTTTTTTACGTTGAATTTGGTTTTTTTTTTTGTAAAAAGTTTTGTTTTTGTAATTATTATGTATGGCATCTAACAAGCAACTTTTCAGTCTTTGAAGGATCTTATAAAATTTTTCACTAATTACAATAATACATTAATATTGTAGGCTCTCTTTATTTGCTAACTGTACCAAAATGATGTCTAGAGAAATATTTAATCCTCGATAAATAAAAAGGTTTATCCCTCCAAATATACCCAAATACCGTTGTCCATCAAATGGGTATACGATACGTTATTAATACCACATATAAAAAGGGCTATCTATAAATACTTAAATAGGTCAGCAATTTGTCACTAGGCTCAAAGGATACCAAGGTGGGAGATTGCTTCATCCGGATTCGTTAAAACAGATTTATCATTACCATAAATGCTATTCCAATGTTCTACAATCGCGGAAATGGATCGTGAAGCTTTCCTGATAAAGCTTCATCGAAATACAACGCAATAGGGATGTTGCCCGGGTTAAAAAAATATGATCTATTTAGTAAATATTGGACACGTATTTTTATTTTATTAAATCAATAAAATTTTACGAAGATAAAACGCGTCAAAGATAAAGTGGGGGCTTGTAACGTCACTTTCCAGTAAAAAGTGTACTGGTAAGTGACGTCACACGAGTCTTCAGCTGTATCGTCTTCATTTTTTGTTTACTTGACAAAAGAAAAAATACGTGTCCAATATTTTTTGGAAATTTATTTGACGGAATAATTCGTTTTTTTTTTGTCAAATACCCTATTATGTCAACATTGCACTTTAGAACTTTATACAAAAAGCGATTAACTTTTACATAATAACTTGTTTTTGCTCGCAGCTTTGCCTGCGTTAAAAGTGTTTTGTCTCAAGGGTCGATAGTGCAGGGATAAAAAAGTACCAAAAATAACTTTCCCATGTCGTGTAACTAAAATAGTACTATAAAGTCCAAGCAATGGTTTACCTGAGTTCCAAATTACGTCTATCGAGTCATTGAAGAGCACCAATTAATATGCTTAGTCGGATATGCAAGTTTTTAATTTAAAATGTTTTATAATTGTGTTGTTTTGAGTGGCGTCTCGCAGTTCAACCTATGAGGTTGTCGACTGCTTAACCGGGCTTGCCTGTGGTTGCCTTAATATAATATTAAAGCCGCCAGCCATAAAAAAGTTACAAAATAAGCGTATACACGCTAAGGGTACCCAACAGGGGGTCCTGTTGGGTACGGGCCTCGGCTTAGGGCGTCGCTGGGGGGAGGACAGCTAGGGATGGGCTGGATCGAACTAGAATGTTTTATTAGAAAACTTGCATCCAAATATTTTCACATCCATTAGGTTTAATCACATTTATTAGTGAGTGACTGACAGACAACGCAGTCAAAACTGCTGGTCGAAGAAAACTGCAATTTGGCATGTAGGTTCTTTGGGTAGTGTTGTTGAGCACTAAGAGAGGAATTGCTAAAATCCCTACGGGAACGTGAAAAAACGAGACATGCGGGTACGAAGCCGCCTGCAATAGCGAGTTTATTTATAATATTGCTAAAATAGGATTAACGATTAAACTTACTGATATTAAATTACAATATTATGTCATGACATAATTGAGTTTCAAGCGATTTAAGCATTAGTTCGGTCAAAGGCCACGTGATCTAGCGGTGTTTACCTAACCAATAAATAATTTATGCTTCGACTAACTAAGATCAATCACCCTTAAGTTATAATTAATTCAAAGGTTGTCTGGAAAAGACTGCCTTATGCGATATGGCCGACATTATAGGTACATTGTTAATTTAAACTTAGGTTGACGACGCACTTTCACTTCTTCTGTATTTTAGATGTCCTGCAATTTCTATTGAATATTACAGTCGTATTCCTTTGAAAGAATAAGTATACTAGTATGCATAAGGAAGAAACGTAAGGCATCACCCAAAGCCCCGAGGCAGTGCAACACTTTCCAGTCAAGAACTTAGACTAAGGCCATGTTATGTAAGGAGTTAACATGATGTCGATATTAGGACCGGTCCTATCGCTGTACTAGACGAAAACAATGACTTGTTCATCAAGGTACAAGTTTCTAATGAAATGCGAACAGGAATCAGATAAGCGTTGAAGATGTCCCACAACTGTATCAACTCTTCCCTTAGCAGTTAGAACTACTTTTTCTCAGTTCAAGTTTAAACGGCAAATAAAAGAAAAAGAAAAATCACTATCATCTCGACAATCTTAGACTACAAAACGATAAACTGCAGAGTGCAAAACTAAAGTAATTTAAACTGCGCTTAACACGGCTTAAAGTTTTAATACGTAAGTTCAAAGCTGGCATACGTTCAACTTCTAACGGATGGAATTAAAGGAAACGCTAACGCTTAGCTCTTTATGCAAGAGACGGGCTTAGTAGAGTAATGGCGAGGACTTGGTTTGCCATCACTCGTCTAACGCTTGGACCTTTTTTGTTTTTTGGTCTGTTTATATCGCGTAAAGCAATGGACAAGATCGTTATCATGTTTGCCACGTCTTCGATCATTAAACATCTTTTGCCCAGTAGATGGCCACGTTTTTGAGACGTACATCAGTGACATTCATTGGGACCTCAACGGTGCAGGTGGACACGTGGTACTCCATCAAGTGTATCATGTTTCAAACGAAGGATGTCCACTGCTGGAAATAGGTTTCTTTCACACCGTCGCCACATCCACCGGTGCCGCGGTGCTGTGAATCTCCCATTGCATGATTTTTGTTAATATTGATGGATATTGTATGTTTGGTTTTACAAGGGAGTTTTATGCTCTGAAAATATAACAATCGACTCTCCACGCTTTCTAAGTTTCACAAACAGTTTTAGATTTTAGATAAAGACCTTCTGGAGGTAATTTTTTTCATTACCTACATGCATATGATTTCATGTAAGCCCAAGGAAAAAGATTCAAGCCCGCCAACTGCCAATTAAAACCATATCGAATACAAATCAGTATAAAAGCAACGCCTTAATTCGCCGTTCACTTTACACCATAATTATACGCTGCAGTAAATATGCTTCAGGTTACAATTAATCACCCAATTTTACTAACACAAGCTTTTGCAATAAGAGAGATTATACTAGATTTTGATATATCTGAAAAAAAATAATTGTTGTAGCGCTATCAATGCCGCCACAAAAAACCAACTTAGCAAAATCTACATCGCAACAAAAAGAACCGCAACGCCATCTATCTCGCCAGCTGCGAACTAACTCAACGAAATTCTGCATCGCGCAAGTAAAGTTCTTCGTGCGATTTGAACATGTACAACAGTCCGAATACCAACTATTGCCCACCAGACATAACACCCGTTTGGTCGGAGAATCCACCCTTTTCAATGGAGGTGTTGTGGTTCAATGGTTTTCAATGGTTCAACGGGACTTTACTCTCTGTTCCCGTTATCCTTCTGATAACGAAACCCAATTCAAGTTACCTCTCTCTATACCTAGCCTTTTCCCGACTATGTTGGGGTCGGCTTTGAGTCTACCTGGATGCAGCTGAGTACCAGTATTTTACGTGGCGCGACTGCTTATCTGACCTCCACAAACCAGTAATTGGGTAACACGATATGCCTTGGCAAGACTGGTGTTAGATTTGATTGCTTCTTAGGACCAATGGCTTAGCGTGTCTTCAGAGGCACGGAAGAGTCTCTCTGTATGTAATGAATGGTCACCCATCTATGGACTAACCTTGGCAAGCGTAGCTGGTTGCACCATCTACAGACCTTCTTAAAAGAGGACTTTTGGTTAGAATAAGGTTTATTAAAATGTTTTAGTTTATTATTGTTTAAGATTATTTTGTGCATTCTATCTATGGACCTCAGTAGCCTGATAATTATTAATGAAAATGGTTAGTATTATTATTCCCGTACGGCTGTTTTTATTTAGCCACGAGCTCCTCACCTTATTCACGTTTAATTCATTAACATGATGAAATAAACGATACAGAAAGAAAGAAAGAAAGCGGATTTATCAGTTTTATAAAGAGTTTAGAAGCACCTTTTCCCAGTATTTTTTATAATTCGTAGAAAAGCTGATAAATTGGCAGTTGGGCAGCAATTGGGCAGTCAGGTTCGCTCTTTTATAGAACGTACAGAATACTGCGAATAATTAAATAGGACAGACCCCGTTGAACTAATAATAATAATAAATTTCTTTATTAAGGCACCAAGTCCCAATATTAAAATTACACAAGCCTTGTGTAATTTTAAGCCTTTATACAAACATTTGACGATCACTTCAACACTAAAATACAATTATCATCAAATGTAGATTCATCAGTTAACAATAAATAAATAAATCATAAAATTACAAAGAATAAATAAAATTCAATATTAAACTATTATTTATGATTGAACTAGGCTATATGTATTAAAAACAAATTCAAACTAAAATTCATTAAATTACAAAAAAGATACTCTAGAATTCAATATACGAATAAAATCATTAAAATTCAAGAATAAAAATGTTCATCAGTAAAAAAAAATCAATTTAAAAAAAAAAAGCTGTGTGAAAAATGGTGACCTTTGAACATTTCTTGGCATCAATTGCCTGCGTCATATTTATCTTAATAATCTTTCCCATCTTTTAAATATTGAAGCACTTTCCGAACGGAATTCTCTTCTTTTTGAGTCGATGGCGACCGTTAAATAGCTCTGCCCAGTAGGTGGTAACGTTTATTAGATCCTCAACGGTGCAGTTGGGTTCCTGTGGTTCGAATTTGTAAAACTTGATCATAAAATCTGTGTTTAGTTTTACAATCATTCTTATGTTTGTGGTGACGCAAAGCAGGACAACGTTTTTAATAAAAAAAAAAAAACATTTATAATCTCTACTCTAAAATATAAAATCAAAAGTCATTTATTTAAATTAGGCTGAGTGCCAGCACTTTTTGAACCTCAAAGTCCTACATAAAGACAGTCCCCCGTCACCACTTCCTAGTGTTACAGCTGGGAAGAAGAAGTGGCGCAACAAACTCCCCAGCAACACATCTGTCTGTTAGTTGACACTTCACGTGACCCAAGGGCTGGCTTTTACCTTGGTCAAAGATTAAGCATTGCCATACAACGTGGCAATGCCGCCAGTCTTTTGGGTACACTTCCAGTCGACAGCGATGCGGATGAATTTTTTGACGCCATATTTTAGGGTTTATTTAGTTAGGAGATTTTATTTTTATTTCTAGTGTATATAGTTAGTTAAGTATTTATGAATAAATGAACCAAGTTATAATGACTTAGATAAAAATACCTGCCCCATTTCTAAAGCCACGGTCTAGACTCAAGTAAAAGTTGTACCATCAGCTTTCTACAGCTATCATCCAAAATCTCCGAGCATTTTGCGTGTCAAAATACTATTGCGAACTAAATTTATTTTGCCTACTTACGACAAAACAGAAGAAAGTTGGTACATTTAAAAATGTCTTGTAATAAATCAAAATGTAGTCGTAATGTATCATTATTTTGATCTTCGTAACTCTTAAGAAGTAGAATTGTTACGTAAGATGACATACGAGGGATAGTAAATAGGTAGTGGTCTTTTGATACGCTTCTAGACATAAGTCATTAGTCATTTATTTCATAATAACGTGCGTTGTGTAGAAATTGATAAGTGATATAAAAACATAAAGAACAAAACATTACTTTTAAAAACCAAAATAACAAAAGGTTACAACACACAAAAAAACTGAAATAACTGATAATTAAATAATAATAAAAAAATATTTTTTTTTAAAGAAATGTTTGAAAATGTAAATTAGTATGTCAAGATGATTATTAATTAATAATTGAAATAAAGATAGATTATAAATGTCATATAAAATCAAGATTAAACAAAAATAATAATAATATAAACAACACAGACAAACGTCGTTTAGGCGTTGCGTATAACTAAGGAGTGGAATTCCTTACCGGATTCTGTTTACTGATAGCTTGTTGTAGAAGCGTGCTCCATCGTTGACCACATCATCGCTGTGGGTAATTGTTAATAATAAATATTAATAATAAATTTTAACAATAAATCAAATTCACGTACACTCACATAGAACTTAACAAGTATAGAGGCTAGCAGTACTCCACAGATCTGAATGAAAAATGAAAAAATGAAATGAAAAAGTGTTTATTCACAGTAATACATTGCTAACAATATAATTATTAGCTCTGCCAAACTGCAAAGCAGTTTGTTGGCGCAGATGTAGCTCCTTTCCTTTAACACACATATAATAATAATAATATAATAATAAAGAAAGCCGGCCCAGAAAGCGGTGGCGAGATGATTTGGATGCACACCGCGAAGGCTGTTCGAGGTGGCGCAAGAAAATAATGTCTGGAAGGATATGGGGGAGGCCTTTGCCCAGCAGTGAGACACAATAGGCTAAGAACAAAAAAATGTTTATTCACATAAATATGTACATTTCTTTTTACAAGTCGAGTGCTTAATCTTAACTTAAACTACAGAACTGTATTATCATTTGGGGCCGGACTAGGCATAACCTGTATTCCAGCCCTCAACGCCGATCCCCCTGAGTTACAAATAAAGAATTTTATTATGATATTGTATTGATTCCATGAATGAAGAATGTTCGTAACTTATACAATTTCATAAAAACAAATACATACAAAAATACAAGTTTTTTTTCACCGATGACGTGTATGAATGATAGACGACACTTTGGGCTGGCAGACTGTAAAAGTAATTAAGTCACTCCAGCATAGAGGTATTCTGGAGTGACTTAATTCGGCTGATAAAAATGGCGATTTTCATAATCTTTTAACTACAAGACTAAGCAGTTGTATGGCCCGCGAACCTGTCCCAAAGGTCAAACACCTCAAGAAAGATTATATCCAATTTAAAAACGCTTCGCAGTCCGTTGCGATATACTAAGAGCACAAACAAGAAAAAAAAAGCGTCGACTTCATTGCATTGAATTGTTATGTAGTACATTGCTAAGTGCTAACCCAAAATATAATTTGTAATTACTATCATTACATGTAATCTTTCCTTATTACAAAACTGACGCGGTGAGAGTGTGATGTATGACTAAAAGTGTATACCTAACGTTATGTCACTCTTGTTTTGGCTAAATTTGTTGTTACATATCACTGCTACTGTAGAAGTTTGAAGCCTAATCTTGGTTGTCAGCATGACGAATCAAATCAACTCAGTACAAGGTATAGAGAATGTGTAACTTATGCCTTCCATAATTCATTTATAAATATAAATTGATATCAAGCACATTATAAATAACTAGCTTTTGCCCGTGACTTCGAACGCGCATATCTTGTTTTTTTTTTCCATTAAGTAACGTAGGAATTTCGGAAAATCTTCTCTTAATGCTCTCCTACACTCCCCACGGAACCTAAATGCCAAATTTCAGCTCTCTACAACCAGTAGTTTCGGATGTGTGTTGTCTACATCCCTACTATGACGTGCTAATGCCATCCAATTCCGATGATGTAAACGGGATAGTGTTATTCGCTATGTATAGCTCCGTCTCGCTCTTAGAGCGGAATCATGATCGTTTTAAGACTTTATAGTAGGGCCTTTGTTTTGTCAGTCACTCAGTGACGGAAGAGTTTTATAGATTTATCTTAACGATTGTTTAAATCACGGTGACCAATTTCAACGAAGATTAGCTAAATATATGTACGTGTAATGTAAAGGTGTGTCCACAAACGCAGGCAAACTCTCTATTAATTTACTCTCATCTTACGAAGTGACGACGATCCGATACGACCGGAGAGAGAACAAGCTCAGGACTAATGGCTTTTCGTGCTTTCGGAAGCACACGCAAACCCAATAACCTACACTTTTTGCCCGATCTTAGAATCGAACGCAGGGGAGGCTTATGGGGCAGATATTTTCACAACACACAAGCACATTGATTCGTTTTAAAACCCAAATTTGTAAATGACGTCACGGTTGGCGCAGTTGTTGAGCAATTGACTGTTGCGCTGCGTGTAGTTGTTCCGGGTCTGGGTTTTTGTGTATGTGAGTTATATGTTAGTAAACGCACCCACGATACAGGAGAAATTCCTAGTGTGGGGCAACGTATAAAAAAGAAAAACACACACTGCTCGAAATAAGTTTCAGTTGTCTGGAGTTGGTCTATTCAAGTCTAATTTGTAGGCTGAATTACCACAAAGTGTAGCTTTGTCCAAGTACAATAGTAAAGTAAAGTGTTAATACATTGAACTGAGGGCCTAGCGTGAATGTTTTAACGCATAGTAACGTTAACGTACGTGAATTTTTAATATAAAAAATTACACAACACTTGCACCACACATACAACCCCATCGTATTTTGGTTTAATTTTATGCGACATACAGAAGTTTTATCATAGAAAAGCATGAATACAGTATCCAATTCAGATAAGTATTATGTATGAAACGAGTATTATAAGTATAGTAAAATTTTACGTTACGTTACTATACGTCAAAAACAGTCGTGCTAGGGGTACTGGACCGATGCCAGACCTACATAGCTAGAAACAAACGAACTACCTTTATTTAAATCATTTTCATATTTTGCAACACAAAAAAGATTGCCAGCTCTAAGTAATAAGACTTTAACAATATTCTTGAAAGGTTAATTTGATACTTTTTGCGCCCATTTGCTAGTAATTTGCCAACAGTTTCGTATGACACCGACGATTTGGGACCCCATTATATTTTCGACAAAGTATTATATTGCTTGAGTTTCTTTCGGTTGATGTGGACGTGAAAAAGAGTTGCAGATGAAATACCTATATGACGGTACTAAATTATGATAAAGGGCCAACAGGAAGTGTGTGAAATATCTCATAAGAAACCAAAACTGATTTCTGTTTAACGTGCGTCAGATTCTGCCAGCGACTTCCCGGGATAAAAAGTAGCCCTATGTGTTATTCCCGACTATAACCGTGCCAAATTTTATCCAGATCCGTTCAGCTATTCTGGTGTAATTGAGTTACAAACATCTATCCATCCATACTTTCACATTTATAATAGCAGTAAGATTTACCTATGAATGTATGTACATATAGTTTTATGCATTTGTTAATGTCACCGGAAAATGGCAAACTCCATAATATTATAAAATTACTTGAGAGATTGTAAACTCTCGATAAATTGTCGACTGAACATTTTGATTACTTTTTAACGCACCAAAATTTGATAGTCTATAATATCTCGAAGTCATTCCGAGAAATTGTGGACTGACATAAAATGGCGACCAATCAGAGCACAAGTCTACAACTTATCCGTTTTCGTGTGATAGTAAACCTGGAAACAAAGCTCTCATTGGTCTGTGCAGATATGAGCTCACGCCAACAAAGACCAATGAGGGGCCAAGTTCCCAATTTAACTATCACACCAAAACAGATAAATTGTAGACCAGAATGCTGATTGGTCGACAGTTTATGTCAGTCCACAATTTCTCGGATCGGCACGGAGATATTATAGACTACCAAATTTTGATGCGTAAAAAAGTATTCCAGATTCTTTTGGCAAAAGTATTGATAAACGATATATTTAGTACCTACGTTGGTTTTAAATAACACATTTACACGTTAAGATTTCTACCTTCAGTCTTTTAAACTTCATAATTGGATTTATGTTTAAAGGTGTGTTATGTTACTATGCCAATACACGCAGTTCTTTTCTTTATTAAGCATTGGTGAAACAAACCATTAGTGATTTTTTCGTCGAAATGTTCCAGTAAGCCAAACTTGGTAAGTCGGAAACGCCAAGTTAAAAAAAAAGACGGGCGAGCGTATGAATTACTACGCATCGCAGTGTTACTAATGGTTGTACGTAACCGCAATAGCAAATTAAACGGACTGGTTTAACGACCTTGTGAAGCGTAGCTTGGCTGATGACCGATTCCAATATCCGAAAACGCATCGTTACTCTAACTATCTATTGGGTATGGTTTCCGCACTTAGTCCTGATGCTGGACCGTTGTGCGTGAGCCATGACGGCCATCATTCCAACCAGTCAACCTCCCTCCAGAAGCAGACCAATCCTCCTAATGAGTTCAGGATGTCGGTAAGTGAATTCGGTGACCCTATTATTTGTCTCCGTATTCCGGCGACGCCTGTGCACTCAAGGAGCACGTGCGATACCGTTTCGCATCGTTACTCTTACCAATGGTACTGTCAAACTGGTCATTTCATTAGGGTATTTTCCTGAAATTATCCAATAAGTCTGACAGTTATGGTGCTTGGACACGGTGCAAGTAACTGGAGCAAGTATAGGCGCTAGTCATTTGTGCGAGTAATAATCATGCACAAGTTAATCGTTTGTGCTTGGACACGGTGCAAGTAACTGAAGCAAGTAAAGGCGCTGGTTATTTGTGCGAGTAGTAAACATGCACAAGTTAATCGTTTGTGCTTGGACACGGTGCAAGTAACTGAAGCAAGTAATGGCGCTGGTTATTTGTGCGAGTAGTAAACATGCACAAGTTAATCGTTTGTGCTTGGACACGGTGCAAGTAACTGAAGCAAGTAATGGCGCTGGTTATTTGTGCGAGTAGTAAACATGCACAAGTTAATCGTTTGTGCTTGGACACGGTGCAAGTAACTAGAGCAAGTAAAGGCGCTGGTTATTTGTGCGAGTAGTAAACATGTACAAGTTAATCGTTTGTGCTTGGACATGGTGCAAGTTACTGAAGCAAGTAAAGGCGCTAGTTATTTGTGCGAGTAATAAACATGCACAAGTTAATCGTTTGTGCTTGGACACGGTGCAAGTAACTGAAGCAAGTAAAGGCGCTGGTTATTTGTGCGAGCAGTAAACATGCACAAGTTAATCGTTTGTGCTTGGACACGGTGCAAGTAACTGAAGCAAGTAAAGGCGCTGGTTATTTGTGCGAGCAGTAAACATGCACAAGTTAATGGCTTGTGTTTGTACACGGTGCCAATAGCTGGAGCAACAAGGCGCGGACTACTCGCGCCTCTCTTCACAAAAACATAACTGAACCAAAAAAACAATTAAACTTATCTCGCGTTGGTACATGCTCGAGTCGCTGGACCCGCTCACCACCTTCCGACGGAGCATATTAACTACGCAAGTACCTGAACATGTGCAAGCTACATGCAACATGTGCAAGCGCCATTTGATTATTTACCAAAGTATTGGACCCGAATTTTCTTTTTTTTCCCGTCAATAAAAAAATTTAAATGCAAACAATACGTGTCAAATACTTTTTAAAAACTAACGAACGGACAAATTGAATTATTATTTTTCTATCATGGACTATTAATACGTAACGTTTATAAACATTTATGTTCTACAAGATACATTTTATAAAAAGTCCATTATATAAAGGAACTAAATATTAATAAAAATATTGTAGGCATTCAATAAAACATTAGTGTAGACACACAACTCTCTATTGTTTCCATAACACAAATAAATAAAAATATGCAAAAGGAAGTCGTAAATTAACCTTATTTAAATACTTATTTGCATAGACCTCTTTTTTATTTATAAATGTATATTAATAAATAAAAGTGAGGTCTATGCTTATAAGTTTGACTAAAAAGGGCATTAAAATTTGAAATCGCACATTAGTTTTTATTTGGAAAGCGCTGTCACGAATAGGTAAAATGTTTTTTTTTGTGGACCACTCAGTCAATTTGTATTTTTAGTTTTATTCTATCCGTTATGGCATGACGGTCACATTTGGAGATTGAATAAAGAATGTGTAGTAAGTGATAAACTTATTGCAGCTATAACGCATTAAGGTAAAGAAACACCTACATACAACCAACAAGAAATAAAAACAAATTTCAGCGAATGAATACACGTGTACGGACTATTTACGGCAAAAAAACTAAATTGGTTGAGGTAGCACAACTGTTCAATTATTTACCAGAGGATTAGAGAAGTGTGATACTATAAACATATATAAAGCTAAACTCAAGAAACATATAACGTATGTACCCTGTAACGCCGCCAACACCCTAGAGGCAAATATTATACTATTTAGATGTAAGGACTATGTATCTTAATGAACTGTTATTTAAGTTCTTATGAGAATAAAGTTCTTTAAACCTAAATTATGAGGCCGATTTTTCAATAGCCCAATATTTTTTATCACAAGAATAAAACATGATTGTTTATATATTTTACAAACAAAAGCTGTTAAACCACTATTTTTATTGTTCAGGTAAAAGTTACCAGAATATTGAAAAATCGAACCTAAGAGTTTCGCTTTAGCTATTTGATAGTAATATAACAATTAAAAAAAAAGACGAAACAGCAGCACTATATTTTTATTTAAACATATTTGTTTTTTTTTCGTCACAGAGTATAAAAACCACATTAAAACAGAGAAAGTAACGTTGTCAAATTTCACTTTACTTTAGGACCTAAAAGCCCAAGTTTAGATATGGAGTAAAAAAGCGAGAGTCGCCTTTAAAATAGAAATGACGTCAGTCTTTGCCTTGTTCCACACCCGAATAGGAAAAAGAAAGGTAAACATTGTCTGCGCACGCCACGCTGTGTAACTGTGTAACTGTTCCTAGTAACCGAGTGTAGTGTTACGTAACACACGCAATCATAATTACGCTATTAGAATTGGCAGTCGGAATTCCACCTACTTTTCGTTATTTATTACTTAGTTTTATTTTTCTTACAAAAAATTCTTCATCTCACATAGCTTTTTTTTCTCGATGGCATATCATCAAATGACTCCTTCCACTCTGGGTGGAGCGGAAGGGTGTGTCAGACTCTTACTGACTAAAACCCATCCGTGTTCCTCCTAATGCCCTTTGCGTTTGAGGGCCGCGTCGACTCTTTCGAACAAATTCCTCAACATCTCACATACCTTTTTTATACATGGGAAATCATCAAATGACTCCTTCCGCTCTGGGCGGAGCAGTAGGAAGTGTCACACTCTTACTGATTAAAACCCGTCCATGTTCCTCGAAATTCCGTTTGCGTTCCAGGGCCGCGGTGACTCTTTCGAACAAATTCCGCAACATCTCACATACCTTTTTTATGCATGGGAAATCTTCAAATGACCCCTTCCAATCTGGGTGGAGAAGTAGGAAGTGTCAGACTCTTACTGACTAAAACCCATCCGTGTTCCTCCTAATACCCTTTGCGTTCCAGGGCCACGGGGCGGTGACTCTTTCGAACAAATTCCGCAACCCTGGCATCTCACATAGCTTAGCATACTAAAATCTGTCTGCCTTTTCCCGATTACGTTTGGATCGGCTTCCAGCCTAAGTGGATACGGGCTGAGAACTATCATGCAGAGCAGTGCAGATTGGCGTAGCGAGGGGAGTCAAACACCTCACTCCCCTCGCCGACGCGAGGTGGCCCGCGGAGGCGGGCCGGCACCAGCCGGGGATTACGGAAGTCGCATACGTTCCCGCGATCCCCGGCGTAGGTGGGAGATGGAACACCGGGGTGGTTTTAGTCAGTAAGAGTCTGACAGACCCCTCCACCCGCCCCAGGGTGGAGGATTTCCATGAGGATTTCCCCCCGANAGGAAGTGTCAGACTCTTACTGACTAAAACCCATCCGTGTTCCTCCTAATACCCTTTGCGTTCCAGGGCCACGGGGCGGTGACTCTTTCGAACAAATTCCGCAACCCTGGCATCTCACATAGCTTAGCATACTAAAATCTGTCTGCCTTTTCCCGATTACGTTTGGATCGGCTTCCAGCCTAAGTGGATACGGGCTGAGAACTATCATGCAGAGCAGTGCAGATTGGCGTAGCGAGGGGAGTCAAACACCTCACTCCCCTCGCCGACGCGAGGTGGCCCGCGGAGGCGGGCCGGCACCAGCCGGGGATTACGGAAGTCGCATACGTTCCCGCGATCCCCGGCGTAGGTGGGAGATGGAACACCGGGGTGGTTTTAGTCAGTAAGAGTCTGACAGACCTCTCCACCCGCCCTAGGGTGAAGGATTTCCATGAGGATATCCCCCCGACACCAAAAAAAAAATGGTTGTAACCTATGTCCGTCGCCCCCCATTCATCCGGACGAATACCCTAACCTAAGTATACATAGAATAACAATTGTGTTAGTAAATAAAACTTAAAACTATGTTAGCATCACTTAGTTGCACTAAATCTTCGAGCGTTCCGATGGCACTTGTCCGCGAAAACGGCGGAATACCACATCCCGTGGTGAAAAGCTTTCTTCCATCACCTGATGCAAGTTGTATGTTGATATGCGCACCACAACTGCTTTAAAGTTGACGTTGCGACGCGATTCCAGCAGCTGCATATCAGGCCCGTCTGGATTCTAATCCAGGCTGTGTAAGTTGGGGCCGTTATTCCTTGTCTTAAATGTGCATAAAAGATTATTAGGTGAGACAATTTATCATACTGCAGTAAATACAACACTGACAAAATTTCACAAAAGTGGTGCAAGTATCGATAATTCGACGTTTCAAGTAACTGCACTACTTGTGACCGGGGACCTATCGCGTGATGTGATGATGGTTATGGGCGGTGACGATGATGAACGTCTATTTTGATGCATTCCAAACGGTAACATATTATTTGGATTGCATACCTACGTCCAATCGTATATCCGATGCGTAGAAAGCCACATGGACAGTCATCTTTTTGTTAGAATTCCAACGGAGAGTTAATTTTCTTTAAAGACATCACGGCAAGAAAAGTGCAAGAAAAATTCAAGAAATAAGAAGATGACAAGAGGTCTACTCCCATTCACCAATATTTTTTCTCAAACAATTTATTTTCTTCAAAATCGGATTCAACTTTGCGTCTTCAATATTTAAGAGTTTAAGAATTCATTCTTAGTTTTTCTCCATTAACTTGTTAAAGAACATAAGGTTGATATATCTCAACAACTGTTCAGGATAAACTGTATTTCTTCCGATCCGTTTGAGAAATTCATTTTCTTCGCATAGATTCTCTGAAATCTGCATAAAGTTTTTGAACTTGAAGACCGGTTTAACCAACTTGTTGTAAAGTGGCTGTTATATAACTTTCTGACTATATATTTTTTCAAAAGTTCACCAGACTACTTCAAAACTTTTTTGAATTGGCATTCGTAAGTAACGGTTTGTTTTCATAATAAAACACTCATGTTTTAAGTCGTTTCCTCCACCTCTACTCTATGCAATCTCGACTCAACTTCTTTCATACGGTCTGTATGTCAATCAGTGTCAGTAATACCTTGTTTTTGTTTGATTTTCATTAACTGTCTTGCACTCGAGCCTGTTTTCTTTCGCTATCATGGTGAATGCGCAAAATAGAGTGGAGATAGTTTCCTTAAGTAAAATATGATTGTACCTAAGAGTAGTATTAATCATTTGCATTGATGAATTTATCATTAATCTTCTTATTCTTTTTCGTTAGTTGGACTGAATTACTCTTAACCACCCAAAGATGGTTGAGACTATTAATGAACCCTACAAATATTAACACTGAGAATATAAATGAGAAAAATATCAAATTGATTTAAATAGGTATGAAAAAAGTCACAGTACATGCACAGGCATCTTAAAGACTCATAGTTACGAAACTTTATTGAAAGCATTTTACAGCTACTATCATGTCGCAGTAATTTGTTTCGCAGTACTAAATTACTACTCTTGAAATTACGACAGTTTTTTTAATAACTATCTTGAAGACTTGCACGTACAGGCTTTTGCCTTTATCAAGTTCAATATTCTTTTGTATTCAAATTTTTATTTGATCCTCTTCACTCATCCGTTGTGACCAGTGATTTAACATTTTTTAAATTGTATTGTTGAAGTACCAGTTTTGTGGACAACATCATTTTTTTCCTATTACTTCACTCATTTCTCTCAGTCTGTCACTTTTCATTTGCCTCAACCTTTTATTACTTCTCCATCATTCAATTCTACTTTCGCTTGTTACCTCTTATTAGAATAAGATTTAATTTATTCATTTCATTTTGTACATTCTTTTTATTTCTGCCAACTGCTTTTTACCCGATTGCCCCAGAAGGAAAGTAATATTTAACGAGTTTAAAAAAAAATACATGATTCAAAAAACTTGACCGGAAATATCAATAAAAAGTTTTAAACAAACCACACATGGTGTACACAAGAAAAAACCTTCAGAATGCCATTGTCACATTATATATGACCAACGAAAGCATACCCTGTACGCCAAACGTCACAAATATGTGACAAAAAATACGGCGAATTTGTACACCGATGCGTTTATGCTCTGGCGTTCAAAAGGTTAAACCAGTCTGATGCATATTTTGGCATCAAATTAGTAATTGAACTAAAATTAAATCCTGCACCAACGAATCAGAATGCTTGTTTTAATAACCTCTTTCAATATCTTTGGGCATAAACCTCTTTCTTGTACCAGCATGTGTGTAAGTTTTTGCAACATAGGCAAGGGCCTCACGTGTTATTACGTCAAATATCAGTATCTCGATCGATTTCACCACTACAAAATTAATTTTACATTGCTCAATGATTTCGTTTGCCTGCCCTATTGCACGACCAGATCAAAATACGTAGATGTGGTCTAATTGTGTGTTTTAATGACTTCTGTTGTAACTGTTACGACTAGAGCAATATGTCCGCTACATGTAGCTAGAAAGCTTCGTCGTTTTATTAAGCGATAGTGCAGGTTATTGCCTATAACACATATGGTTGATAGAAGAACCCTTTGCTTCCCCGCTCACTGTGAATATTTGCTAGGTCATGATTCAACTCAATTATATATCTACCTTAAATATTCATATTTTTTTCTTCCTCTTGTCAGGCTTTTCACTAATATCTGGTGCCAATCATATCGTTAAGGTTAGCTAATAGCTTCGCTTGTCTATTCTTATCAAACATTCCTGGATTTAAATCATTGTGTCTTACGTTTGGTCTTTTCTTTCTCGAGTATCCATTTTATTATTGACTGGCCTGTTGGTCGATTGGTTAGTGAACCTGACTGCTAAACCGGAGGTCGTGGGTTCGATTCCCACCCAGGACAAATCTTTGTGTGATGAGCATGATCATTTGTTCTGTGTCTGGGTGTTATTTATCTATAATATGTAGGTATATATTTAGAAATATATAAGAATGTTTATCAGTTGTCTGGTTGCCATAGCACAGGCTCTGCCTAATTTGGGATCGGATGACCGTGTGTGAGTTGTCCCAAGATATTATTATTTCCTTTATTCATATTTTTTTTAACTTATTTAATACATTTTTAAATATTTCTTAAAAAAACACAAAAATAAAAAAAAAAACATTTAAAAATATAAAAATAGTAGCCCACCGGTATCGGGAACAGGGTCCAAGCTACCGGCGGTCAGGGTTCAAGAGAGAGGAACCTCCTAACAATACGAGCCGTGTCCAGAAGTGCCGCTTTCTGAATCAGGCCCTTGATCCAGCTGCCTAACGAGAGCCTCCTGAGGTGCTGGTCGAGGCTCGTGGCTATTAAGCCATTGGCTGACACAACTATCGGTACAATGATTGCTGAGTCCACATCCCACATGTCGACAACCTCGCGAGCCAAGTCAATATATTTGATTTGCTTATCTTTCTCGGCTTTCACGAGGTTCTCGTCATGCGGAACGGTTATGTCTACAATCATTGCACGCCTCTCGATTCGGTCCACCACCACTATATCAGGCTTATTGGCAACAATAGTCCTGTCAGTGATGATGGACCGATCCCAGTACAATGTGATATTGCCATTATCGAGAACTGGGTCGGGCGCATACCTGTAGTACGGCACCTCCGATTCCACAAGAGAGTATTTCAGAGCAAGTTGCTGATGGATAATCCTGGCTACAAGGTTGTGCCTATGCAAGTATTCTCCGTTAGCTAGACGAGAACAACCAGAGACAATGTGGCGAATCGATTCTCCCGGACGGTGACATGCCCGACATATGTCAACCGTGCCGTCCTTCACAATAAATCTCCGGTAGTTATTCGTCATGATAACTTCGTCCATAATTGCACAGACAAAACCTTCGGTTTCTCCAAAGAGATCACCGAAACGCAACCAGGCTACGGACGCTAATTGATCTACGTCGGGCCCATGTAGGGCCCGGAAATAGCGTCCGTGAAGTTCCTTACTTTGCCATACCGCCCTGCGATCGTTAGTGTCTAGCACCGCAGGTTTGCGCCAGTTCTCATTTGCCAAAGAGAGCGGGGTGAGTCCCTTGTCCACCGCCACTACATCTCGATGCATACCCACGTCGACAGCTAGGAAATATTCCCTGAGACTGCATATCTCGCGATTGTGGAGAGTCTTAGCATTTAAGAAGCCTCGACCTCCACACTTTCGCGGGATATACAGTCTCATTACCGACGACCGTGGGTGATGCATTCGATATGCAGTAAGCAGTGTACGGACCCGCCTATCCAGGGCGTCAAGTTCCGTTTGAGTCCATTTGAGTACGCCGAAAGAGTGCATCAATACCGGCATGACCCAACCGTTGAAGGCGCGCACCTTGTTTCCGCCTGATAGAAGGCTATTGAATACCTTCTTCAGGCGGCCAAAGAAGCGCTCCTTCAACGATTGCTTCATGTCAGTAACATTGATACCTAACGCTTCCGACATACCCAAATACTTGTAAGTTTCAGTTGAAGAGAGGGATCTGAGGTTTATGGAATCCGAGAGTTGAGTTCCCACGGATTCCATAATCTCCCCACGCTTTACATGGATGACCGCACATTTGTCCACACCAAACTCCATCCTGATGGCACTACTGAAAGTTTCAGTTACCTTCAGTAGCTCCATCAGTTGCAGATTACTGGGGGCAAAGAGTTTCAAATCATCCATGTAAAGGAGGTGAGATATAACCTGACCACCTCTCTTCAACCGATAGCCCAGCCCTGAAATCTCCAGCAGTGTGCTTAGAGGGTTCAAGGCTAGGCAAAACCAAAGCGGACTCAAACTATCGCCCTGAAATATACCCCGCTCGATCCTTACCGGTTCGCTGTTCCTCTGGATATTTATTATTATGATTCAGCTTACTTTAAACTTGTAAGTTGTTATTTGTACCTAATTCCCCTGACCTAACATTCCCATGTCAACACACGCCTATACTGCATGTTTTTGTTGTTTACCTTTACAAAAGTTAATTTATTCCGTGCGAACAGAAAATAATGAAACGGCAAATGATAGCAATGGTTGTAATAAGCGATTATTTCACATCAAATCGTGAATTTTATTTGGTGTGCAATCACAGTCATATTTTACGTTTCATAATGTTTCGAGACAGTGAGGAATTGCTACTTTTCGTTGTATTGACCTAACTAGAATCTAGGTAGTAATTTCTACGGTTGAACAATAATTAACGAAAGTGAAGAAAGACAGTAGCCTCTAAGCGTACTTCTATTCTCTAGAGAATAGAAGTACGCTTAGCTACAGCTACTACGGCTACTGTCTTCACACACGAATTTCGAGGTAATGAACATATAATATAAACATTACCTCAAAATTCGTGTTTCGAAGAATCACGAAAGTTTTTGCTATCAAGAGTGAGAGTCAAAGTTAACTTAATAGAAGAAGTTGAATTAACAAGAAATAAAGCATTTAATTTGTGGAAGTAATCAATACATTCAGAGAATGAATAAAAAACATGACCAACAATTCCGAAAACAACGTTTGAACTCGAAATTTACACAAATTAAAAAAAAAAGATGCCATATCTTTTCCGTTGGTCATGAACTTCGATATTAAGTTCACTTTCGGAAAGTATTAAGCACTTCCTGTTAATCAAACTATAAATAGCCCAGTAACTGTTCGGTTTCCACCTGTCGACTCGTTCCTCTTGAACTGCAGAGACCTTGCGGAAACATTTAAGGCCTTCAAGCACATAAAAATATTTTTTATGGGTTTTTGTTCGCCGGTTGTTTTGGTAAATATGCATAACTTCTTGTCTTCATCGCTTTATGACAGACTAGTTGCCGCCCGCGGCTCCGCCCGCGTGATTGTCGAAAATTATCCCAAGGCAACATATTCCCGGGATAAAAATTATCCTATGTGTTATTCCAGACTATAATCTACCACTGTGCCAAATTTCATTAAAATCCATTCAGTAGTTTTTACGTGAAAGAGTAACAAACATCCATCCATCAATCCATCCATATTTACAAACTTTCGCGTTTATAATATTAGTAGGATTATCTTACTAATATTAAAACATTCTTTATGTAAGGCAGAATAAATTATCTCTTACGACTTTAAGGAAGGAAAAGTGCACAGTTTAAAGCTGGACTTTTGTCCCATTTTATGGCATCTATCTGTAGAGCTATTTCAGAACCATTTTTTTGAACTCGTTACAGCGTTATGTTGCACCTGTCTGCGGGACAAACATATTGTATTGAGCTCTATGGCAAAGACTTTATTTTAAAAGTTTTATGGTGTAGGTACTGGCTTTAGCCAGCGGTTTCGCTCGCGTGAAAGTAAACACACTCGAGGGATACCCTACCCCTTCCAGGATATGGTCGAAACGTGTGCCAAGTTTCACCTAAATCGATTCTGCTGTTAAGACGTAAATAGGTATTTATTATATTCATCATCATATCAACCGTAAGACGTCCACTGCTGGACATAGGCCTGCCCCAATGGGCAAAGTTGCAGGAGGGTTGGCGATCGCAGTGTAGCTGTTGCAATGCACAGCAAATGTTGCTGCTGCCTATTATCTGGTGAGTCCCTTAGTTGCGTTTTACGACACTCACAGGAAGTGATGGGATGGTGTTATTCTTTTACGTCCGACACCATACAGAACGTTTTTTTTACTACATTTATCATATTATTAGGTATGTATTAGTTTCATTGAAGTTATCATACCTTTTTTTTTTTGTTTTCGCGGGGTAACCTTCAAAAGGCGCCTGGACTTTCGGGGAAAGAGACCAGGGAGTGTAGGATTTTTACCTCACTAGAACCACCCCGGTGATCACCATCAGCACATTGAAGGGGAAAGTTATCATACCTATTAAAGTATTCACTCTTTCTTTCAAATGTCTGCACTTTACAAATTATTTCCCAGCATTGTATTTTGCTCCAAACATAAGAGCAATGTCGAGTAGCACTTGGCAAAATAACCATTCACCTTGTATTGCCGGTTACATAGTCACGATGTCGTCATGTTTATCGGGGACTACCACTGTAGTTGCCAACCGGGATGCCCAGGTGTGCCGGGTGATGAATGGTTTGACTGCTGGCTGCGGATAAACCCGTCTGATTGGGTAATAGTTATTTAACTAGTATCTGTCGACTCTGTACCTCGGTATCTATCAACGGTCTTATGCAAGTAAAGGTTAAAAGTGCATCTAAACAGTTCCATGTCTGTCGAACGACGTTTTTAACACATTTACTCGAAAAATTAGTCATATACGTAATTTTAGTAACAAAAATGATTGTGAGAAATGACTCGGGGATTTTTTCGTTCGATTTTGCCCGGAGATAAATTGAATAGGTGAAAGACCAGCTGGCGCAGTTTCCTATAAGTACTAGTGTGAAATACGATAAAAGTAAAAAAAAAATATTATAAGTAAGTGAAAGTCAAACCTAACAAAAAAATCTGAAAAGCTTTTTTGAATCAAATTAATTTATATATTAGTAGAGTGAGATAAAAAAGAAAAAGATAAAATTTGTTTGTGGTTGCAAAAAGTAATTTCAGGAAGTACCTACTGACCCGGACACAAATACTTTCATTATTAAAAAGATACACCATCGCTGACTGTCATCATCATCATCATATCAGCCGAAAGACGTCCACTGCTGGACATAGCCCTCCCCCAAGTGTCGCCACAACAACAGGTCTGTGCGCCTCGTCATCGGACCATCTTGTGGGAGGCCTTCCAACGCTGCGTCTTTCGGTACGAGGTCGCCACTCCAGAACTTTTCGGCGCCATCGACCATCTGTCCTGCGAGCAATGTGCCCTGCCCACTGCCACTTCAGTTTGGCGATCCTTCGGGCTATGTCGGTAACCTTGGTTCTCTTGCGGATATCATTATTTCTGATTCGATCACGCAAATCACGCTGGGAAACTCCGAGCATTGCCCTCTTCATTTCCCATTGGGTGACTTTAAGCCTTCAGATGAGGCCCATTGTGAGCGACCACGTTTCGATGCCATAAATTATCACTGGTCATAGACTTTCGTCTTGAGACACTGTGGTATGTGAGACGAGAAGATACCACGCAACTTCTCGGACGCCACCCAGCCATTGCGGATTCGACGGTTGACCTCTTTTTCGAAGTTAGCCCTACCTAGCTGGACCCTTTGTCCCAGGTAGACGTACTTCTACAACGTCGAGTGTAGAGTCTCCGATCTTGATAGGAGTGAGTGCCACATGGGTATTTACCATGACTTTGTTTTTGTCCATGTTCATTTTAAGACCCACACTTTCGGAAGCTCTACTGAGGTCACCGAGCATTGTACTGAGGTCCTTCATAGTCTCAGTCATAACAACTATATCGTCGGCAAATCGAAGGTGCGTGATATGTTCGCCGTTGACATGAATGCCTAGCCTGCTCCTGTCCAAAACCTTGAAGACATTCTCCATTGCGGCCGTGAACAGTCTCGGAGAAAAGACGTCATATCCTGAAATATATACGTTTCTGGTGAAGCAGAACTAAGGAAAAACTTTAGTTTTGTAATAACAACCGGTGTTGAGAGGACTGTGATATGATCCAACGGTAACCCAGCCTCACTAAGGAAATACCGTAACGTTTTAATAACACAAACAATAATAAGAAATATTAACGTAACCATTAAACTAGTCCAAGAGAGCGCTCACGTAATAACAACATAGTTGTAGAGGAAGATAGTCTAGGAGACCGGTTTGTTATCCAATCGATAAATGTAGGAAACACTTGACGAGCAGTTTGTTCGACTTCTTGATCGCCTGGATTTCTTTGGACACTTACGGCCGGTCTCAATAATGTATCTACCTTTAACCAACTGTCAAATTAGCTACCAACAGTAGCTGAAACGTCATGTTTCAAAGGCAAATATGACATTTCAGCGTTACGTAACGCAACGTTATTTAGACCGGCCTTTAGAGGTCTAGACAAAATGGCATTCAGCGAAAACGATTGTCGAATAGTCCTAAATGAATGGAAATGACATGTGCTACCGAATTATTTTGAATGAAAGAATGTATACTCAACGTTCATAGACCTTTTCAAAGATGTTACCTCCACTCCACTCGACTCAGTCGCCATGAACAAAAAAAATTAAACATACATTATTTTCTTTATTAAATAATAATAACAAGGACTGCATGTAACCGGAAAATCACAAACGCCATAAGATTGTAAAATATCGCGTGAAATTGTAAACTATTTTTCTTAAGACACGGATATATTGGAAACTTTTGAATTTTGATGGGATTGATCGTATACAAAACGAGAAATTATAACTTAATCAAGATTTATTACAATCTAACGAAGTCTGCAATTTTCCGTTAACATACAACAACATACGATTTTTTCAGAATATAAGGAGAAATTATAATCCAATGAAGATTTATTGCAATCTTACGGAGTCTGCAATTTTCCGATGACACATATTATGATCGAACCGAGTGTAACTTTTTTTTGAAATTGAAACAGTCATTCAATTAAAAAAGTTTGTCGCTTTTTCTTTACAGTATTCTTTTTCGGATTAGCAATAAGAGAGTCATGAAGTTGATAGTTTATGTTCGGTGGGGTGGGTTGCGGTCCAGTCAACTTTGGGAAACACTGACTTAGAATTATTTGCCAGTCACTTTTTCTAGATTCTTTGGTTTGTAGGGTAGGTACTACTATGCGGATTTTTTTCGAAAGATTCACCGCGGCCCTGGAACGCAAAGGGCTTTAGAAGGAACACGGATGGGTTTTAGTCAGTAAGAGTGTGACACGCCCTTCCGCTCCACCCAGAGCGTAAGAAGTCATTTGATGATTTCCCATCCTTAAAAAAATGGGTAGGTTCTACTATTTTTTGAAAGCCTACATTTTATAGTCCACTTTTGCCTTCTTATTTGAATGAAGCAACCAATTAAATATTTAAAAGTAAACATAAAAGTGAATCATTCCATCACGGCCATGCCCTTAATTTTTGCACCTTTCAATCAAACTCAATTTTGGTTGAACCGTGTAATGATACCAGTATTGCCACAACCGAGTCGGTGAAATGTTGTTGTCCTACTTCTTAGTATGATGACCGACAGAGATGACACCGTTTCGAATTAAATGTGTTTTATAAGACACTGGTTATCAGTTGGCTTCTCATTTCTCGTTTCGTGTAAGCAATTGTATTTCTATTGTAAAGGCTTAGTTTTCTTGATATCGACGTTGTGCTAGATTCAATTAAGGACGTGGTTAAATATCTTTTGTCTGTCTGTCGCGCTTTCACGCCAAAACTACTGAACCGATTTAAATGAAATTTGGTACACAGATAGTCTAGAGCCTGAGAAAGGACATAGGCTTATATACTATACTTTTTAATGCGAAAAAAGGGTTGCAAGGGGTTGAAAGGATCGGCGGCGGCGACCTCTCGCGTCCGGCCCTGGTTGAATCCATGGTCCGGAGCGAGGAGGCTTGGGAAGCGGTCACCTCCTTCTGCGAAGCAGTAATGATAGCGAAGGAGGAGGCGGGCCGCGCGAGGGAAAGGCAAGGCCTTCGCCCCAACCGCCGCTTCAGGAGAAGACGCCCCGGGCGTTGGGAGTCGCAGGGCGATCCCCGGCCATCGTAGGCGCGGGCCTGCGGCCGATGGCGCGTTGTGTTTCACGCGCGCCTCAAAGAGATGTCAGCATAGAGGACGGGACCGCTAGGGCCAGAGCCTGCCAGGGTTTCGGAATTTGTTCGAAAGAGTCACTGCGGCCCTGGAACGCAAAGGGCTTTAGAAGGAACACGGATGGGTTTTAGTCAGTAAGAGTCTGACATGCCCGAGCGGAAGAAGTCATTTGATGATTACCCATAAAAAAAGGGGTTGAAAGGAAGGGATGAAAAGTTGTATGGACGTATCGTCTTTTTTAGAGCTAGAAGCTAGAAGCTAATTTTTTAGGCTGTTGAGTCGCAGCCGTGGTATCTAAAAAAAAACTACACCTAAAGCGAAAAAAAATGCTACCCAAAGACACTATTCCATGCGGACAAAGTCGCGGGCACAGCTAGTAATATATAAACTATATAATACTGCATTAGTCCTAACTCCTAGGTCGTCCGTTTTAGTGCTCTCTTAGGAGGTTGAAGTTCAGCAGTTGACGTTAACGACTTTTAAGACTTTATTTGTCCTAGCTAACTACTTAAGTAAGTACTCAGTACATACTAGTTCACTTGAAATGTGCCCGTTCATAATTTATTAGTGTACCTTATGGAGATACTAGTTGCCGCCAGCCGCCAGCTGCTTCGCCCGCTTGAAATTCGAAAATTATCCAATCTACGACATGGTCTACCCGTGTGCTAAGGTTCATCCAAATCCAATGAACCGCCAATCGTCCATTGAAAGGTTCATTAGAAAACCAGGGTCAGACAGCATCAGTCTGTCTGACATATCGCTGAAATGGACCTTTTTAGTGCAGCCGTGAGACACACACTTGGTTCTTAGCATACCTACATGTCACCCCAAGCTTTGCCGCCACCAGCCCGACAGTGTGCACCACATTCTCGCCAGGTATGTCCGGGATATTCGATATCTCCAAATCGAAGCAAATCTTGTTCGCGCTCATTGAGCTCCAGTTGGACCAATTGAGTCCATATTTCTATGTACCGTGCGTGTTTCATGTAAGTGCTAAATAAATATTATTCTTTCTTTCTTTTTCAAATCCATTCAGCCGTTACGACGTGAAGAGGTAACAAACAAACATACTTTCGCATTTATAATATTAGTTACATATGATAAAAAAAAATCTCAACAGCTTCGGGGAAATTGTAGGTAGGAGCGAAAATAAACGTTTCAGAAATGTCAGAGTCAGACTATTTCTGTGATTTTTCCAGCTACGAAAACTTATTGCAAAATTATTGCGAAAACATTAAAATTTTTGTTTTAAATATTAGGCTAGAAGGGCCTACAATGGATAGGTTTATGAAGCTACATGTCAGAGATGGGGCTTGATAAATCTTTCTCTAAGTGGATGCTGTGTTTTAATTTTTTATTTTTCTCATTTTTCATGTGTGCTAAGTGTTACTACTAACATAGTTTGTAAGTTATTTTTTGGTAAAGCTAACACGCTATAGGCCGTCGACGCCTGAAAATAAACGATTTTTTATTTTTTTTATTAAGTTTATCCCATTACTCTACGCTATGTATTCATGATTCATGTAAAAATATGATTGCATCGTTGTGTCATACGAACAGTATTACTTTCAGTCCATACCATATTTTATGTAGCATCACGTACTATGCATCGAAGAGTCATATCACGTAGTGAATATCATTTTACGAAATGTTCAAAAGCATCTCTTTGTCTCTGCAATTTTAAAATTTGAAGAGTATTGCGGAATGTTGCCATTTTTCTCGTTTAAAGTTTATATATATTTCAACAAGACATTTATTTTAGTAAGCTAGTCATGTCATAAAATAGGAATATTTATAGAACTTTGAGGTCCTTTGAATGTGAATGTTCTTTAGGGGCAAAAGACATGATGGATGGGTTATATGAAAGGCTACCTTTTCCCGCGCATTTAACGAGATAAAAGGAGCTAATGACAGAGTGATAGTGAAGAGTTAGGTAGCTTGGTAGCTTTCTATCACTGACAGAATGTTCGTATTCGAATCAGAGTTTTTAGATAGATATTCTTTTTACAAACATTATATACCTAAATAAACCATTCAACTAATAATAATAATAATATCTTGGGACAACTCACACACGGTCATCCGATCCCAAACTAGGCAGAGCCTGTGCTATGGTAACCAAACAACTGCTAAACGTACTTATATTGTTCTGAATACATACATATTATAGACAAATAACACCCAGACACAGAACAAATGATCATAACCACTCGACCAACAGGCCAGTCAAAACAACACCAACTCAACAACCAACCCAACAACAATTGAACAAAACTGACAACAGCTGTCTGGACAGGGCCGCTCAACAAATCTGTGTATTGATTTTCTTAAAGATCCACTACAGACATGAACCTACATAGTTCCCATATGAGACCAGTTTGTTTTGATTTTAAAAGAGACTTTGACCTTTGAGTTTGTTTCGATATTTCTTCGCAGGGTAGTCAGATAGGAAACACCGGCCTCATCTCGTTAAAATGGCCAAAAACCTTAGAAAAAAATGAATGTATCAATTAGTTCATTAAAAAAAATATATTTTCTATTTTATAATTCTGATGATGAAGCAATTACAGATGTTAAACAATGTCATAATAGAAGAAGTTGATATGTTGTGCCGACCCTAAATAATTGGAGTGAGACGTTGACAGAATAAACCGGCTGTCATTATACCTTGGCTAGACGGATTGACAGCTCACTTCATGCCCGCCTTGGCTGGATGGATTGACAGCTCACTTCATGTCCGCCTTGGCTGGATGGATTGACAGCTCACTTCACGTCCGCTTCGATGATTTCACGGTGAGGTTTTAAAAGATTAGCGTCATTTTCGTCATCTCCTTATCTTGATCGCATAATAAAAAAACCCAATTAAAAACACAATTTAACGTAACCACTTTCCCAATGTCCTTGATAAGTATTATTAATACGTACGTAAATATTTTAAATATCACCATCACCATACATTGCGTTCACTCGGCCTTCAGAAACTGGTGCATGAGTTCAATACTACATAAAAATAAGGCTAAGTAAGTAAATAAAAGTGATACTGGTTTGTACAATGTATTTTAAGATTTCAATGTAATGTGAGAGTAATATTTGGTATGCGGATATTACGCGGGTTTTTTAATTACTGTGGCATAAGAATGGAAAATTTAAATTCAATAATATAATATAATATATAATAATATAATAATATAATAAATAATATAATATAATATAATAATAATAATAATAATAATTTATTCAAGAAGATAATTGTTTACAAAAAGTGTACATTTAGCCAAACAATAGTATATAATTTATCCTATACAATTTATACTTAGTCTCTAATTATAAACTAAAGCTAAAATACTTTTACTACAACTGGAAATAAAGGGATCAGGTTATACGGTAATTAGCGACCCGCCTGAGCTAGGTTTATTCAAACCTGTGTTCCAGGCCATCACTTTACATTTCAGTAAAGTACATTGGGATTAAATTTAATATAAGTAAAACTGATGAAACTAATAGACAACTACGAGAAAAAACCTATAGGAACATTAATACTTAAAACTAAATTATATAAATATACAAAAATAAGTAACTTACGAAGGAAATAAACAAATTATCATGACAAAACTTCTAGAAGTTGTTCTGTGTCTGTGTAATTGAGCAAAGATAAATATTCTGATAACACTATACTACATTGTCTGAAACTTATACTATGTACGTTTAGTACCTTGTTTATTCTGTTATACAGAAACGGTCCTAAAAATACATAAAATCGGTTAGCAAACGCATGTTTAGTTTGTGGATTTGCGCAGACCAGGTCCTTTCTTCTCTTGTGGGAAGAAACTAATTCAAATGGAAGTTCAGTGTGCTGTTGTAAAACTATACTTAGAATAAAAAGTTGGCGTACTGTTAGTACATTACATGCTGCGTAAAGCTGGTGCGTAGGAAATCTAAAAGGGCGAAAAGTAGCAACCTTTAGAATTGATCTTTGAGCGCGCTCTAGAGGGAGTAAAACTGTTTTTGCAGCACCACCCCAAGAAGTTATGCAATAGGTAAGAATGGATTGACACAAAGCTAAATAAACCTGTTTGATTAATTTATAGTCGGCTATATTCCGTAAGTTTTTAAAAACATATATTAATTTGCGCACTCTAGTACATAGCAACTCGATATGTTTACGGAAGTTTAGATTCGAGTCAATAGTGACACCCAGATATTTCAAATAATCAGCTTTAACTAAAGCGGGGCAAGAGCATGCAGTGTCAGCGGGCGTGCTACAACGATGTGCGTAAATGTTTAGGTTAGTAAGCGGTATGTTAGTATTTCTCATTGTGAATAAAATATACATTGTTTTTTCCGCATTTAGTGTTAGGAGATTATTATTGAGCCAATCAGAAACAATATTAAAATTATTTTGAGCGAGCATGAAGACCTCGCCTCTTGATTTAGCTGAGAATAATAGAGCGGTGTCATCCGCGTAAGACAATATGATACCATTTTGGAGTGTCAGACTGCATAGTTCATTTATGTAGATTAAAAATAATGTGGGCCCCAAAATACTACCTTGGGGAATTCCATAACAACTATTTTTAAGTTCAGAACTTGTATGCTGACCTATTTTGACACATTGATACCGATCGCTGAGATAATTAGAAAAAAGCTGAAGTTGTACTCCTCGTATCCCAAGTGATTCAAGCTTGTGCAAAAGCAAATTACAAGAAATAGTGTCAAAGGCCTTGGCGAGGTCTAGGAAGATCCCAATTGTGTGCATACCATTATCAAGATTGGTACTAACATAATTAGTTAATTTGTGGACTGCTTGGTTAGTTGATCTTTTGGGCCTAAAACCAAATTGACAATCTGAAAGGAGTCTGTTATCTTCCAGATATTTTATCAACCTACTATTAATAATTTTTTCTAATATTTTCGAAAGTCCTGTTAGCACTGAAATAGGTCTGTAATTATTCACACAGTTTTTGTCTCCGGACTTGAATACAGGTGTAACCACCGCTTTTTTAAGCAACTTAGGGAATATTCCTATTGACAAACACAGCTGAAAAATGTGGGTTAGTGGCGGGGCAAGCACGGATTTAAATCTTATTAGTACACTATTAGGTATGTCATCCCATCCGGTAGCACAAGCAACTTTCAACCCGGTTATTATTCTACTTACTTCGTTTACGTCGGTATCTAATAAAACAAAAGAATTGTTTTTCGAGGATGTTGTATTTAGGTTTCGAAAGGGAAAATTACTGAAATTAAAAGATTTTTCAGCCAAGTTTTTACCAACGTTAGCAAAAAAGTGGTTGACTTTATTCATTGCTTCGGATGGGTTATCCTGTGTTGATAGTAAATCTAACGGAGGCTCTGGATTTTTTGACCTAAAGGTATTAGTTTTTATAAATTTCCAGACAAGTTTACTATTTTTTCCCGCCTTCTGTAGTTCATTTTTATCATACTGAATTTTTAGTTTTTTCAATAGATTATTACAGAAGTTTCGATACCTTTTATATGTAGCTGAAAGTATATCGTTATCCGGGGCAGATTTCAATTGTAGGTGTAGTTTATCTCTATGTCTTATACAACGTACGAGACCGGGTGTGATCCAGGGTTTAATACAACTATACTTTCTAGGCATTTTACTAGTAAATGTGTTTTTCCTTATTGCATATTGTAACGAATTAATAAAATATTCTAAAGAAGTATTTGCGTCATTTGAATTATAAACTGGGTCAAAATTAATACCGCGTATGTCATTTTCAAGGTTTGTCATGTTGACTTTAGTATAGCTACGCATGCAGTTTTTTCTAGGTGAGCTTATTTGTAATGTTAGTAAAACTGCTTGATGATCGGTAAGTGAAGAATTAGTAACTAATGTTTTAGATGGAAATTTTGATTTTAGAATTATATGGTCTAAGCATGAGCCGCTCTGATGCGTGGGGTGATAGTGAGCTGGTAAAAGCCCATGAAATGAGCAAATATTCAGATAATTATGTACATAAGTATCGAATTTCCCGGAAGCAATGTTAATGTTAATATCANAATAGTTATGTTTTAAGGCCTGCTTGATCTAGCTCTATTTGGCACCAGCCAGAGTTATCTTATTAAATCCGAGTTACCTAACTGCCTGACATAGGGCTCCCCCAAGTGTCGCCACAACAACCGGTCCTGTGCGTCTCGCGTCCATCGGCTACCCGCGACCCTCACCAGGTCATCGGTCCACCTTGTGGGAGGCCTTCCAACGCTATGTCTTCCGGTACGTGGTCGCCAATCCAGAAATGTTCGGCCTCATCGACCATATGTTCTGCGAGCAATGTGCCCTGCCCACTGCCACTTCAGTTTGGCGATCCTTCGGGCTATGTCGGTAACCTTGGTTCTCTTGCGGATACTCCGAGCACTGAGCGACTGGGTAAACGGGTTTATTATGTATGAATCATTTCTATA
This sequence comes from Mamestra configurata, assembly GCA_002192655.3. Classification (NCBI taxonomy): domain Eukaryota; kingdom Metazoa; phylum Arthropoda; class Insecta; order Lepidoptera; family Noctuidae; genus Mamestra; species Mamestra configurata. Next base: position 85,421 of record NDFZ01005191.1, read on the forward strand.
TTTAATCTTGCGTTTAACACCAAAAACTTAACTCTGAGTTAAGTCGTTGGCGCAATAGGGCGTTAATCACTAAGGCTCGATAGTGAAAAAAATAAATTTATGAACAACAGCGAAGATTTTTAAAACAAATGACCCTTCATAACCACAAAACAGCGTATGGAAGGGGGTAATTTCAATAGGTATCAAAGTACTAGCAATGGGAATGAACCATAAACAATATTCTGTTCTAAAAGCAAGCAGTTTGCAAAGCAGGTTCATGTCTAAACTGCAACGGGTTGGGTTCGAACTTCGAACTCACGACTTTTCTCCCATTAGTCAACCGCCGCTTAGCTATTGTAGCTTTTAAACACGTTATGTCATAATTACATATGTACCATAGACTGATGTACATAAGCAGACATATATACTCATTGTTATAATATCTTCCTTACTTTGTTTTTATTTTTCAGCAAAATTTGCTTCATATTTCAATTATATCTGTTTATTCTTTAATTAACATTATTTTATATTGATTCAAATGAACCGCCACTCGTCCATTGAAAGGTTCATTAGAAAACCAGCGTCAGACAGCATCAGTCTGTCTGACATATCGCTGAAATGAACCTTTTTAGTGCAGCCCTGAGATACACACTTAGATTTTAGCATACCTGCATTTTTTGCTATTTTTATGTACCGTGCGTGTTTCATGTAAGTGCTAAATAAATATTATTCTTTCTTTCTTTGACACTATAAAGCCTCATTCACATGTATGTTCCAATGAGATTGATGTGTCTCTTTGTGTTTTCAAAATAACGACTTTAAAGTTTTTACATTTTTTATCTATATGTCTCGGATCATGTTCCGGATAATCTCCAAAACGACTGGACCGATTTTGACGGAACTTTCACAGCCGGATAATCTCCAAAATGGCAGGGCCGATTTTGACGGGATTTCCGAAGAGAAGTAAATAAAGCTACTTTTATTTTAGAAAAAAGGTTAGGGTTCCACGCAAAAATATTAAAACCCATTTTCACGCACGAAAGCCACGGGCAGAAGCTAGCCAATAATGAAAACATGAATAAAACTGTTGGTAACAACGAATAAAACGGTTTATGTTGTAAATTGCTAACCATAGCGTAGAATTCCCAAGGGGAATGAGGTTGTTTTGCTTCAAAATAAATTGTATTTTCCAACAGCCTGTTAATGGGGCTGTCTGTTAAAACAGAATCTTTCAACACTTGATTCTATGTTCAAGTGTTTTTTGTGATGTTTTTTGGTGTAGTCTTTTGTTTTCTTTATCTATAAGCGATTGACATCTAGGTAGATATTGTCTATTTCATTGTTTTAAGGGGTTAATTAAGCGTTAAAGTAATATTAACATAGTACCTGTGTGCTGAATTGTTTTGTTTGCATTTATCCATGTACTATGGTTTGGGTGTAAAAATGATAAAACACTAATATTATAAAGGCAAAAGTTTGTGAGTGTGTGTGTGTGGGTGTGTGTATGTTTGTTACTTCTTCACGCGCAAACGGCTGTTACAATTTTGATACAATGAGGCATGCAGGAAGCTGACACCCTGGATTAACACATAGGCTCCTTTTTGTACCTATTTATAAGATAAAGATAAGCTAGTAAAATAATAAATAGTAGAGCAGCTGTATTTTCATAACTCTTATTATTTATCAATTTAAGAAAGGCAAATAATATTATAGCGTATTGGTACTAAAATGCGGTATTAGGTATTGAACAATAAAAGATGAACATCATCTCTTTTATGAGAAAACCATTTAAGGTTATTGAAAGATGATAATAATATCTCGTTTGTTTTACAGTATTCCTGTGATCGGTCATTTTGGTTATTGTTAAGATACTTGGCGGTAATATTTTTCTAATAAATTATTTTAACTCTTTTCAGCTGAAGTTTCAGTATTGCCAAGCTTTTAAATTTGCTTATAACCTTTCCACTGCTTGGACATAGCCACAGTCCTCATTTATTTATTTAATTTAAGGATCACCAACGAGTGTTACAAAATAATTAACAACTTACATAAATACTGTGGTACACTTAACCTTATCCTATAGTGCACACTCAATTATAGGCAACCACAGTTTGAAAATCATTCCAATTGTTATTATAATATAATATAATAATATAATATCTTGGGACAACTCACACACGGTCATCCGATCCCAAACTAGGCAGAGCCTGTGCTATGTCAACCAGACAACTAATAAACATACTTATATATTTCTAAATACATACATATAATAGACAAATTACACCCAGACACAGAACAAATGATCATGCTCATCACACAAAGATTTATCCTGGGTGGGAATCGAACCGACGACCTCCGGTTTAGCAGTCAGGGTCACTAACCACTCGACCAACAGGCCAGTCTTGTATAAATTTTTCAATTTAGACAATCAAAAATGGAATGTGATATGAATTGAAACAAAGAGAAAAATATAATAATATTATACAATGCAGAAGTCAAAGTCAAATAATAATAAAAGTAATGTCAAAATGAAATTAAAATTAATCAAAATAAATATGTCAACCCTTAAAACAAATTATAATAGAATTGAAAATATTTACAGGCTGTAATGTAAAATAATAGTCACATTCCAAAAACTGCTTCTGCCCATGTAGATGAACTAGTTTTTTTAAAGAATGAAATCTTCGAACGAAACATTCAACTTAAACCAGACATGCATGTGACATTCAACAACCTGCACTATGGTAAGCGCCAGATAAATTTACAATAAAGTTCATTGCCCTTTCCCTTATTTCTCTGCGGACAATAAATTATGAATCGTTTTTCATTACTAAAAAAGTAAAGGATCACGAGAGATGCCGATTATTGTCGATTCAGGATAGGTTTAAGTATGTCATTATTTCTGTTTTTGGAATTAGGTATGTCTATAAATATAATGTTGGTGGGATAATGGCCGTTATTGCTCATTAATCTGGTGTCGCATATGGTGTATTATGGTTAAACTTAGCTTTGCTTCATGATTTCATAGCTTTTGCCTACCACTTCGTACGCGCATATCCCGTTTTTTCCCGTTCCCGTATAGCCTTCCTCATGAATGTGGCTATTAAATACAAAAAAAGTAGTTCCAGAGATTAACGCGTTCAAACAAACAAACAAACTCTTCAGCTTTTTTGTATAGATATAGATAGAAGATGAGTATAGATAAGTAATAATTTAAGATATCCTTAGGCTTAAGTCAAGTTTTCAAGAATCGAAATATCGAAATATCTGAACACAAGTAGCACTGCTATTAAAATGTGTGTCAAGCAAGTATTTAAAAATCAACTGATAGGAATGCAATTATTAACCTACACTCGATTAAAATTAAGGTCCCTACCTAAATATGTCTGCGCATTGGTCAAATTGATCATACAAATAGCCCATCAATTGTACGGCTACATACAAAACAAAACACAGAAGAGTATATGTACGGAGTGATGACGTACGGGCAAATAGACAGAGGTGACTACCACGTGACCATTGACAAAAACGTGACCGATTAATGACGCTTAAAGCTGACCATACACAGAGGCTATAATTAGCAGGTAAAACGACGTCATTTTCAGTTTTTTTTTTTCGTATAATTGTAGAACTAAAATGTTCATTTGACCATTTATCGAGAGTTTACAATCTCTCAAGTTGTTTTATAATCTTACGGAGTTTGCCATTTTCCGGTGACAGGTATAACCCCCCGCTCTACCCAGACAGAGAGTATTCATGAGAATTTAGTCACCTAAAAATAATAGCGCATGAAGTATGCTAAACTAACATGACTTAGACCTTAGTCAGTCAACGGGTAATCAAACCCGCGTAACCCGCCCGTGCGTAGAGCGAGACTAGCTGAAGAATGACGCGTCTAGACACTCCATTTACTTACTATTTCGTGTCCTTCTTATAAGTTACCGACACGTACTTGTCTGTTTGTAAACAAACTGATTAGCATCACAATAAGTCATAACGGTGTGGGAGATCGTTAGTGCTTGTATGGGAGACCTATCAGACCACCATCGCTTAAGCATTGTTTGAGACAGAAATTCGTATAGACAGAATACTTCCTTATATATCGTTGTCGTAGAAAATTATGAAAATTGAATGTAGGTTGTATGCAATCCTGTCCTTATTGAACCCACAGGCCCTTTCCAGAGCTGCGGAATTTTTTGAAAGAGGCAAAGAGCATTTACAGTAACACGGGTGGGTTTTAGTCAGTAAGAGTCCGACACTCGATGCGCTCCTTTTTTTGCGGGATCCAAGGCAGTTCAATCGTTTCTCCGGGACGCGTCGAGCTTCATTGAGTGGGCGTTTTTTCTGGTTGCCACTGTTGATTCTGGCTTTCAGGGGTTGCAGTGGTTGGGAATGTGTGGCGGGCTTGTCCCAAAAAAAAACATAAACTGTCTCCGCTCCGCCCAGAGTGGGAGAAGTAACTTGATGATTTCCCATCCAAAAAAAGGGTGTCCTGTGATAAATTAAGGAATTCTTATACGAAACATGCTGCTCGCCCTCGCCGGCTGGCTGACCGCCGCTTTTTCTTTTCAAAATATGATTTTAATTGTGTACGTATGTATGTGTATATCTCGTGTCTCTACCAACCTTAATTTTTTGAATAAAGATTTTTTTATTTATTTATTAACGTCCAAACGTCTTTTATAATGCGCACAGCAAAGGAGTGGAACTCTCTGCCTGCGTCTGTGTTTCCGAACGCATACAACCCTAATCCCTTCAAAATTAGAGTGAACAGGCTTCTTCTGGGTAAGCTCGCTCCATCGTCGACTTTGTCTCTTTCATCTATGACCTAGACTAGAGTCAAGAGCAAACCCATATTAAAAAAAAAAATAAAAAACTTATTCTAACAAATTCACCCTACCAAAAACTCTACAGATCTATAATTTTATCAAAAGCTACTTATGGCGTCATAGAAGTACGAGATACCTCCTACTGCTATTGACATTAATACTACATCTTTTATTTTAAGGACGGGAAATTATCAAATGATTTCTTCCGCTCTGGGTGGAGCGGAAGTTCGTGTCAGACTCTTACTGACTAAAACCCATCCGTGTTCCTTCTAAAGCCCTTTACGTGGGCGCGGTGACTCTTTCGAACAAATTCCGCAACACATTAATACCACTTACTTGTTTAAATTTGCAGTTAATATCACCCATTATTGATGCTGTTTATCATAAGCCTAGCCAAACCAAGACAAGTTTGCAAATCAGCTCACTGCGTACCTATGTACTATCTAATTAGCCAGCATGTCATATTCAAAGTTCACTGACCCTAGAATAATCGTATAAATATTGTGTTTGGAAGGTGTGGTCGCTTATATGTAAATGGTGTGCCAATACTTTAAGTAAATAGTGACTTTGATGTTACGTCAATAATTTTTTTAGGTATTCTAATATTTTGTAACGAAAGCCCTTAATGTGTGTGTGAGTGATTATAAAAGGTTTATGTAACTCTTTGTTGAATTTAAATGTTATGGAGAGCTTTTTGCCACCATCTGTAGGCAGCCTTAATTTTTTTTATTAATTGAATAAAAAACCAAAACCAGATTTGTTTTAACACGGGTTAGCAGATTCGAACTCGAAACAAGTAGAAGCTTCTTTGAATTTATTATAGTTTTTCATAGAGTGAGCTTTGTGTACTTGAATATATGTAAACCTAGTGGCCGCTCGCGGCTCCGCCTGCGTGATTGTCGAAAATTATCCTAAGGGAACATACTCCCGGGATGGAAAGTCCAATGTCTTATTCCAGACCATAATCTACCTCTGTGCGAAATTTCATCAAGATCCGTCCAGCCGTTAGCGCGTGAAGAAGTAGCAAACATACACACTGAAAAACTTTTGCCTGTATAATATTAGTGTGATGGATTTTGCTCCGGGCGAGCGGAGACGACATACATTTTATCTTGTCAGCGCCCTGTCCGCTTTGAATATACTACTCGTGTGTCTGTCGGACCGTCTGTCACAGCCAATTGCTCCAAATGTACTGGACCGATACAGTTGAAATTTGAAAATCATATAAACTTCTTGACCCGAATATAATACACTTTGAGTCACTTTGAGGTGTGAGTTTTGGAAGACAAATTTGAAATATGAAAAAAAAAGAAATGAAAAAGTTTTTCAAACTGTGCCGAGTAACATATCATAAATGAAAGGTCATTTTGTGAGCCTCTCAATTAAAAAAAATATTACAAGTAACAATAAAAATATCTCCGATGAGCTTAAAACATCATTCATCATACCAGACGTCCACTGCTGGACATAGGCCTTTCCCAAAAGGGGGGATGATCGCCACGCTTGGCAGGCGGGTTGGCGATCGCAGTGTAGCTATTGCAATGCACCACAGAGAATGCTGCTGCCCATTCTATAGTGAGACCGTTAGTCGCCTCTTACGACACCCACGGAAAGAGATGGGATGGTGCTATGTTTTTACGTCCCGACACCGTACAACACTTTTTTCTTTTTAAGGGAGTGTCAGACTCTTATTGACTAATCCCCTTCTGTGTTCCGGGGCCGCGATGACTCTTTCGAACTAATTCCGCCACCCTGGCATGAAGTGGCGCTTGCAATTTTTAAACCAACAGTCAATTCAACAGTCAAGTCTTTTGATTCTGAGCGTGGTTAGAATAGCATTTAAATCATTTTATTTTACGTCCGACACCATACCACCAGTGAAAAAAAAATAATTGTCTTTGCCTATTGCCTACCTCATTTGAGAGAACAGGCGTGTTTAGATGGCACCTAATCGTGTGTAGACCACATAACACCACAAGATTACCAGATAGTTTATAGGACAACTTGATATAGGTAATACGTGCCTTCACATAGCCATGCGGACTTGCCACTTGGTAAATGTTATGTCAACTAAGGAAGTGTACACATGAACTCTACCTACTTTCTAATATCAACCTTGTGTTGCGTAATTTATGGTATGCTTTGCTTTGACCGGGTTGCGTGGAAGGAGATAAAGGTGTTTTATGCTTGGCCTGGATTAAGACTTAAACGATGAATGTTAATGGGTAGACTAAGGTTTTAGTTTTGTAAATAAAAACATCTGGTTGAAGCTTAAAGCCAAATAAATTCGGATATTGTTATCACGTTAGAGTACCGAAGTTACAAACCTTCCTAGGTCAATCCAGTAGTTGTATCCTATTCATATTTTTGTAAACTTCTGAACTTCGAAAAACATTAGAAACTAGGACAGACCGTGTTGTTTTAAGGAAATTAATTTAAAAATAGTGTTATTTTTCAGCTATTGCGTCTTTATTCGGGGTCGATAGAAATCTTAAAGTTCAAATATTCAAAGAATTTGTCTGTTTTCGCATTAAACAGGAAATCGAGTTTAGGTCCAGTAGGTGGTAGGTGTTATTCTGTAAAAATCTCACCGTGATATTAAGGTGAAGTGAGCATGAAGTGAAGTCAATCCTTAGCATAAGGTGAACTGACATCTAGAGTAGTGCCATTATGTAAAAATCTCACCGTGAATACTCAGGTGAAGTGAGCTCGAAGTGAAGTCAATCCTTAGCGTTAGGTGAACTGACATGTCACTTCACCAAAATTTTCACGGTATGATTTTTCCAGAGTAGACCGGCAGATCTTGGTCACAATATGTCGTATATCGTTTTGAAAAAGTGAACAAATTTATTTATTATTTAGTAAAACTTTATGCACTGGTAAAAACACTGTACAAAGGCGGACTTAATGCCTTAGGCATTATCTACCAGTCGACCTTAGGGTAGTGCAAAGATAATATGGCAGGTGCAACTTTAAGAAAAGAAATAGAGAGAAGAAAAAAAAATATAAATACATAGATCAATACATACACATAAACAAAGTTATTAAGAAAAGACGAATCCAACGAATTAACGCTGTGATGACTCTACCAACTAAACAAATTATGACATAAAAATTTGCATTACAATTAAATGAAACTTTTTCTCATCAACGTACGCCCAGTAGTTCAAGGTTAATAAACACCAAACTCACGATAAATATCTTATCACCCAAAACGTCCAATGAATTCGTGCCATCATCTACTTTCACTTTAGCACACATCACGATAATTTGTGAGCAAGTATGTGACTTAACTGCTTCAATTTTGACAACTTTTGAATGTATTTTTGATGTGAATTTTCTCATGGTTAATGTCCCGTAGAATGACATTATAATTATGTGAGTGTGTTAGAGTGACATGCATTTATATAGATTTGATGAAAGAGCTGTAGAAAAGGGTATATGCTTTTGTTACACTCGTATCTAACTAATACTTTGAAACGAGCAATTCTTGTATATATGTATATTTATAATCTGAATCTCGGAAATGGCTCCAACGATTTTCATGAAATTTAGTATCGTTAGTCCCCGAAACCCCCCGGGGGTTTCGGGGACGATAAATCGATCTAGCTAGGTTTCATTTTTAGAAAACGTTTACAAAAAAAAAACAGGCACATCAGGTCATCCACTAACAAATAAAGAAAGAAAGAAAAATATTTAATTGGGACTCGCACAAGACAAACAGAAAAGTAAAGATATTAAAACTTAGAGTAATTAAAACTAACAGTAATCGAAATTAATTAACAAAATCTAACAGCATCAATTTAATCTGTGCGAGGCCAAAAAGGTCCCTATCTCAGCATATTATGCTGCGATATTAAAAAAAAAAAATTACTCAGCGCTGGTATTTTGATAGGGCCTGTGATGCCACGGAAACACATACTAAAATGAGCAAATAAACTCTTTTTTTATATAATAAAATATCAAGAAAGAGATTTATCAAAAATAAAGCTTAGAACTGCCAAGACATTAATCAATCAATCTACCTAGCCTTTTCCCTAATATTTTGGCATCAGCTTCCAGTCTAACTTGATGCAGCTGAGTACCAGTAACTAACATGAAGTGACGGCCTATCGGGCATTCACGACCCAGTCACTGGGCAACACTTACCTAGCTAGAATGGTATTTTTGGATCAAATATCTTCAAACGACTGTTGGATCCAGACATGATGACCATGAATGGGCTTTTCGATACACGGTGTCTCGGCATGTGAAGATAGTCACCCATCCATTAAGTTGTAAGCAACCTCTGCAAGTTTTGCTTAACCTTGTAGATACTTAGCCACGATTTTTTCCGTCTTTCCACAGAGACGTTAGAAGGTACCTAATTGTAACGATTTCCAAACATCGTTAAATCAAAATCGGGAAAAATAATAATATTGATCTTCACAATATTACTCAGTTATACTCAGTAGGTATTTCTGTTCCAAAGGACAATGCAACGTGTTTAAGTTATCAGCGCCCGCGCAATTCTGTGTCAAACGAGGTCCGCTTTATGCAACGCCTCTTCCAGATGTTACGCTCTGTGCTCATGTATTTGTGATTGCGACATTTTATGAGAATTGTTGTAGGCCTACACGACCAAACGTATTGCAGTGCTATTCTGCAAATATCTCACCGTGAAAAGTAAGGTGACGTGAGCTGTCAATGTAAAGTAGACCACAGCAGTCTTGTTAATAAAATTATATCATGATTATCATGTGTTTATTTACCACATGATAAATACTGGTTCGCAGATTCTTCATGCAATTTAGAATCTGGTAACATATGCTGACATTTTATTTATGAATAAGCTTGTCGCTAGGTGGATTTAAAGCTCACTTCAACGTCACTTCACTAAAGCACTTATTCACCATGAGATTTTTACAGAATAGTCCGGCTGGATATGCCGTTTTTGCGCGAATGTGATGCATATCTTCCCAACTTGTATAATTTTTCAAAGTTTTTTTTGGTGTGCGTCATGCTTGTAGGCAATAAACTCTTTTTCTTTCTTTCTCTATTTTGTTGTGAGTTGTCAAGTTTTTTGTTTTAGTAATTGATACTAAATTCTTATTGCACAGCATTATACCATAAAGCTTGGTAGATATGTATGTATTTCGTTGAAAACCAGCAAGAAATCACTCATAGTATTAGCCAACATGGTTGTATCTAGATGCGTGAGTACCTACATATGTACCTATGTCATTGGGTGATTCAGACAGGTTTACATACTCACATACTTGTGAATTAGGATTGGCGTGTACCTAGGTAGATTTACGTATGGCGTGGTGGTGCCGTGGGAAAATAATTGTTAGGGCCGCTGACATAATTAATTAATTGGCGATGTTTTAGCACTTCATCTTACAAGTCGGATTATAGATATTTTCTTACATCCTCAAGCTAAATATTGTAATTTTCTGATAGAAAATTGTTAGTGGTAACTAGTAGTTTGATTGTTATCCGACATCAAAGAAATACAGGATGAATGGTAATTGAGTGCATTACTTGAACTTGGATGTTTTAGAGCTGATTTGCAACGATTTTACCCAATAACATGGGGACTAAATTAGGTTGTTTTCAAGTAAAATGTCAGTTTGCAGATAAACCTCTAAAATGGGCTTGCCTGCTATCGGGAATTGTAGCAATGTGATAGGAAATAGGAAGGAAAGATTAATTTATAGAAAAGTTGCCCGTTAACCATTTCGAATTACTGTCAAAGAATCAATGGTTCGACTTGGTATCGATTAAGCACAGGTCATGTGTATGGAAATAAACAAAGGTTATGATTCAAGAATATGCGAGTATTCTAAGAAGCCATTTATTCATTTTTATTGTTAGAAATATCGATAAAGTGAGAAGTCTGAAGTCGGATTGCTTTATAGGACTAACTCCTAATCTAATTGTGACGCTCACGACTAAATACCCTAGAGCAAGTGACTTTATATTAGACAGATCGATTTTCAAAAAATGAAAAAGCTTTCAATTCAGATTGAAATTGATTGATGCGATATTGAAATGATACGCGGTCAATGTCAATCTGAAACATTTTAGTCTTTTCACAATCGTTATTGCAGTTGGTAGATAAAGAGACGTGACCATTTTATTTATATTAACTTGTCTTAAACATTATATTGAACCTGAAACTATGCCTCGCACAGATAATTATTTTATTATAGTGTTTAGTTATTAATTTTATTTTACTGGTTTTGTGTCTTGTGCGAGTCCCAAATAAACATTTTTCTTTTTTTCTTTCTTTTTCTTTCTTTATGTTAGTAAAACATATTTCTATTCGTAAATTTGACTTCATTAAGAAGCAAACAAGTGTGTGAGACAAATTACACACACACATATTCAAATTTAAACTTGATGGAAGAAAATTAATTAAAACTTGCGTGTGTATACTTCAAGACCTAAGCTCAAACTATTCATGCTGTACCAATGTTGAGTTCCGGGATTTAAGGCATGGGTGCTGGTGACATTATATAAAATAATCTAACTTTGCCTCTTGAGTTAAGTCTCTCGCAGACAGGCTCCACGCGGCACCGAAACAACAAATTATTTTAAACATACAAATATTATAGTCATATCGTAAAATTGACCATTTCCTAAGTGGGATGACGGGAGCTTAGTTCACGTTGTTGTGTTGTTCATGTCGAGGTGCTCTTATTTCCCTACAATCTAACTTAACTTTACTTCAGCCTCATCATATTTATAATGGCCAATTCTAAGATACGGCCACGACACATAGGTACCTACATAAAGTCACGCATTTTTTCCATTAAGTAAAATAATATTATAATTTTGTTTTTATACGCAATTGTACATAATTTCGCGATTATTAGTCTAGTTTTTTTAGTATTTAGTTGAGTCGAGTGGTTAGTGACCCTGACTGCTAAACCGGAGGTCGTGGGTTCGATTCCCACATAGGACAAATCTTTGTGTGATGAGCATGATCATTTGTTCTGTGTCTGGGTGTAATATTTCTATAATATGTATGTATGTATTTAGAAATATATAAGTATGTTTATCAGTTGTCTGGTTGCCACAGCACAGGCTCTGCCTAGTTTGGGATCGGATGACCGTGTGTGAGTTGTCCCAAGATATTATTATTTGGCTCAACCACTTGTACATATTATAGTTCGTTAAATGTAAATAAACATAGTCTTAGTACTTTAAATAAGTAAAACCTACATAACACCACCTGCTTCTGCTTCGTTTACGTTTATAGTTCCAGTAATACACGCACGCCGGTTGTAAATACAAATACTATGCACCTGGCCTTTCTGAAGAACATCACCAGTAAAGTTGGTGTATGTCCTTGTATGAGGCAGAAAGGACACTGCTAATTTCTGTATGGACGTAGGCATAGTTATCGAATTTAATGTACACCAATGATATTTGGTGTTTTGGTGTTTTTTATTGATAGCAATTGAATGTATTACTATAAAGTAGTCCATTCAAATGCTATCTATGAAAACCTTGAATCAGATCGCTGGCAAATAAGTGTATAGAATAAGATTTGCTATGAAAAAACGTCAGGCGCTTTAAAATTACGAACATTTGTGAATTATTATGGTTAAGTGTTATAGTTGGTGTAGAATTATTAGGCACTAGCTTTTGCCCGCGACTTCGTCCGCGTGGAATTGTTACTATTGGCAGGCATTTTTATTTTTAAGATAAAAAAAACGATCGGGCATTGTGTATTTAATTTTTACAAACTATATATTATATTTTTTTAAACGTCTTTTATAATGCGCACAGCAAAGGAGTGGAACTCTCTGCCTGCGTCTGTGTTTCCGAACGCATACGACCCTAATCTCTTCAAAATTAGAGTGAACAGGCTTCTTCTGGGTAAGCTCGCTCCATCGTCGACTTTGTCTCTGTCATCTATGACCTAACTAGAGTCAAGAGCAAACCCATATTAAATAAATAAATAATAATACTAAGTGCCAAAGGTTGACTAGTAGAGAATGCCTTGATGCATTAAGTCCGCCCATGTACCACTATAGTACATTAAGTTCAAATAAATAAATAATCATTTTTCAATCCATCTTCAATAATCATGGACATCTTTATAAACTTTCAAACCCTTCAAGTATTAGATACAATTCATCGTCAATTGTGTTCCATCCCTATTGAAACATGGTAACGTTCAGCTTTGATTGGTCGATTGATAAACTCAATCTCTCGGTTGATCGATTTGTTAATCACTAGTGACATTCTATAAAAATCTCACCGTGATAACTGAAGTGAAGTGATCTTGAAGTGAGTTGTCAATCCGGTGACCTGGAGAGGTTCGCGGGTAGCCGATAAATGCGAGACGCGCAGGACCTTCTTGTGGCGACACTTGGGAGAGGCCTATGTCCAGCAGTGGACATCTTTCGGCTGAGACGATGATGATGATGATTGGAATGACAGCTCACTTCACCTAAGTTTCACAGCGCGTTTTAATAGAATCGATCGACAGTTTTACAAGTACCAAATACTTACTATGCTGTAAAACTTGTACCTATGCCATTGACGTAAACCCCCATATTGTAATTCATTTCCTAACTGGACTTGACCTCGACACAGCCTTTTTAAAAATTGCAATAGTTTGTTTTTAATTGACATTTATCAAAGGTTTTTGTTCGTTGTCATAGCGACTTATTCCGAGCGGAGTGTAGGAAGTTCTTCAAAAGGACTTAAAATAAGATGTCTGTGAAAAAAGTTACTCAATATTTACCAAAACCTGTTTCTCTTGTCCTCAGCACAGGTTGCGATGGCCGTTCCTCTGCCTGCCGATACTCCTGGCTGCGTCAGCGTGCGGCAGCGATATCCTGATGATCACCATGGGTGGCACCAAGTCACATAAGATGCCTTTCTGGGAACTGGCCAGAGGACTTATTAGGAGGTAAGCTTTGATAAATGCTGTTTGTATATGTCTTATTCTCATTCTTCTTCAATCTGACATCGTATAAATTTTAATGTGAAAGAAATTCTCCGTCTCTATTTGTAACCTTTGACGTCATAGCGGCTGAACGCATAGTTAGACGATGTGCTGAAACAAAGAAAGAAATAAAAAAAGACAATGTGCTGAAACAAACAAATAATTAAATAACATTTATTTGACGACAGTGCACACAAAATAAAATAAGACAACAAAAAATAACAATGCGTGTTTCGCAGAAATATAGGGTAACTACTTTTTGTAACGGGAGTGTGTTCCCTTGGGATCATTTCAGATTTTCACGTGAAGAAGACGCTGGCAGGAGCTGGTATTCCATAAAATGTCTCTCCAAAGGTTTTCCAAGAACAGTTAACGTCGAACCGTATTCAGAGTATTGACAACCCTCAGACACCTTTCTTCTTCACGGGCCAGAAAATGGCTGTCTTTTTTATTTTTTGGGGAATTCATTGAAAAGGGAGTGTCAGAATCTGAATGACTAAAACCCACCCGTTTTCCTCGTTCCTCCAAATGCCGTTTGCATTCCAGGGCCGCGGTAACTCTCTTGAAAAAATTCTAAATCAATCTCCACACAGTGATAACTTAATGATACGGTTATCTAGCCTGTGGAAATGGCTTCTAAAGTACTAAATTAATAAGTTATGCAAAAATCATGTCAGTAACGAGATGATTCTTACTGGCAAAAATAGTTGCATCGGCCGGGAATCGAACCCGGGCCGCCCGCGTGGCAGGCGAGCATTCTACCACTGAACCACCGATGCTTGTAACCCTTCCTACAAATCACTGATCTATCAACTTGTTCATTTCCAGGGGTAACAATATCACCTTCATCAGTGCGTTCCCCGCTGACTTCCACATCAGTGGCTTGGAGGAGATCGCTCCTGAGGGTCTTGTCACCTATGTGAGGAACTACATGTCTTTCGACCTGGTGGGGGCCAGGATGAGGGGTGAAGATCAGATGCCCGTCAAGGATATACTGCGATATGGTTATGAGGTACGTTGGGTTACGCTCGAAATATAATATAATATAATAATATAATATATCTTGGGACAACTCACACACAGTCATCCGATCCCATACTAGGCAGAGCCTGTGCTATGGCAACCAGACAACTGATAAACATACTTATATATTTCTAAATACATACATATTATAGACAAATTACACCCAGATACAGAACAAATGATCATGCTTATCACACAAAGATTTGTCCTGGGTGAGAATCGAACCCACGACCTCCGGCTTAGCAGTCAGGGTCACTAACCACTCGACCAACAGGCCAGTCAAATGAATAATACATACTAATTTCTCACTTTTTTTACCCCGAAGCAAAAACGACGGGGTGTTATAAGTTTGACGTGTGTGTGTGTGTGTGTGTGTGTGTGTGTGTGTGTGTGTGTGTGTGTGTGTGTGTGTGTGTGTCTGTGACATCGTAGCTCTCGAACGGTGAACCGATTTTGATTTTAATTTTTCTTTTGACGGATACATTTCTGAACGAATTGTCTGTCAAGTTGATTATTTTAGGTTTTTGTAAAAAAAATCTATCCTCTAAGTAACTCTGTTTCTTTGTATCTTAACGGCTGAACAGATTTCGATGAAACTTAACACACGGGTAGACCATTTTTTGGATTGGGACATAGGATACTTTTACCTCTGGGGTATGTTCCCTTGGGATCATTTTCGACGCAGAAACTATTAGAACAAAAACTATTACTAAACATGATACAAAAACATAAAATTGTAAAAATACATCAAAATCGTAGTTTGTGGTTAGTTTTTTAAGGTTCCGTAATCAAAGAGTAACCAAAGGAACCTTAATAGGTACTAAACCTCCGCTGTCCGTCCGGCCATCGGTCCCGGCTGTATCTCAAGAACCATAATAGGTAGACAGTTAAAATTTTCACAGCGTGTGTATTTTATTGCCGCTATAACAAAAAATAATAAAAATTGCATTAAATAAAAAATTAAATAAATAATTCGTCCGGAACCTATAGGTACATACTCATACATACACTCGGAAAAGATACCCCTTTCCTGGGGGCAGTCAGGTGGGTTAAAATCGCTTATATTTTGTACAGTAGACGACAAGTAGGTAAGTGTGGTAGGCGACATAACCTCTCTAACAGTTGTCTCCGTATTCTATTGAAGTTCAAGGTCACAAAAACACTGACGCATGCTTGTATTGTACATAACCTAACTTTGATTCTTTAATAATTCGAGAGCAGTAAGACTGATCATAAAAGAAGTGACCACAGTCTTTCTACTCCCGATAGTTGATCACAGTTAGCGACAAACCTTATATTGCCGAGATGTAACGAAACCATAGCGCGATTCAGAAATGTCGTCTCGGCGCACAACGCCATCTATTGAGCCGTGAGGTAACTACTAAACGTACCGTATCACGGGAACAAGATACCCATTTCCAGTGATTTTGCACTCTGATTTGCACTAGAAATGTGTTATTGTAGTAAAAATAAATTATGTCGATGTTGTATGCGGCTCTGATAAGGTGCAATATGGCAATAATATTCATTCTAAAGTTTTGTAAAAGATCGGTAGTGTTTGGAAGTAGATACTGATCCGACTAGTTTTCCAAAAATAGTTGATTTTAAAAAGCAGTTTTTAAATTTTCTGTTTTTGTTAGATAACTACGGGAGTTTGAACCCGCGGGAAAATAGATAGTTAGTACCTAATATTCAGCCTAATGGGTACATTAAAATCAACCACATTCATTAGTTGAAACCCCGATTAGAAGATTCTTAAGGTGAAAGCGCCAGGGTAGCCCGCGAAATTCAAATTTTCATAAGTTTTTTGCATTTTGCAGGTCAGTGTCAGGTTGTATGTTGATAAAAATACGATTGGCGACCGTAGATAACAAATATGGCTTTACTGAGTTATAATAATTAAAATCATCAATACAGGTTCTATCATTCATGTAACTCGATTGAATGACTTTTTTTATGAAATAACCATTCATTCGAGTTATATGAACTTAGAGGGTTGTATTGATGATTTTAATGATTATAATTCTGTAATTATACGTGTTACGGTCGCGAATCATATTTTGTTCACATACAGCCTGACACTGACTTGCAAATTGCAAAAAATATAAGAAAATTTGAATTTCGCGGGCTACCCTGGTGCTTCCACCTTAATTCGAATTCTCTATAAGTAGATATGTCTTTGTTTTGTATTTTTTATTGAGAAATTGAATGTAGAAAGCACATGTTAGGTATTTAGGAGTTCATTTTCCCGCGGCAACCAAAAACATCGTTAGTCCCAATCAGTATACTGTTAGATATATATCTATCTAATACCTTTAAACGAGCAATTCTTGAATATTCATCATCTATGACCTAGACTAGAGTCAAGAGCAAACCCATATTAAATAAAAAAAAAATAAAAAAAATATATATGGATATACCTATATAATCTGAATCTCGGAAACACTCCAACGATTTTTATGAAATTTAGTATGCAGGAAGTTTCAAGGGCGATAAATTGATCTAGCTAGGTTTCATTTTTAGAAAAAGTTTACCAAAAAAAACCGGCCAAAACTCAGTCATGAACCGCCACTCGTCCATTGAAAGGTTCATTAGAAAACCAGCGTCAGACAGCATCAGTCTGTCTGACATATCGCTGAAATGGACCTTTTTAGTGCAGCCGTGAGACACACACTTGGTTCTTAGCATACCTACATTTTTTTTTTTATTTCTATGTACCGTGCGTATTTCATGTTTGTGCTAAATAAATATTATTCTTTCTTTTTATTCAGGTACTCTAAATAATGTGTAAATGCTAATGAAGCCTACAAACACCGCCCTTTCCCCCTGCTAATGAGGCGTAAAACTTTAAATAAATGTAGATCGAAATGGAGGAAACGGCTTTACAGAAACCCCATAATAATTACCGAAGCAATTGTCCTAACTGGAACAGCTTTTAGGGAAATCTTTTTGTCAATAACAATTTATCGTTTCCTTATTTATATTTTTTTATTTACTTTCAAAAAGCGTTTTAAGCGATTCAGTAATTATTGAGATTTCGTTATGGCCTGGTAATGTATTTTATTTGTTGGAATTGTTAAGAGAATAATTAAGTTAGTGTGTAGTAAAGACATCATCGAAAATAAACGATTATAATAATCGTTTTAAATGTTGAAGGAGCTCATGGCTAAATAATAATAGCCGCACGGGTCGATCTTCAAGGTTAAGCAACGCTTGCCGAGGTTGGTCTGTGGATGGGTGACCATCTTAACATACCGAGACTCCTCCGTGTCTCGGAAAGCACGTCAAACATCGTTCCTAAATTACGTAGGTTATTAAGAAGCAATTTGCCGATATGTCACCGGAAAATAGCAAATTCCGTAAGATTATAAAATAACTTGAGAGATTGTAAACTCTCGATAAATTGTCAACTGAACATTTGGAATGTCTACAATTTAACCGTTTTCTTGTGAAATTTGTAAATTTTTTCATGGGAAACAAGACTCTCATTGGTCTATTCAGAGTAAACAAAGACCAATGATTCGCGAGATTATAGACTATCAAATTTTGATGCATAAAATAGTATTCCAAATGTTCAGTTGACAATTTATCGAGAGTTTACAATCTCTCAAGTTATTTTATAATCTTACGGAGTTTGCTAGTTTTCGGTGACATAATATAATGCTTTAAATTTTGTTGATTCACATGTCACTATTAATTTCGTTCCACTATTCCATTTTCACTATTCCTTTTTGTTCCAGGCCTGCGACGCGTTCCTCAGTGACCCTGAGACGAGGTCCTTCCTCAGATCAGGAAGGACTTTCGATCTCGTCATCCTGGACGGAACCTACCCCGAGTGTGCCCTAGGAGTCGTCTACAAGCTCAAAGTGCCCTTCATGTACATCAATACTGTGGGCTTCTACACCATGCCTTTGAGCAACTCTGGCAGCCCAGCCCCTTACTCCGTCACTCCATTCTTCGGAAAAGGCTTCACGGATAACATGGGGATTATTGACAGAGCCCTAAATGCGGCCTTCCATGCAACCATCCTTCCTTTCCATGCATTCAGTATGCAGATCCTCCAGGGTGTTCTGCGAAGGAACTTCGGCCAGCAAATGCCCCATGTGTACGATATGGCCAAGAATGTGAGTTTCATACTTCAGAATGGACATTACTCGGTGTCTTATCCGAGACCCTACCTGCCGAATGTTGCTGAGGTAGCCTGCATTCATTGTAAGGAGTCGAAGACATTGGATCCAGTGAGTTATTTTGATTTTTTTTACTTAATTATTCTTGAGCGAAAAAACTGTCAAAATCAGTCTGTGGATGACCGCTCATCATAGGAATCTTTCATTAAACCGTCAGTCCTTTTTCTCTCTATAATTTTATTGGCTTTTGCCCGCGACTTCGTACGCGCATATCCCGTTTATTCCCGTTTCCGTAGGAATTCCGGGAAAACCACTCTTAGTGTACACTTCCCAAGGGACCTACATGAGAAATTTCAGCTTTCTACGACCAGTAGTTTCGGCTGTGCGTTGCCTGTCAGTCACACAATCACTAAGTAACGGAAGAATTTTATATACCGGGTGTCCGGTAATTAATGGATAGCCCTGAAATGGCTTATAGTAGAACTTGTGGCCATTCAAAAAAAATATCTATCATAAGTAGTACCTATCTACCATAAATAGAACAAATCATGTAGTTAATTTCTGACCATTTAGTTTCAATTTGTTTAAATTAGCTTCAAAAAAATAAAAATATAAATTCATCATCAATGCCTGATATGTGTTTTTATTAATTCTTAAGGTACAACTGAATTAAAAAAAAACAGTTCCCATATTATTTTTTTTTGCTTCAATATTTTTTCTCCTTTTCTACATTAATAACAATAATTCACTGTTTAAGGCAGATACAATTATGAATTTTATTGTACCATTATCAAATCTACTTGAAACCGACATTATTTTAAAATTATTTGTCACTCATGTATTTATAATTTTTTTTTACCCAAGATGTTTAAACTTAATACTTATCTTACGTACTTATGATAGATTTTTTTTCGTATTTTTTTCTGTATGTCCATAATTTCTACTATAAGCCATTTCAAGGTATCCATTAATTATCGGACACCCTGTATATTGATTGATTGAAGTCCATGGTCTCGTTTTTGAACAAGTATAAATGGCAACCAGAATATTCTTAGGTCGAAGACCCCAGAATCGAAATTTAGCTTATCTATGAGAAAAACTTATTAGATTGAAGTTAAGAAGGTAGTATTTTTACTCGTAAAATATTTATATTCAGCTAAATCTGGTGGAAGTCTAATCTAACATGGAAAAAGGCCAGCAAGATAATTTTCTTGGAAAGCAAACACGGTGTGGGCACTAAGATACACCTAGGGTTGTGGAAGTAAGCGTCACCTTACTTGAGTATTAAGTATTCCGAACATTAATGAGGTTCTAGATTCCTGGAACTGAGGATATATTATGTGATCCCGTGCTAAGAACTCAATTAGAAGTAGTACATACTTTGATTACATCTTGTAATTTAAGTTTCCAAGAGTGCTAAGAATTCTGAAACCCTGTTTTATATTCCAAATGTAAGTTTTAATGAAACTTATACTGTGATGAGAAACTTACTGTAATCTTTCCTATGATTTATGGTTATTTGTGCAACGGGTGAGGGATGCTTTGTGAATTATTTTATGTTGGTTATTTACCGGACGTTATGCTTTATTTTCAAACGACTTCCAAAAGAAGGAGGTTATCAAATCGAATGTATGTTTTTTTTATGTATGTTATAATTGACGGAATGATCACATAACAATTATGTTATCATTCCGTCAATTATGAATTGATTTTGATGATTCTTTTTTTATTCGAAACCGTATACTCCTGAGGTGGTCCCATTGGCATCAAGTCAGAATCTGATGATGGGATCCTAGGGAAATCGAGGGCAACCCTCAAATTTTAAATGGAAGTCGGAAGTCGGAGCCAAAAAACGAAAAAATAACCAAAAAACACCGACTGCCGAAATTAAAGTTATTTTATACTTTGTAGTGTTTAAAAAAGTTTTATGTGAAGTTTTTGTTGAAAACATGAAATCAAAGTTCTTTTTTTAACTTACTTGCTGGAGTTAAAAAAGACCCCCAAGGCCTTGGCAGATACAATTCTTTGATGGAGGTTCATTCGTGAAATCTAGAACACTTTACCCTTGCTCAAAGTATCTTAAAAGTTTGTTTGTGTTTCTGTCAGTCACACTTTGGGTTCCGAAGTCCCGCCGGTACTGCCAAAGAGTTTGTATTTCTTCGGAGTTAGTAAATATGTTATTTATAGCAGCTGAGACTTAAACATTTAGGGATAACTACTATTGTGGATGGATTTCGAAAAATGGTTTATCTATATAATTGAAGACTGTTCATGTAAATATCTATGTACTTGAACAGTCAAGCAAGTAAATGTATATTGAGCCGAGATTTCGTTACTTCATAATAAAATATTTATTTGTCTCATGTAAAGTTATAACGCTGAGTTTTCAGTTATTCAGCGCATTCAGTTAAACGTTTCTGACGCTTAATGGGATCATTGTTATTTTGTTTTACCAGACATCGATAATATTTGGCTGTTTCAACATTTTCTGTTAAAACAGCTATAATTAATTAATTAATTACAGCTGCTTGATATAATTAATTAATTTTAAGTCCTTACTACAAAGAATTTATATTCCACAGGAAATCGAAGAATGGATCTCCGGAGCTGGTGAAACTGGTTTCGTGTACGTGTCCATGGGTTCCTCAGTCAGGACCACAAAGATGCCTCTGTCGGCCCACCGTCTTCTGGTGGAGGCCTTGGGGAGACTGCCACAGAGGGTGCTGTGGAAACAGGATGCGGAGCAGAACATGACTGATATACCTTCGAACATTAGGTTGTACAAGTGGTTGCCACAGCAAGACTTGCTTGGTAAGTGGAATTAAATTAAGTTGTTCATGATGAAGGCCTTGATTATGTGGATGATGTCACACAAAGAACCGAGATATTTTGAACTTTTTTTTGGTTTTTAGTTATAAGTTTAACTGAATTATAGTAAAATCCTATGGGATTCATACAAGACATTCAATGGGAGAAGTGGAAGACTATGGGGAGGACC
Source organism: Mamestra configurata (assembly GCA_002192655.3). NCBI lineage: Eukaryota > Metazoa > Arthropoda > Insecta > Lepidoptera > Noctuidae > Mamestra > Mamestra configurata. Next base: position 107,324 of record NDFZ01005191.1, read on the forward strand.
TTTGTCCAGCAGTGCAGCTTGACAAAAAACTGGCTAAGTGCGAGTCGGACTCGCGTGCAAAGGGTTCCGAACGAATTGAATTTTTGTTACATGTTTTGTAATACTATAGACTTGTTATAGGTTTTCCTGTAATTTTAAGGTAAAGAACTATTACCTGCATTTTTTTTAAAGTTTAGTTTCGATGTTAAAGGGACGCAAACGGTAATTTTTCATCTAATTTCTTAAATAACTTCATAACTATTTATTATAAAATTATAAAAAAATATTTAAATCTCTCATAATAAGCTCTTTCATTTGAAATGCCACACGGTAGTTTGAATTTTTTTTTGTAATTTTCTAGTTTGTCCCCCAAAAGTGAATCCCATACTAAAAAAAAATATTTACGTTACACATACGTATTTGAATTACAGAAATTCACATGTGTACCAAATTTCAACAGAATCGGTACAGTCGATTTGGAGAAAATTGGCTGTGTTAGACGGACAGACAGACACCCGAGTGATCCTATAAGGGTTCCGTTTCTAAAGGATGTTCGGAACCCTAAAAAGGACAAGTATAATATAAAAAAATGCCAAATCTGTCCAGCCATTCTTAAGTCACAAGGCACCTCAAAAATAGATAATAGACGAGAACTTACACAGGTGAATTGGTATTGAAGTTACTACAGAAAATTGAAATATTATTGCAGTCCACAAATAGCATTATGAGGCTTTTATGTTCCAATAATGTTGCATTACTGAAAAGCGATGTTTTACAGGAGAAAATTGAGTGGTGCTATAATTCGATAATATTAATAATAAAATGTATTTTCTAAATAACATCTGTCTGTAAACTAAATTGTCATAAAGTGAAGTTCCAAAGCATTGGACAGGTGACAAGCCCTTTGTGCATAAGTCTAGACATTGCGGTTGAATGTACGTGTTCTAGGTATTCCATTAAAGCACTTATTTAAAGTGCTATAGTTTTAAGTTGAATAACAATTATTAAATTCAAATTTTCAATCGTAGGTATGTAATCTATAAATCAAAAGCTAGTGCGAGTAAGGACGTGATGTAGTTCTGTTAATAAATCAAGAAACCAATTTAATAATTAGTATAGATACATCCTAGAGGGGATAATAGGTATGTATATTTGCGGCCTTGCTAATTTAGCCAGGAATAGAAAAAAAAATAGCCAGATAATCTGATGATGCTGTATTAATCATTACATTCCTTGGTTGAAAAGATAAAGAACAACTGATGCCTCAGAATGAGATGGCTTCTTCTCGTTTCGTCACATTCCCGATTCGTCAACATGTCAAAAGTAGAAAAACAAATGAACACAAGTGGCGATTTGGCCAGATTTTGATCTTCGTACATTCATACCCATTTCGTAAACTTTTGAGAATGCCTGTTTTCATTCCCGTTTGGTCAAACTTTTTTTTTGCAAGTACAATCAAGAGTAATTATCTACTTATTAGAATCATCCAGAATCGTCATCCTCATAAGCCTCCTCCACTACCTACTGTACAATTGAACATAGGTCTCTCAAATTCTCTAAAAAATGTCGTGATATTTTTCTAGATTCTCGGCAACTATCATCTAGCTTCTATCAGCAACCAAATATCCAATTGCTAATTCATAAATTTAATTGTTAATTACTAAATTGTAGGGGCGCCAAACTGTAACGTTATGGCTCACTCTACCTTATAATGTTAGTATGAACAGCAACGCACAAATTATGGCGGAGTTCCTCATATCTTGATACCTTCGTATCTTAATTTCCAGTATCCTGGGATCCTAGCAATTCGACGAACTTCTTCACCATGAAGCAGGCAGCTATTGAATTATTATATGTACAATTATTTGTACGGCTGAAATGCCCAATATAGTGAAACCCATTGCAAATAAGTATATAATTAATTAATTCATTTAGGAATCTCATGTTATACCTAAACGTTATGTTCTACCAAGCACCTAGAATAAAAATAAAGACTGCCGCAGGGGTCGAACTTCGAGTTTCAGCTACGCTTGCCGAGGTCGGTTCTTGGATGGGTGACCATTAATTTTAAACCGAGTTTCCTCCGTGTCTCGGAAAGCACGTTAAGCCGTCGTCGGTCTCGGCTGTCACTTGAACATCTTTGGTAGTCGTTATGGGTCGTCAAAACTCAGAAAATCTGACACCTTAGCCAAAGGGTACCGTCAAACGGGGTGAATACGTACGGAGGAGGGGTGAATCGAAACAAAACTTTGACTAGGATTTTCACTGTAATATCATATTATTGGTTTTCTAAGAAAGTAACTTTAAAAAAAAAACAATTTAAGTAATGAAATTAGAGACCGTAAATGCTGCCAACAACAATATTTATATATCGTGAAAATCCCCTTCAAAGTTTTGTTTCGATCCACCCCTGCATTCCTGTTCACCCCGTTTGTAGGTATCGTGTTACCCCGTTACTTGGTTGTAGAGGTCCGACAGGTAGTCGCTTCATGCAAAATACTGGTATTCATCTGCATCCGGTTAGACTGGAAACCAACTCCGACATAGTTTGGAAAAGGCTAAGGCAGATTGATACCTAAACTATTCCATTACCAGTACTGAGCGTGCAGCCATTTGTCCCACAAGCCCCTTAAGTCACTGTGTCTAGATAGCGACGTTGCACCTTTAAGTACCTAGCAGACATAAACCGCGGCAAAGCATGTTGATGCTATTTTGTCTGAATTTCTTGTCAATCAATCAATCAATCTTTATTTGTGAACACAGGTATTACAATAAAGGTCTTATGTAAACATTTTAGTCGAGCTCTATGTCCTACCAATGAAACCTTTACCTTTAGTTACCTTTTATCATTTACAACATAATATACAACGTGTAACAGAAAAAACGCAATAATCCCTTAAAGGGTCATTGTACTAATCATTATCAACAACTTTTACTATGGGAACAACCCCGAAATCGCGAAAAAGAATTAGCTGTTCAGTACATTTTGTAGGGCTATGCGAACAGAAATGTATGGGGGAGTCGATTTTTTCTTCGCGATTTCATTGTTGGTCCCATAGTGAAAGTTGAACATAATGATGAGTACAATTACTCCTTAAGAGGTATTGCGTTTATTCTGTTACACCTAATACAACTTAGGTAACGTATTTCCCAAAGGTTTATACAGAGGTGTATCAGGTATGTATTCCCATACTCTTGCTTACTCTCTCTTTGTAATAATACTTTGCACACTATTGTAAAATGCTAGTTCTTCTAACTCAACAGACAGAAGTGTTGCTGAGGAACTCCTCAGCAACACATCTGTCTACTCACACACACGAAGCACACGAAGGGTTCCTTACCATAAACCGTTCTTTTTTGTGGATATAGCGGCAATAAATATATATACCCAGGGAAAATTTAAACTGTCTATCGATTAGGGTTCATGTGAGATGATATAGCCCGCTGTTTCTTAGACCTGGACAGTGAAGGCTAATAAATAGGTTTCCGTTGGTAAACCTTCGGATATTAGGGCTATCCTAAATACGATAGACGTGTTATCAGCTACAAAATAATGACGAAACAAGCAAGGAAATGATAATATTACAGCTGTTGTTACAATTAACACTAGAAACAAGCACAAATTACATGCACCATCCCATCGTCTTCGAAGGGTCCAAGGCTCATTTGTGGGGCTCGGTATCCGTTTTTACAATAAGCTACCTCTTTCTTATCTTGAGCTGCCTTTTAACTCGTTTAAAGCTAAAGTTAAATCTAACCTTTGTTCGAAGGCATACTATTCAATCAATGATTATTTAGACGATGATAATAGTTGGTCGCAGTGTTGAACGCAAGACATACTTCGTTTTTAATGTTCTTTCATAGTTAGCTTATGACATATGAGTTCATATATTTGTTAATTTATATGTCCGTAGAGGTCAATTATTTTTTTTTTTTTTTTGTATTGACTTGATACTCTCATAACAATGTTTTATAATGAGTGTATTGCAACATGTGATTAACTAGTGACTTCGACAGTTGTATGATTTTATTCTATCCTGAGCAACCGGCAGCAAGTTCGTCATGCTCCCTTAGATTTTACTGCTTGCGGTAGCGTCGGGGGTCGGGTTACCTCTTTCCCTCAAATATGGCGAGGGGGGTAATGGCTGATCTTTGCGTTATGCTCGTGAACGGGTGCTGCTTGTGGTGAAAGGTCGTCTTGTTAGCCATGGATTTTACTATTGTTATAACGATTATATGCTTAATGTTTAATTTTGATGGCCCTGGTTTATCACTTGTGGCGTCGAGTCACAGATCTTTTTATTAAATTCTACCCTCTGTACGTGTAAGCGGGCACACCCTTCATGTCTGGAGGCTTATTTAGTTTGATTTGATATTGTTTTTATGCTTGAGTTTGTCTGTTTATGCTGGCATAATGGAGTGTGCTAGCTTACAAGTAGCGAATTATTAAGTTTTATGTTTTTACGTGTTACCTTTGTTGTATTGTTTTCTTTGTAAGAATACTGACTACTTACATATCTTTGTATAAGTGATAGTTCTTATAACTCAACAGACAGATGTGTTGCTGGGGAGTTTGTTGCGCCACTTCTTCTTCCCAGCTAAAACACTAGGAAGTGGTGACGGGCGGGCGTTTTGGGGGACTGTCTTTATGTAGAACTTTGACGTTCAAAAAGTGCTGGCACTCAGCCTAATTTGAATAAATGACTTTTGAATTTTGAATTTTGAATGATCATAATGCACCACAACTTATATTTGAATAACGTTAACTAGAATAACGTAGTCTAGAGAAAACTTCGGCAACTCAAGTCCAAATGTCCACAAGCTTTCTTCAGTCACGTGCCAAACAGAAATTCAAGTCAGAACAAACCAAACTCCGCTAATGCTTTCCGAAAGTTTCCTGTTTGTGCATATATAATAGTTTTAGAAGCCTTCCAAGATGGTTGCTATGCTACAAACAAAACTAGGGTTCTTGTAGAGGTTGTATTTTCGAGAAGGATGTTAATTTGACGCTCCAGTAGGATTTGGGTCTCGATTTTTTTTTTACTGAGCTATAATTTCGTTTTCTTGTGAATTTCTTTACCTAGACAAATAAAATCACAAGAAAACTTACCAAAGTTTATGCTAGTAACGATGTTATTTTTTTTTATTAATAGTCATTCTCATGTCATTTAGTTTTTGTATTTATTCAATTTTCCAGGAGAATTGATTTTAAACAGAGAGGATTTCGAAAACTCAGCTCATTTTCTTTTTTTATTACAGGTCACCCCAAAATCAAAGCCTTTGTAACACATGGAGGACTCCTCAGCATGTTCGAAACGGTCTACCACGGAGTACCAATTGTCACCATCCCCATCTTCTGTGACCACGACGCCAACGCCGCCAAAGCAGAAACTGATGGTTACGCCAAGAAACTAGACCTGCAACACCTCACACCCGACAAACTGTACAAAGCTATCCTAGAAGTAATCACAGAACCCAGATACAAAATAGAAGTAAAGAAAAGGCAGGTTTTACTTCGTGATCAGAAAGAAACTCCATTAGAAAGAGCTATCTATTGGACGGAATACGTAATAAGGCATAAAGGAGCTTACCATTTGCAGTCTCCAGCTAAAGATATGTCTTTCTTCCAATATTATTCGCTAGACGTTTTCCTTCTGATCATTTCAGTACTTGTAGCTGTATATGCATTTGTATCTTATGCGTTAAGGTTAGGTTTCAATAGGTTAATCAATTATATGCAGAGGAAGCAAATGCACAAGCTGTTGGGCAAATCAAACGATCTGTTGACGACGTCGAAGTTATTAAGGCAAGCCACGGTTGCAAAGAAGAAATTGTAAGTTCGTAAGATACAAATATAATTATTATGATAAGCATTCTTTTTTGATGGACTGAGAGGAATGAAAGAAAGAAAAGATTTAAATTGTTTTAAATAAGGATGGGTTTGACTCAACTTAGACTTTACTTTAAGATTATAATTATTGTGATTTATGTGAGGATCGAAATCAATATGAGTTTTTCTCACATTGATGAATATTATAATGTAAATATACCAGTGATATTAAAGTTAGTCTTGGTTCCCAATCAGAACTTGTTGGGTGTAAGACAAAGATTAAAATATGTAAATTAAAGGAGATATAAGCATTTTTTAGGATGTTTTGAAGCAATAGAACTTATAAAAATGATGAAAAATTGTGAATTTTCAGCTTAAATTGAAACAATAACAGTTACAGATTCTGTTAAAGCAAGTAATTTTATACCTGTCGAGATCTTATATTCTATCTATCTCTAATTTGAAACTTTATAGTTCAGAAAGGTTTTGCTTTTCTTTAGCGTTTTGTTTAAATAAGTGATAGGTAAAATCTTTGAAAAGGTCCACACTATCATTTCTTTTGTGTCTCTAAAATATTCCATCGTTGTGAAGTTACCAATCAGAGTTACCATTAGTATATAAGCTGTTTCGCGAAAGATTGTAAATATGAATATAGAGTAGGTTTGTAATATGTAATTTTACATACATGTACATTAAGTATAAATATTTGCTCATCGGTGTAACTTATGATTTATTTTAATTTAAAATAAATGATGTTTAATTTTTAATTGTGTGATTTTACCTATAACCTCAAGATGGTATAAGCAAGATAATATACAAGTATAAAATAAATGTATGTTAGTAGCTATCCATTTGGCCGATGTCATGTTACCCTTAGATATGTAAAGAGAACTAGGATCAAAACAAAAAGATGCAAACAAAAAAAACGAAAATTAGATTTCCAATAGTATTTATTATTTCGTTTGCTATAAATTAAAATGACTATTACATTGCGAAAAGTGAAGCCCTAAATTCTTATCTAACCTAATAAGGTAATACATAGTCTATCTAAAAGCCTATAAGCAAAAAGTTAAGCAAATGCATAAAAAATATAAGGTACACTAAAACACTAACATCAACAAATACAATCAAAAGAACGACGATAGCAATAAGTACAATAATAAAAATATAGAAGCTAATATTAAGTCTGATGACGAAGTTGAATCAGAAAGTGCACAAGCTAGACTCAATTCATAATTATCATCAAACATTAACTTGGCGATTCTAAATGAGTTCTTACCATCCGTGTACATACAAATATAGCATCAACTACATGATAAAGTATTCAAGCCCTTCTTTGCCTAACAAGAAATCTAAAAGTTTGAATCCATATTTGCCTCTGCCCCATTCCGTAGCGACGACTCCATACGATCGCCAAGCTCAGGAGTCGTCCGAAGGTGGATTATATGTTGATTTTAGCAGGCTCTTGCGCCGGTGGTCCTATGACGCTGATATCCTTCTGCTCAGGATCCTCCTCAGGTGTCACCTTCGATACTTTTGTATCACCAGAAACTGCAAGACGCATTATGTGATCTGAGAGAACAGAATAAGGTTTAATTTGGTATGGAATTTCATGCCTGCTTACCAAATTCTAAGTTTAACCACTAGGACTGTAAAAAATGCTGATATATAAAAAAATAAAGGCTTTGAAATGAGAGAAGACAATTTCTGGAAACTTCAGTTGAGATAAAAAAAGTTTTCCTCTCCCAATAATCATGATTTAAACAAAATTACACAAATCGATAAAAGTTTGAAGACTGACTGAATTGAATAATAAAAGTTTTGTTAAACTTATCAGACGAAATTATTGTAGAATAGTGATTGAATTGAAGTAAATATCGTCTGATAGTTTGTGAGGTACAAAAAAATCTAGAAACATAGCATTGAAATTAAATTGCTAACGTGAAAATGGAATAAGGCAAACTCCAAAGGATAAGGTAGGACACTGATAAGGTCTTATAACATAGTTCTAAAGGACCTCAAGTTCTTACCTCTGAAGTGATAAACAATACCGATGACAACTCCGAGGCTGCCAAACGACACCATCCACCAACGAAGCACGCCAACAACACGTTTGGGGATGAACAGCTGATGCTTGAGCATGTTCACAAATGTTTTGTTGAGAGCTAGGCCCTGTGGGACGCCAAAATTTTCGTCAGATTATTTCTGTTATAATATGCCTGATCCACGCTTGTGCCTGGATTACACGAGACCAGGTTTGGGAGCTATAAGCAAGTAATATAAAAATGAGGATTGTTCTGTCTGTACATGCGAGTGTAGAGTAACGAGCGTGCTTGCAAAGTTGTACCATATTGAAAAGTAGAATTTCATCTATCAGAGAGATAGAGATATCACCTCTATAGTAAAATATATAAGAAATTGTAAAATTGCACTGCAAGATAGAATGGCCAAATATGTATATAGTTAAATTTGGCTAGCTTTTTTCAATGACTTTGAGAATACAATTTATGTACGTTTTGCTGGTGTAAATAAGGCGAATAATACTTACCTCATCAATCCAGAACAAAGGCACAATATCTCCAGATAGATCCTTGAAGAGATCAATTTTATCGGTCTTAAGCAGCTGGAGATTAAATTGAATCCTTTGTTTAGCCACCATCGGAGTTCCAGAAATCTGAAAATTTTATCGCTAACACAATTATGTAGTTACGTGATGCTACCATGATTGATTTGAATTCCTCACTAAAATATATGAAAATACAACGCTCACTTGTGTTCCTCGGAATGGGAAGCAAAGGTACCTATATAATATTTTACCTATTTTTTCTCGTTTCCATTTTCCTCTTTTCCTTTGTAATTAAAGGTAATTATCTACATGATCGTTTGGTTAAATTTATGAATTTACCTTAATAAAATTTGGTCATGAAACCTGAAATGGCCAGCAGCGATACAAAGCTGCTAAATAATTATTTTATTAAACCATTATGTGGGTACCGTTTAACGAGGATTCTATGGCACAGGTAGAATAACTTAAAAAGGAAAAAGGTTCGTAGTTTGGCATTTCTATTTGGAAATACACGTGCAGATTAGAAAAGCGGTTTTATTTAACTTCAACAAAATCGGTGAAAAGCAAGAAGACAGTACCAATAATTGTTCTGATCTATATCGATATTACAAATAAAAATAAGAAAAAGTTCGTAAACAGTTGTAAAAAGACCAAAGAAATTAAGATCTATGTAAGAAATATAAAACAATTAACAAACCGGTTCAAAATCAATCTCAATCCCATGTTGATTGATATCTGGATTCAAGCCTTTGACATTATTTAGCAACGCAGGATCGCTGTCCAAGAAATGAGGCATAGAGGCGTACATAGGAGCCTTTATGCAAGGAGCCAGATCCATAAGACCTTTAGGAGGGCATTTGTCAGGGTCAGGACAAAAGCAATGCAACTCTGGGTCTTCAGCAAAGTTTCCAATGTTGGCGACGTAGCGGTTGGTCTTGATACCCCGGTAGGATGTCTTCTTTTGATACCATGGCTTGAACGACCTGAGGATATTGATAAGGTAACATAATAGAAGTTGTGGCAAGATGAATATGGTAACCTGTTCTCTTTTGAATTTTTTAATTTGCCCATCATCAAGGTATGCGGGGAGTTTTTATAGCAAGCATATCCCGTTTATTGGACTTAGAAATTACAACTCAACAGGGCATTTGACTTGTATAAAAATCTAAATGAACGAATACTTATTTGATATAATTATATATTAAAACATTACGATTTGTAAAAAAATAAAATAAAAATGATCGAAAAGCAGAGAAGGTATACACTTAAGTTTATTTCTTCTATTCTTGTCACACGTAATGTTAATTATACTGAATGGCTTCAATTCAATATGGCGAGACTTATGAGTGACGTCACAAGCAATTAGAGTCTCTGTTGATTACAGATTTTAAAAGTGAACGTTTTAAAATCTTTCAAATTGCACCGAACTGCGTCTCGTCTGCTCTCTAGGTTTTGAGAAATAATAAACAATACATATAATGCTCATAAGGAAATCAAATAATATTTGAATAAATAAACCGGGATTCTCATTCATCTTATCCACGAGATTGGATTAGCATAAGGTACCTAATGCCTTAGATAAGTAAATGAGAGATTACTGAATGTTCCATTACAAAAAAAATTAAGTTAAGCTAGGATAATCGTCCCGAAGGACCAGAGGACCATTTGTTTAATTGTGCGTAGAAAAGGACCAAGGTAGATAAATTTATTTCTACTTCCGAATATTTAGGTACCTATCTCGTATTTTATGGATGGAGGATAAACCCTGTTCCCATAACTTTTTTTTTGTCAAAATATCGTTTAATTCAAAATGTGGCCATAGAAATGATAATGAACTTCAACATTAATTCATTAAGGTTTTCTTCTAACTCGGGCTTGTTTTTATGAGAATAATTATTAATTTCATAAAAATATTCAGTGGAGGGTTGCATTTATTTTGTTTTAAGTAGAAAAAAAATGCCTTAAATGTCGATGTTAAATTACTTAGTAATGGTAATGCTATTATTTTCACAGCAGGCGTTTGACCACATAGGTATGTGTAACCGTGTTTTTATTACTGCTATGAATTTATGTAAGAACTTAATGTTACTACTTAGAACTTATTTTTTTTATTTGATATACTTTAGAGAGCACAATATTGAATTTATCTATACTTACAACTCTCTATTTAGTCAAACAAAAACAAAAAAAAATTAACATCAACCTTACCTGCACAAATCAGTAGAGAAAGACTGAATTCGATCGTTCTCCGTCAAAAACGGCGGGAACACGGTACCGTCTGTTCCCTGGTACTCATTGCAGGCGTCCCTCCATATCGTCTGCTCCGTCTTGCCATCGACTGCTACAACTTGGCCTACATCCATGACGTTCTTTATGCCTCTCTTTACTGTTATGACGTGAGGATCTATTGTGTTATTTCTCTGTGAAATGATAATGTATTACAGTTCCCGTGCCATTACTACAATATTAGTAAGTAGTAGTAATCATTTTATTATCAGCCTACTGAGGCCCATAGATACAATACACAAATTATCTTAAACAATAATAAACTTATACATATTAATAAACCTTATTAAAACTACAACTAAATACGTAACGTTGTCGGCGTCGTGTTTCGTTATGTGGTGTCGCGGAAGCGTCCTCGAAAACGTCAGAAGTCCTCTTTTAAGAAGGTCGTAGATGTAATATACTCTTAACTACGAAGGTTTACTTAGTACAACTACATTTTGTCCAGTTACATAGGTATAAGTATATTAGTTCATAACTTATACCCCAACCTTAACTTGTTCTCATCGGCACTCAACACTGCACAGTGACATCACGTACACACTAACATCATACACTCTCTAAGACTCACACATACACGCAGATACAGGCGCTCTGATTATTTTTTTTGTTTATAGCTTCGTTTTTCCGTCTACCCCAAAATTATAATTACTTAAGTTTTAAGTTTTTAGTCTTGAATTTCCTTGTCTATAACTTCAGTTTGTAATACCACATTTTTATAAAAATAAAAATCTATTTATTCTTCCGTGGTGTCGGGAACCTGGTGATTTGTAATACAGGCGTACCAGCTCCTCACATTGCTAATTAGACAAATAATATAACCTAAAATAAACTTGTCATTGTGAGGTGAAATAAATAATGTATTGTTATTATTATAGGTGAGTCTCATGTAATAGGGGGAGCCTATTGCCATCTAACGGATACATATCTATAGATGCGAGCTGCTCTTAAGAAATTCCAGATCACTTCACAAAAATTTAATTGCATATTTCTCGCTACCTCAACTACATCATCATTAAAATCTCCAGCACTTGATTGGGGGTATTTGGAGGTTAACTTCTGGTTGAAGAAAGAAAGCGAGCTCGTCCAAAATCGTCTAGTCGCTTGCAAGATTTTATCTTAACTTTTTGGACCACTCTCATTACGCGTACAGCTAAGGAGTAATTCCCTGCCGTAGTTTGTGTTTCTTGACATCTACAACTTACTTAAGATGCGCGCTCAATCGTAGACCACACCATCGTTTATCATTGAGACAATAAAAAAAACCCATAGAAAAAATATATGTTTGAAAAATAAAACAGCAAATTACTCACCGTTCCAAAAACGGAGAACCGAAACTGATTATTAGGCTCCAAAACCAGCCCACTGACACCTTCCTTCTTCAGCGCAGTACAAGTGGCCTTCGGAGCAAACTCAGTCCTCGCACAGTTAATAATGATGCCCCGGAACAAGATATCCAAGGCTTTGACCCTCATGAAAATATCGGGCGGGCTATCGAAGATGCCGTTCATTGCTTTCCCGACCATGTTCAACATGGCTGGCTTGTCTCGGTGAACTGTTAAGGCCATGCCCTGGAAGGAAATTTACTGGAAAATTGTTTTTGTTGTTTATCTTGGTCATTCTAGCTTCGGCAGAAAAAATATTGAAACATGTACAAAAGTACAGGTTTCAATATTTTTTCTAGTATTTTTTTTGTTATTTGAGATTTCACCTGCGTAATTCCCGCTCCAGTGGGAATACGGGGATAAAATATATTACTAGCCTATGTTAATCGCTGATAATGTAGCTTTCCAATGGTGAAATAATTTTTGAAATCGGCACAGTAGTTTTTGAGTTTATTCATTATAAACATATACACACACACAAACAAAAATAAAAATTTTTCCTCTTTATAATATGAGTGTAGAAGTGTAGATGGTTTTACTCTTGACTCTAGTCTAGGTCATAGGATACAGAGACAAAAGAGTATTATATGAGACTGGATATTGAAGTTTGTTTGGAGCATTTTTGGTGGTCAGCCTTTTAATATAGAACATGCTCATGTAAGGAGCTGATGTTGATACAGAAAATAATGTTATTTTAAAATTAAGGATATCCTATAACTAATAGAGGATTGCCTATCTTTTTTTTCTACCGTGCAAGTTAAAGTCTAATACTACTAAGCTATACCCAACTAGTCAGTTAAACAATTTGTCTTACCAGCATAAAAATATGCGGTATGACAACAATTTCCTCTCCTGTTAGTCCGTTAGACATCTCAGGATTGAAGTAGAACGCGTCCCTTTTCTTGTAAGTGATCGTGTCATCTTCTTCGTGGTCTTCAATTTCCACCTTTTCTTTCCATTCGCTACGAAAAGTGCCTTAGATTAGAGATTTTGTACGACCATATTTTTTTATACATTTTCCAGGAAAAAGTAATAAAAAACATATTCAAAGGAAAGCGGACTATATGACTAAATTCGGCACTACAATTTCATTCTCAAAATGAAAATTAACTCAACAAGATAAAAATGAATCGTCGACGGCAGCAATTAATTGGTAACACTTTATCGTCCATGTCTAGCGCAAAAGCGGATCACAGGACCAAATTGCTAATACAGCATTTAGTAAAACCGCTAACATACAAAAATAAGTAATATTTTATAACGAATATTTCGCATATTTTCTTTCATGTCCTAGATTATCGCATGTGTGAATATCGATCGAGATAAAATATTCAGTCTATAAAAAAAATTGCCACGTCGTGCTTTGTTATTAGCCAATAATGGTACGGTGTTGTAAAACACTGAAAATTATTGCCTTCACATTTCAAGGTGAATATATTGCTAGAAATATTTTTTTTTCTGAATGTCATGAGAATCATAGCACCGGTGAATTGCGTATTAGCAGCTGTGGTTGGATTAGTCATTCTGACATGTGTGTTGCCTTCAAACTTTGAATGTGAGCGTGCACAAGAGCTGCAGCTTGTCAACCAATCAAGTAGTACTTTAAATCTTAAGCCTCGTATCCACTAGGCAACATTAGACGCGCGACATGATGCACAACATGTTGAACGGCAACGAAAAACTTTCATTTAGTAACATTGTCAATGTTGCGCGCCTGCTGGCAACGTCGCGCTTTGTTGTGCGACGTTGCTGAACATGTTGGGCGTCAAATGTTGCCTAATGGATTCGAGGCTTTAAAACACAAAAATATCGTCTATGTATTTTCTCGTAAGTGCTACGTTTTAATTGAAATCTTCGTGTTTTAAAACGCAGTCGAAGGATATCCTCCACTAATGAACGGCTTTTCTTATAAATCGACCAATCTTATTAGCTATTGCTTAAACGTTCGCAGATGTGCAGTTCGCAGTTCGCAGATAGTCTATGGGGAGGAGTAGCGACCGTTTACTGAAAGACACTGCGTTGGAAGGCCTCTCTAGGTGAACCGATGACATGGTGAAGGCCGCGTATTTTCATTTGAATACTTCCAACGTGGTAGCACCTCTTCACAGTGACAATACCTTGTCGCCTTTCGACCCTCCAATCCAGCACTCTTGTACGACCCGTCGTGCAAATTGGTAGCGGTTAGCCAGGATGCGGCAATACGGCTAGGAAGTTTATTATAGAAAAAACGCTGGACCATAATGAAATTAAAGAAAAGTTCATAAAAATCCTTTAGAGAATATTAAAATCGCACCGGACTGGTGGATGTGGTTACACTTGGACAGGCCTATGTCCATCAATGGACGTCTTTTGGCTGAAGTAATAATGATGAGGAAGCCTCGTTTGGCGTATTAGAGGTAAGTATGTCTGTATCCCTAACATTTGACTAACTCCCTGGGTTATGACAACGAGTTACATCTGAATTTTATTCCCTCTCCACCCCAAGTTTATTTCTAACATCATGCAACATAGCGTGAATATAACAACCACTTACATCGTTAATGACGTATTTCATAATGGTATTATTAATAAACCTACAGTTCTCTTTGTCATGTCAATGTAATAATATGTTATTACACTATGAGCTTCCTTTACTGACAATAGTTTAATTGTAAGTCTTTATTCTGAATAATACAGGGAGGTAACGTGATTATTTGCGTAAACGTTTTCGATTATGTGGTAAACGTTATGCATTTGTGCAACGTGGATTGGATCATTATTGCTTTATTTTGCATTGGTACCTACGTCAACTGCATGCATTTGTGAAACTTATTTTAGCAGACGTATTTCTTCTGACAATTGATTGCTGTTTTCCGGTAGGAAGAGTTTGGACACTAATCTTGTGATATTTATTAATTTGTTACTACGATGTACAGCCAATACGTATTGGCTCTTGCAACTCCTTGGTGACAAATGATGATGCTTTACGATATCGAAAAGAGAGTTTTTGGTTGGGATTTTTTGGTCCTTCCACTTCTTTGGTGGTCAAAGACCAGAAAATCAAAACATTTTGTTTCCAAGCAGTCCTTTTGTCTACCTGTATAGGTTTGATTTTCATGGCTGCACTACACTACTCTTGGGATAAAAGGCATGAAAATCTATTGCGCCGTGAAGTCGTTAAGAGGCAACGAGCAAAAAGACACATAGACTTAATTTCGCATTAGTAATATTAAGTAAGCATGGATAACATACATGCACGCACTTGTCGGCATTGTGGCACCGTCTCTGAAATGGCAATGTTTTAAGCGATTTGTTAATGAACAGTTAAAACTGCTTACTCAAAATGGTAAGGCCCAATCTCCTTGAGGATAGGCTTGGCTCCCTTCTGCACTTCCTCAGCGTTGGTATAGTTGAACAAGTACACCTTGAACTCCAGGGCGAACGGGATCTGCTCCCACATTTTACGGACGTCTGTCTTCTTTGATAGTGCCATTTCCTGCGGGAAGAAGAATGTTTTTGTAATTTACTCGGACTTTATGCTTCTTCTTTTGTAGTGGTTTATTATTATTTTGTCAGTATGAGCTGCTTTCACAGTTCTTTCATACCATAGTAGAAATATCAGATTGGAGCGTGGTTTTTTCAAAATTTTCTTCTCTCAATCTTCTCTTTCTTATCGAGAGCATATTAAAACTAAACTATTTATAAAGACTGTGCTAAATGTACTTAATTATGCTTAGAAGTTAAATCAAGTCTTTTGGCTTCTTGACGTCTGCGAGAATTTTGGTAGGTATACATTTTTTATATATACCCACCACGGTAATTAGTTTTCGTCTCGGTAAATTGTTTACAAAAAAAACAATTACTGGAAAAACATATAATATTTGTCTATTCAAGACAAATATTATATGTTTTTCCAGACTAAACTTAACTATGTATTTATCTTGGAACTTTAAATTCCTGTGGTCCTGTGCTGAATATTTTTTTTTTTCTTTCCTAAAATCTGCTTTTTAATTGAAAACAACGAAAGTAAAAAGTCATTTATCTTGCCCTTAACCCATTATTCGCGTCTTCGAATTCAGATCAAATTAAAGCCGAATTGCTGATGTCTCGAAGAGAAGGGGAGGCGCGGGCCGTTGACATATAAGACACATTAAAGAATAAACAGGACCCTAAAAGCTGGTTGACCTTGACACAAACTCGATTTAGGACGATCCTCGATAGAGGTCGAGATCGAAAGGCTTACGGTATTTCTTTTTATTGTTTTATCCTAAGCTCGTTGGCTAACTAGACTGCTTAGCTACTGATACAGTTTTCATTTGCGAGACAATTGAGTTCGACATATGTAATACAAAACTTATTACAAACTAGCGGACTTAAGTTAGAATTTGTATTAAAATAATTGTACTCTCTCGCGTTAGGCTACCCTGGGTGTAAGTTGGATAATAGTAGATTATGCACCGAGGGGATAAAGCAGTGTCTTATGTCACAGGCGTCATATTAAATCCCGAACGCAATGAAAGATTTGAGAGTTATCTTCAGAGCGTAGCGAGGGAGTTAACAGTTTAACTCACGAGTAAAGCGAGGGAGTTAATACAAGAATCCTGAATCCAGTGAGAGATTTAAGCTAGCCTAATGCAAAGGCAACTTTATCCCTGAGGAGTATACTCTACTTTTCACACCTAATACGAGAATATTGTGCTCAAGCCATGAAGAGAGGTGGCTGTTCCATGCGAGCAGCGCGCGTCGACATCCACTGCTAGGAGCTGGTCGCGCGTCCGAAGCTGTGCCCCGTCCAACGCCGGGCGATAATATTGTACTGAAATTCATTACTACCCGCCGGGAAATAATGTGATTTGAATTTCGAACCTCATTTTGACTGCGCGACCTGCATCTAGCAGCGACGTGACTTACTTTAGGTGAGGTCTGCATGGCATAATTTGACGTTTTTGTGCAGGTGGTGTGAAAAATCGGCTACCTGTCTAACTAGATGCTGCTGGGTACCAGTATTTTACATAGAGCGACTGCCTTTCTGAGCTCCACAACCCCGTAACTGGGTAACAGGATATATTGTGGCATGACTGGTGTTATACAATGTGGATACATCGATACGACAATAAATGAAAACACTGGCAATACTGGTTTATAGGCATATTTTGAAACTATAAAATATATAAATCCTGTCACCGCAATTAAAAATAAACTTTCCAATGAACAGAGTATTGATTTAATGTCGTATCGTCGTCTCCACCTTGTATAAGAGAGTTACGAGTACATTACCTTCTTAAGCTGCCCCTTGAGTATGACAGGGAACAGAACCCATCCGAAGATGAGTCCAAACACTGCAACCCCGCCCGCGATTGCGGCATACTTCAGCTCCTTAGGAAGCAGCATGTTGGGTGTGATCTATCTCTATGAAAAACGAAATAATTTAATTTCTGGAACCAGATCATTATTATCATCATCTGCAAAAGTATCTCTTTATGGTCGTGCAAAAAGGCAATTTCTTAATTAAGTTCTCCTGCCCTTACAAAACTTAATTAGTTGGGTGTTTACGCAGCATTTTTTTTTGCCATTATCTATTTCAGTCATATCTTTTCTAGCTATTTTCATATCTATTACACAATCCAGCCATTGTGGTAGAACCATTTTATTGTTTGAACCAAAGTTACCGACAGCCCGAAGGATCGCCAAACTGAAGTGGCAGTGGGCAGGGCACATTCCTCGCAGAACAGATGGTCTATAAAAGTTCTGGAGTGGCGACCACATACTCTCACAAGATGGACCGATGACCTAGTGAGGGCTGCTGGTAGCCGATGGATGCGAGACGCACAGAACCGGTTGTTGTGGCGAAACTTGGGGGAGGCCTATTTTCAGCAGTGGATGTCATTCGGCTGATTTGATGGGTTTCTTTGCTCTTTTTTTTAGAAATGGGAAGTCATCAAATGACTTCTTCCGCTCAAGGTGGAGCGGAAGAGCGTGTCAGTCTCTTACTGACCATACCCATCCGTGTTCCTTCTAAAGCCCTTTGCGTTCCAGGGCCGCAGTGACTCTTTTGAACAAATTCCGCAACATGATGGTGATGATGAGCCATTGTTTCTCTAAAAAGTAATGTTAATGAAATGAAAGCGGATAATTTAAGCAAAGCGGTTTCTCTACGGTACTTGATTTCTTCATCAAAGAATACCTTCCTTGCTTCGTTTTCGTAGATTTCCGTTTAAATAATGTTGTCGTAGCTGATTATGGGTCTGAACGGTTAATTTAGATTTCGGTTCATTTTAGCGCGTCATGAATCCTTTGTCGTATCTACCTTCCCCTATCTGCCTATCGTTTGTACCTTCTGCACATACTAGCAATGACTACGTGGTAAAATATATAAATAATCTGAGGTTGATGAGGTTCTTGGACTGTTAATAGCCACTTTCGCATAAATTGCGATCATGCAAAAACATAAAAAAATTTGGGCCGAAAGACTGCTCGCGACTCAGTTGATAATACCTCGCGTCCCTCAAGGGACAGTGTACATGGCAGGCTTATTTGTTGAAGTGGACGTTTTGAAGCAAACGTTGATGGATTAAAATGGGAATATAATCTGAATAGAGGGCGGATATAAGGTAATGAACTTGCTGAGTGCGTTGTAACTACTACGCAAGCAAAAATTTCAAGTCAACTTGTTTTTATTGTAAGTTTTTAATCCTGGTTTATTCAGCCGAACTTTTGAAATATATCAAGTATGGGCTTTGAATGACCATGTTTGCAAGAGACAGTCAGGTATGGTAGATATATAACTTTTTCTATAACTCGATGAGTCATTCTGTTATAAATGGTGACGCTGTAGGAACGTCGTTAACGCAACTCTTTTTCGGAAATGCGTTGTGATTGTAAATTTGTTATGACGATTGAACAAAACTATACTCAATATAGTTCTGTTCAATCGCCATAATGGAAGCTACTACGAACAGGAGCATTTCACAAAAGCCTACATGTGGATGCTTAAATTGCTTGATCTTTAAAATCAATTTTTAACAACCTACCAAATTCCTATTCCCCATGTTTTTTAATACGATGCTCATTCAAGTTTAAAGCTAGATTTGCATAATGATTAGTTTTCAACCCGTCAATATTTTCAATGGATATTAATGAATTATCATTTTTGAAAGAAAGGCCAAATTAATAAACAAGTAGGGAAGAAAACATGCGTTACATCGGGGCAAAACGGAAACTATTTCAGAATACTTAACATTCTTTCAAACCATGACCATCACCAACAATCATACAATTAACAAGTCCTCAGAACTTCCGATTGATCATATCAATCAATCAAGCTAATGGTAATAGCTATATTATAGCATTTCTTTGATGGGAATCCGATCACCGTATGTGCAATGTGTATTGGTTCACATACACTTTCCTTGAGTATGCCTGCTTCAAGCTTATGACATTGACGGGCAGAATTCTTGATGTGAAAATTACAGTGCCATGGATAGTGAGCTCGTTAGAGAAAATTGATTTACGGTGTAATACGTAGGTGTGTGGAAGGGTGCTTTTCACACGGCTCTTTCAGTGTCAGTAGCAGGGTTTGTTAGGTGTAACATATTATGTTGATGGTGAATTGGTCATTCTATAGGCCGGTCTAGATGTTGCATACCATGAAAGGACAACTACAGCTAGAAGTTAATTTAACTGTTCAAAACCGTCCCTACTTATTCTGCAGTGGTATTCCGTAAACAGCTCACCGTGACCCTTTAGGTGAACTGAGCTTGAAGTGAACTGCCGTTCCATAGTTTCATGTGGAATAACAGGATGGCAGAGACAATAGGTGCACTTCATCTAATTTTTCACGGTGTTTAAACAGAAGAGATTGGATTAATCACGGTCTTCCACGTAACCTTTAGACTTTTTATGTTGAAGCATAAAAAGTCTAGTCCCAGTAGTTCATGAAACTAAATCCCTGATAAGGTCAAAAATGCTTGATCGCAGTCTTGCAGACCATTACTATAGTCATCAATCATCATCAACCTCATCATTTCAGCCGAAGGAAGTCCACTGGTGGACATAGACCTCCCCCAGCTGCACCACATCTACTGGTCCACTGGTCCCGTGCGTGTCGCACCCAGCGGATTCCCAACTTTCATCAGGTTATCGGTTCACCTTGTGTGAGGCCTTCCAACACTGCGTCTTCTGATTCGTGGTCGCCACTCCAGAACCTTTCAATACCGTCTTCCATCTATTCTACAGACAGATGTCTACAGAAATCTATCAGCTGTACTTTACCCCAACATTTCCCAGAGACACTGCTACCGGAACTGTTCCCGAACTTGAAAACACAGTAAGCAAAACTTCCCCAACCGTTGTCATTACTCACTTGACTCCAGTTCCTACCTAGTTGGAAAATATTCCACGTACGCAAAAATCGCTCGGCAATGTGACCCAAGGGCCCTCTCTGTCAAGAAAGATTTGTACAACAATATTGTAACTACCCATATAATTTATATGCTCCATAAAAAGCCTATTATAAAACATAACATGCTTTGCGTAAGGATGGAGTGGAATTGTAATTTTGGAAGAAGGACAAGTAAAGATTTTCTTAAATTATCATGTTCCTGTACCTATTTTCTTTTTATCATAAGAAGTGCTTACAGGAATTTGGGAAAAGAGCATTAAGGCTTTCATTTATCCTAAGGGATTGTGTTTGGTAGGCCGGATCTTTTATTTCTGGGGTCATTATATTAATAATAATAACGTCTTCATTTCAGGCTACTTTGGCCCCTAGACATATATATACCTTATAGACTTCCATATAATTATTATTATAATACAGTTTGTGTCAGTATATATAAACTTAAGCTTATTTTAGTAATAACTTCACTTCGCACTATTTTATGCTAAGTGAAGTCACGCCAGTCGCGGCGGATTCAAATTGCTTTAAGGTAACGAGGACATAACTCGATTCTCTCTGAATTCATTCGATTCGATTCTTTCTTCTCTTTAACAGATTTAAGAACCAGGCTTTAACAAAACTTTTACTATTAAAACTAATTTGAAGTTGAGTAAAAACTCGCTACTAACCAGCTTGCGGAAAAACCCTAATTGAAGGCGCACGAAAACGGAAAGTATTGCACAAGAAAGGTTAAGCAGATACCCAGAAGTTTGTGATTTCACACTGAAATGACGATGATGATTGACCGGTAGCTTAAGTTTGACATTTGTGAAGTATAGTACTTTTCTGAAGAACAAACAAATAGCTAGATAGATAGGCCAAAAGTAACTTTTTACAAAAAAATACAACCGACATCCAAATAAAAAAAAACACTACAAAGAATAAATTAAGTTGTTTCTTCGTATTTTTTAACAACGAATTCCGAAATTAAAGTAAGAAACTTTGTAGTTTTTTTTTTTATTTGGAAGTCGGTTGAAAGTTTTTGTAAAAAAGTTTTTTATTCTTCACTTTTTAGTGGTAACAACACCACTGAAAAGTCACGGGAAAGCAAAACACGCAATGTCGTTTACTTGGATGATACATTTTCTATTTTCTACAGCTATTTTGATTTTAAAACCAAACTACTGAACCGATTTTGATGAATATTCTATGGGACCAATCGGAACGTATATCCTTTCACATTAAAACATATTTTTTCAAAGTGGTTCATAAATGTCGGAGTTATGAGGTAACAAACATAAAAAAACAACCGAAATGAAGCTCCCTTTTCTTGAAGTCGGTTAAAAAGATACTTGATCGGACACCGAAAATAGTTGCACCACTTAGTCCCACGCATGCTTAATTCTATAAGTCCAACGGTGGTCTTATCTTTGGCAGCGATATTTATCAGACCGCCTATGGATGGATTGAAATAACTTAAAATAAAAAAGGGTAGTGTGCTGACTACAACTAGTAAATTAATTAAACTCTTCTCTTTTCCTGGTAGTGCTGTATTTATCATCATCATCATCATATCAGCCGAAAGACGTCCTCTGCTGAACATAGGCCTCTCCCAAGCCGCAACCACCGATCCTCTGCGTTTTATATACATCGGCTACCTGCGACCCTCTCCACCTTGTGGACTGGTCGCCACTCCAGAACTTTTCAGCCCCATCGACCATCTGTTCTGCAAGCAATGTGCCCTGCCCACTGCCACTTTAGTTGGGCGATCCTTCGGGCCATGTCGGTAACCTTGGCTCTTTTGCGGATATCGTCATTCCTGATTCGATCACGCAAGGATGGGGTTTGTATGACGGTTGACTAAAACTATTTTGCGGTTATCAATTAATACAAGAAAAAACCTTATAAAGATTCTGCTGTATAGCAGTATGACGTCGGATAAGGAAATCGCTGTCATACCTGTTAAGTCTTCAACTTTAGATAGTTTCAGTTTATAAGAATCACTGTCCACTAACTGTCTAATTTTTTTAACTTCTAAATAATCTAGACACCTTTCTTTACAATTCTATACGCCACACAACGGTTCGTAAGGGATAATGGAACAGACAAACGTGTTGCGCCGACCACAAGTAACATGGGACAAGGGTACGACAAGATGATAATTCGGGCCGTTGAAAATATAGAAAAAATCCCTTTTAGTAAAGGGAAGACACAAGTATTCTTCAAGTATTAAATAAAAGATAAGTACGTACGTGCAGGTGTCCGTGTGTCAAGAAGGTCGGGAAGCGACTTGCGATAGTGCACTGCTTTTAATCAATGGGCGGCCCGATGATAGGTACACGTGAACGACATGCTTACTTTAAGCTGACTTTCTTTTCAAGGTTAGTTGTATAGATTTTTATTCTGTGAGTCAGTTTTGAGTATGTACTTTAGTCGATAATGAAACGGCATATCTTACAGATTGGATTGCTTGCAGAGTTTTCTGTATTCTGGTTTTTTTTTCTGTTTATTATAATACAACTAATTAATTAGTAATCCTTTCACAAGCAAGACGATCATAAGTTCGTAATAATTTCCTTTTAATGTTTCTTGAAGACATGATGAGGAAGTTAATGCCAAATAACAGTATGTTAATGGATTAGTGCCACGTGTAACTTAATAATAATTTCAAAGTGTTGTAGTATTCGGCACGTGCAAATAATTGATTTGCTCGTATCATAAGTGTTGTAGTAACATAAAACATTGCTTTTACAAAATAAAACATTGCTTTTACAAACAAGACAGTCATATCAACGGAGAAAGACTGTTATTTTTGTTCCACAAAACCCATCTATTTTTCTTTAAAAGAGATAGAGGGGAAGAAAATATTATTTTTATTTATCTTAATTGTTTTTGTAAATGTTTTTCCGTTATTATTTTATTTTTATTTAATTTTACTTTATTGGGACATCAAACAGTTACACATTACAACAAAAGGTATCCCTGAAAAAAAAAAAAAACTAGGTGAACGTGTAACCCACAAAAATGTCCGCGAAATAATGGTAACGAACGGTTCACCCTTGTTTGATAGAACAACGTTTGATATAATATTACTAAATCGAATTTTAGTTGCAATAAAGTCATTTCGAAGAATTATTCATTTGACCGAATAATTCATTGGTAAATTTTTATTTAGCGTAATTATTTATTTGAACTAATTTCATTTCGCCGAATTTTTAAATGCACTAATTTTATACTTTATACCCTATACACCTGCCACCCTCAACTATTGTTACCAGGAGAAACTGGATGCAATCTGGACTTTAGGGCACCCCGACTCGGATAGGTTAGGTTAGAAGGGGATGGCGGGGTCGTGTGAGCGAGCGAAGCGAGCGAATAGACCCCGCCATCCCCTTCGTGGTTATTTTTTTTATAAACCACCCATGAACCTTATACCTTTTGATCATTAGCGCAAATGTTGTTATAGCAAATAAATATTCGATGAACTGAAAATTCTGTCAAACGATATTATACAAAGTGATGATTTTCTTAAACGTTGTTCGATTTAGTAATATTATATCAAACGTTGTTCTATCAAACAAGGGTGAACCGTAACGAACTACTTATATAATTAAAAGCGTGCGTTAATTTGACAGAAAAGTAGGTACTCGTAGGTATTTTAGGGATAATATTAGGTGCAAGTAAAGTAACTATTTTAAGGATTCAATAGCCATTCTTTTGAACTTTGAGTGTGTAAGCGCGAAAATATCTAAGTCAATATTATTATACAGCTCATATTATTATGAGCTATATAATAAAGTAAGTACAAACAACAAATAACAATTAAGATAAATAAAAGTAATATTAAATAAAATATGATAAAAAAAAATTAAAATAAATAGTTTGACAAATCACCTTTAACATTTGACTGAAGTCCAGTTTGCACTTGAAGTGTACTAACAACGGCCCCAGTCGGACTGTGGGACATGCGGCACGCGTTACGGTTAAGGGGTGGTTCTGAAGGGGTGGTCTTGTATTTCTTCAAATTATTATGTAAACGTTCGACGATTTTTGTGTTAAATATGCGTGCGTGACTTTTCGATTGTTTGGGAACCGAATTTTTGAAAGAAGAAACTTCTGTGATGGGAAAAGTGTCACTTACAATAACATTTTATTTAATAAATATTCAGTAAATATAATAGCTTGATTAATCTGTTCGTATGTTTTTTTTTAATTGATGCTAGTGATATTTCTAGCAAAAACCACTTATTTCCCTGCCTTTTTTATTAATTGTCGCTAAGTCATCTAAACAAACGTTCAAATTCAAGTCCAAGTGTCATCACTGGAACTTCAATTTTAACGTTTGTTTAAGTTCCTACGAGAATTGGCATTCAGACTAGCCCTGATAATAGTGCTACCACTATGGGTGGAGTAGCCGGAAAACCCAGCAGTACCGATGAAAAAATCGCATCCACAGAACCCCCATTTTATTTAAAAAGGAAAAGTGGCGAGCTATGAAATTATCCTGTCATTGTTAACGATAGGTTACTTCTCAATCTGAAACGTGGAAGCCTGTGATTTTTTTTCTTTGAAGTATTGCTTATTAATAACCCGTTTCCACTTACTGCTGTCCATATTTTATTACCTATTCGTATTGGCTGTATTTTTTTCCACTCGCGGGTGGAACTTTAAAGACATGACGTGGATAAGAGCTCGTTTTTTACAAGTATATAAGTTTTATATAATATACGGTTTTTGAATCGATAATATTAAGTGGAGGACTAGGGGTTACTATTATAGTTAAAAAAAGTTTGAAAAGTTCTCAACTTCAAATTCTAAATTTTAGTCGGGCATCTTTTCCAAAAAATAACTTTGCATTCATTTTATATCAGAAAAAATAATGAGGAGAATTTATGAAAAAAGAGATAAACTAAAAAAAGCTCTTTTTTTTCCTTAGCCTATTGTGTCCCCCACTGCTGGGCTAAGGCCTCCCCCATATCCTTCCAGACATTCTTTTCTCGCGCCACCTCGAACCAGCCTTCGCGGTGTGCATCCAGATCATCTCGCCACCACTTTCTGGGCCGGCCTCGGCGACGCCGTCCATCCTCTGACACCCATTACGTGGATAATTTTGCCCAGCGGTCACTATGCATGCGGCTGATATGAACCGCCCAGTCCTATTTCAGCCTGATTTATGATTCTCCTAATTATAGAAAAAACGTTTTATTTTTCAAACATATTCATTTCGATCCCAGTGTAACCACATCTTCCTACTGCCGTTTTAAAGCAGACTTTTTTACTCACAACAAAAATATATTATCATCATCTGTCTAGCCTCTTCACAACTATTTGACATCCGGCTTTTCCAGTCTTACTGGCTGAAGCTGAATACCAGTATTTGAAATAGGGCGACTTGGAACTGACCTCTACAATACAGTTACTGGTCAACACGAAATCCTTTGGCAAGACTGGTGCCAGATCCAGGGTTGCGAAGTTTTTTTGAAAGAGTCACCGCGGCCCTGGAACGCAAATGGCTTTAGCAGGAACACGGATGGGTTTTAGTCAGTAAGAGTCTGACACGCTCTTCCGCTCCACCCAGAGCAGAAGAAGTCATTTGATGATTTACCATCGTTAAAAAAAAGACTGGTGCCAGATGTTTATGGCTACCCGTAACAACTATTAAAGTTGATCTAATGACAATCGGGATGGTTTGGTTTAACGTGTTTTCTCAAAAAGGTCAAATCGATTCATAGATAATCATATTGTAAATTGTACTGTATTGGTTCGTACTGTAAGTGCAGATAGTAATTAAAGCTAAATAAATAAATAAATATTCCTCATTCCCTTCCTCATCCAGCATGTCTTTTCTTTCATAGCAAAATATATGAAGTTCTTTATTTTTCCTTTACCTACAAGAAAGGTGGCAAAGAAAAAAAATAGAGGCCATACCATAAAATAACATGTCATCATACCGCCCCTCGACCACTAAATACTCCTTCGTCGATAAATTACAACGTACAACATTCAATTTGTCTTTATTTCAAAGTAAAGGGTGAAAACTTCCATAAATATTTTAGTGGAATAAGTCTTCAAATAGCTTCTTTAATGTCTGTATTTGTTTCGGACTCCTTAGGTATTTCGTTTCTTTTTTCAAATAAAAAAATATGAAAAAATAAAATTGTTCTTATTACATTCATTATTAAAATAAGTAGATTTGCTTGTCTATGAAATGAAAACAGCGAGATGATTATATGGGACACCCATTTATTATCTATAAACAAAATAATACTCAACAAAAGTCAGTCAAAATAAATATATGTTCCTTTGCGTGTTTCAATTCAAGTGCGTGTGTGATTCAAAATTAACATAAAATCTTCTATAATTAAATTAACCGAATAACAATAAAACCTTTTCCCGTTTACGTAAGAATACAGAAATATCATTTACTTTACGTCGTAAAGCTGGATTCACACTGACGCGATGATCACTTACAGGAAATAGGATGTGTCACACAACTTCTATGACGATTGTACAGTCAGAAAATTATTTATGGCAATGACGTATTATATATGTATATGTAGACGCGTTTTCACTTATCGGTTCTCATGCTACGTAGTACTCGCGTGGGGTATAGGATCACGGTAGTTATCATCTTTCCATGTTGCCATTTCTGAGTGTGTTATGTACCATTTTTTTTTGTAATTTTATCATCGATAACGATCGCAAAAACTCCAAAATCTACGGGACTACGTACCTACGTATACGTACCCTTAAATCTTGAATTTTCAAAATACGATTTCACTGAAACGAAGAGAGTGAGAATCTCTAGCTCAATGTCGTTTTGTTTGTGTAGTAAGCTACTTAGTTTTGAACCATTCTGAAGTTTCAATGTACTGAGAATTGTCGGCAAATGTGGTTTACTATTTTTTTTTTTTTTTTTTTTTAAACTTTGCCCCACACTAGGAATTTCTCCTGTATCGTGGGTGCGTTTAAAATCATACAAAGTCACAAACACAAACAGTCAGACCCGGAACAACTATCTGTATGCCATACAAATATTTGTTCCGCCCGGGAATTGAACCCGTGACACGCAGCGCAGCAGTCAATCGCTCAACCACTGCGCCAACCGTGCCGTCACAATTGATTTCTCTTTGAGATGTTGAAATTAAATACAGGGTGATTGATAATTAAGTGCGTTCCTTGAAATGGATTAAACTAGAGCCGATTTGCAACGATTTTGACCCCGAAAACTTAGTGTCTATATTGGGAGGTTTTCGGGTTATCGATGTTTGTAAGATTTTTTAGAAATTTTCCGCCTCATGACCAAACACTTGGTGAGAAATCTATTACACTCTGGAAAGTCAATTGATATTTATGGGGACGAATATCTCAAAGAACAAATTATTAAAAAAATACAAAAAAAAATCCCCACCGAAATGAGGATCTCTCCTTTTTTGGAAGTCATTTAATAATATCCATATCTTTGGAAATTAAGCATCGTAAAGTTCAATCTATGAATCTTTCTTAAAACATCTCTCACACACTTAATTACCACCCTGTATAACCTGTATAAAGTATTATAATTTACCCTCAACCATATTTAAACAAACGTTTGAAATTCCACGGAACCTTTCGGTTCCTGGAAACTCTTTCGTTTTGCACACAAATACTCGTTATTTGTGTGCAAAACGAAAGAGTTTTATTGTAATTATTCAACCAGCACTTCCCAAATTCAATAACGATGCGCGATGTTTTATTAGGGAAACCCATAAATTATTTTAGAATGAAATGTTCTAATTTATGATCCACGGACATAAATATATTTTCCACTGTGCAGGGATTTGCTGAAAAGAAAAGTTATAGTTAATATAAGATGCATTATAATATATAAAAGAAAATTAAAAACAAATCATATAGTTTTAAAAATACGTTACTCAAAAGAGTCATGTACAGTGACAGTGACTTTTTAAATAAAAAAATCACTACAATGTATGAAATAGCTTTAATTTCGGAAGTCAGTGTTTTTGGTTGCTTCCGAAACTAAAGTTATTTCATACTAGTGTTTTTTTTTTATTTGAAAGTCGGTTGTATTTTTTTGTAAAATATTTTTTATTTTACACTTTTCAGTGGTCAGGTGTGGTCCAGTTGTGTTGTCACCTAACAACACAACTGGAAAGTCACAGGAAAGCAAAATACGCGATTTCGTTTACTTGGATGATATATTTTCTATTTCCTCCAGCTATTTTGATTTAAAACCGAACTACTAAACCAATTCTGATGAAATTTCTATGGGACCAATCGGAACGTAAACCCTTCCATTTGAAAAAAAAAAATCTAATTACTTCATAAATGACGGAGTTGTGAGGTAACAAACATAAAAAAAAAATACAAAATACATGAGAACCTTTTTTTGAATTCGGTAAGAAAATGGAAAATCCAAGGTTTTTGGTCAGTTTGTTTCCATTCATTATTTACTAATTTATTGAGGTACTTTCACTCATGTACACTCCGCTAAATGAAAAGTAAAAAAGTAAAGGTAAAATCATAGTTGCGGCAAAATTAGTAAAGAAATTTGGAAAATATTCCAGGATTTACGAAAAGAAATTAATTTAAAAGTGTTGCAGAATACGTACGAATATCAAACCATTGATCTTCATATCCAGCTTCCAAACGAGCAGCTCTAACTGCTTCCCTTAATGCATGCGTTAATACTGAAGCAAGGCACACAGCTGGTTCACCGGAGGCTTAAAGAAAATGTATGTTTATTAAATAAATCTGTCACAGTACAATAAATTTCTCGTCAGTCGTCAATCAAAAGAACATACCTTTCGATTGTAGCACACCACATGGATTCTTAGAGTTCCTTCGGAAATATACTCTAAAGTCGGCTGGGATGTCTTTGATTCCTGGGGGCTTGTAAGTCCATGTACGGTCCGTGAGCAGCTTCCCACTTTCAGGGTCATAAACAATTTTCTCTGAAGTCCAGTATCCAAGACCCATGACAAAGGCTCCTTCAATCTGAAAAGAGTTAAATATGATTCTTTCTTGTCAAAGAAAATTTCGTGTATAATATTTTATTTTCTGATTTTTCTACCTGAGCAACATCGATTTTTGGGCTGAGACTCCTTCCAGTATCTTCCAGTAAATCAGCTCTTCTAATATCGTGATTTCCTGTTAATATATCAACTTCTACTTCTAAAGCACATACTCCATACACATCATAAGGCTTTACATCATCCATGCTTGAATACATGTAAGAGGCTTGCAAATCAACTCCAACTTCATAAGCTTTTTGCACAAGTTCCTCCCACGTTGGCTTACCCATCATTTCTCTCACAGGAGCTAGTCTTTCCAGAAGTATCTCACAAGCTTTCATAGTAGCAAATGATACGCATTCACTGCCAACACTGGCTCCAGTGGCCATGGCATTTGGAGAAGTGAAGCTAGAACTTGACTTGACACTGATCTTCTCCAAAGGTATCCCAAGCACATATGCGCAGACTTGAACAACTTTTGTGTTAATCCCTTGACCCATTTCGATTCCTCCATGTGTAATCGCCACTGACCCATCCGCGTGGTAAATGGATATAAGTGAATTGTAAGGTCCAATGTAAAATAACTCGTAAGTCATTGGCATTAGTTTCAAAGCACGTTTCCTCCACCGATTGTTACTGTTAAATTGTTCAACTTCTTCAAGTCGTTCATTGTAGTTTGAATCTTTTTTTAGATGGTCTATAAGGTCTGGTATAGGATTGTCTTCTGTTGCCATATTTAATAATTTTACCTGTAACGAATCTTTTCCGGTTGCGTGGGCAATTCTTTCCATTATGTTTTCTATCATCGCTAAGCCTTCGGTCGAAGCTGAAAAGTTAATAGCGCTGTATTATATTACATACGACGAAAAATTAAGACGGAAAAAATAATGAAGCAGATTTTGTTTGCGCATTTTCTGTCTTATTTTTTCTTTGTAAGATTAAGTTTAATTTATTTATTTTGTTTTTAAAAGTACGAACTTATATGCAGCCGTTTTACTTTATAAGGATAAGTGAGTTTTGCATAACGTAGCTTCGTGTGTATTTAGCTTCCCATTCATACTTCTCAATCCCCAGCAATATGGAAAATCTCTTTACAATCTACATAATTAATGCTTTTCCTCGCCATATTCAGAGTATTGTATAATATGCTCATTAATATAAGAAAGTTCATATTTCCGAAGTTGGTTCAAATTTCTCGAATCTTTAAAGGTAAATAATAAGGGTCACATTAACTTTAATGTTTTAGGCCTTAATCTTTGTATTCAACTATTCATGTCGAGAGAAAATACTAATGTTAAATGTTATTTTTTTATCAACAGAAGCCCCGCGGGATAAAAACCCATGGCACTCAGCTGTAGTGTATCTTTTGAAAAGTGAAGGAAAGAACTACTGCAATCGAATCAGTAGGTATGTATGTATATTCAGAAATGGTTGGTTTTATTATTACTACTTGATCTTTATTATATTAATTCATATAATGTTCTTACAAGGAGCTCTGCACCAAGTATTAGACGGTGTGTCCGTAGCCACGCTGTTAGCTTCAATATACCATCGTAGCGAATCATAGCAGTTGAAGAAATGGTTCACAGTTATCGGACTGATCGTCTCGTTGGGAGAACATCCGTTGTCCTGGTAGAAAATGTTCTTCAGGTATTGGATTTTTCCTTCTCCGTTGACTCCGACCTAGATGTAACAGGTTAACAAAATTATCATAAACCTTAAAATAAAGTTGCCTACTCGGTAGTGGTAAACTTCGTAAGATTCAAAAATATCTTGAAACATTATAATTGTAAACCAAAAATGTCTTCTACAATGATAGCAATCAAAATTCGTTGGTTTATAACATTGCCGTGTCGTGCCAAGAAATTTGAACTGACCTAAACTATCTTAGGTCTAGTTTTGGTGTAAGGTGAAGTATATTCTTTACTGATTTTGGTGTGATATAAAAATCTGACCGGGTGTAAATCACAAATTAGTATATATAGTATAACACACACTTGTTGAGAAAATGAAAATATTCGTTTCGTACATATCATTGGATATATTTATTTTAGACCCTCACCCTCATTAAAGCGATTCTGTTTTTGATGAATGAAAGTAAATATCATGGTAATGTAAGAAAGGGTGTATTTCTATCAGAAATAATACATTAGTATTTATGAACAAAACCAAAGAACCTTATATTTTAGCGTTGCCACTGGAAGTAAATTAAGATTCTCAGTAGTTCTTGTCTAAGTAGCACTTAATAAGGGTCCTAACTTTAATCATTACAGCAAGCAAGCAGGTAAAAGGACATAAAATCCTGGGACTAAGTAATTCTGAAAAAGGTATTACCTCAAAGTTCGAAGTAGTGGGTAGTCGTTTCCCCATAATTCTCATATTAGTTTCTAAAGGTAGAATGAACCTGCAAGGTTTTCCTAGGTGGTGGGTTACTAAGGCTGCAGCGCAAGCGACTTGACAGGATCTTGTTATTTTACCTCCGTAGCCACCGCCCACTCTTTTTACGACTACTTGGATGCTAAAAGTAATAAAGTTATTTAATTTTATGTCTCTTGAATTTTAAAGTGTTCATCAAAAGCTTTATCCTTGATAACTTCGCCACATTTTCATAAAATTAACTAGATTATTACATACCTGTTGGTGGGCCTATTCAAACATTGAGCGATTGCAACATTAGTCAAATCAAGCCACTGTGTCGAGGATATAACCTCCAAGCCGTCTTCAGTAGGCCGAACAATGCAAGTCTGTGGCTCCATATAAAAATGATATTGTGATTCCATTTTAAATTCACCTTTGATAACATATTTCACGTCATTACCAACGTCTTTTGGGTGTACAGTTCTATTGTTAGTTACCCTTTTATCTTTTTCGGGGGATTTCAAAACATCATCAATGGTGATTAATGGTTTATTGTTGCTTATAAATTTATAATTTATTTTGACAAGTTTTGCAGCTTTGTTTGCAGTCTTTTCCCTATCAGCTACTATAATTCCAACTGGATCTCCATAGAACTTAATTTCATTTGAGCACAGTATTTCTTCATTAACATCTACAAGATTACAACTTGTTGCTGTAAACGAATTGAATCCGGGTATGTCTTTAGCTATGTAGAAAGCTAAGACACCCTCTAGTTTCTAAAATAAAATAAAACGTAATTATACTGCTTATATTGCGTATCGGGTGTTTTATTCAACTGAATGTAGAAATTGGGGAATACGAATTAGAGTAAAAATGTGCCTGTTAGTCTTTGAATTATATTATTTAACTTCATACTTACGAAAGCCTCAGTTGTATCAAAATAACTAATAATGCTTCCTGGTTTAGTATCAGCGGTTACGAAAGCTGCATACACTTCATTTGGTTGCTTTGGAAGATCATTGGCAAACATAGCTTCGCCGCTGCACTGCACTAGCCCTTCCAACTTTGGTATAGGCTGATTTAATGGCCAAACACTTTTATCAGTATCAAATACTTGGGTCCCATGGGATGTGTGTCTTTTTATGGCATCTCCTCCTGATTTTAGTTTCGGGTCCATTCTATCATCTGGACATAGATTGAGGATAGCCTGCAAATTAGAAAATGTAGTACTCGAGGAAGTACCTAAAAAGAAGTACAAGCAAATTGTTCTGCAAACAGAAAATATTATTTATTCATACTACGTATACTTACTTTGTAATACAAAGAAATTGCCAACATTTTTCTAAAATCGCCTGATGGTTCAGGAGGTGCTTCTTCAGGCAAAATCTCTTTACTTAAAGTCTTCAAAGCTAATTGCAAGGTTTCATTTGTAAAAGGGTCTTTTCCAGCTAAAATCGCTTCTGTTTTTGCAGCATGAACAAATTTTGGAGATATACTTCCGTATACTATTGTAGCTTCTTCTAACAATTTTGAATTGGTCTTGAATTTGAATAAGAATCCAGCATTAACTACTGCATGGGCGTTTTGAGACCTAGGCATTATCTGAAAAAGATAAATATGTTATTTAATAAGCTGAGAGAGAGAGATAAGGAAATTCGACGACCCACCAAACATCTCTCCATGTACCTCATCTGCGCAACCACGAACACTGACAAGAGTGTCCGAGTAAGAAGAAGAGATTACATTTGCCTCAAATGTTAAAAAGTACCTATCCTGAAGTAGTTTTTGTGTAGTTTATTTACCTTGTATGTTTTAAGCTTATTATTAGAAGAAAGGGGTGGCAACATGATGTTGACAATTAATTTTCCTTTCATGTCTGCTTTCATGAAATCTGTTAAAGACACCACTTTCATTGCATTAACGCCTTCGGCTGAAAGTAAAAGGTTTCATATATAAATTTAAACATTACAACAACATGACAACATGATTTTGACGGTTTATTCTTACCAATTGTAATCATAGCTCCGACAGTTTCAAAAAGTAGAAATAAATCTGATTGAAATTCGTTGTTGAGGTATTTTAAATACAAATTACCACCGATTGTGCCAATCTAAATCAAAACAAAGATTATGAATAACATTCTAAAGAATAATTTGCATAAACATATCTACAGTAACTTACATTTCGAACAGGAATATGAGCTACAAGGTCCATATGATCATACAAAACTCTCAAATAACTGAAATCTTCACTCGTTTTTGATATTTCAAGAAAAAGTTCCATCATTTGTGAAAGTGGCATTCCTGCTCCAATAATTAGATTTACATCTATTGTGTGACCTTTAAGTTCCACAACATTAAATATATCTATCAAGATGGGAGGATAATCGGTGACGTGGTAAACACCTTAAAGAAAATGACAAAAATTAAACAAATTAATTATTTTAGAAAAATCATGGTAGCTTCTGAATAAAAAATACCTTGTCCAGTATTCCCAGCAATCAGTTTATAATTACTAATCTTGCTTATCACTTTGAAGACATCATCTAATGAATAGGTTTTGAACCATTTTGTAATGCCACAATCTACTACTATCATTTTATTGCTACTTTTTTCTATTACACACCAATCTTCATCTGTTTTTGCCTCACAAGATTTGCCACCTTCATTTATTTTTTCGCTGTTGTCATTTTTATTTTTACTGACGCAAGTTTTGGTGCATTTCTGACGACAACATTTAACGTCAGCCAAATCTTCTATATCAATATGTTTCTTCATTAGATCTTCGTCTGCATTATTGGCAAAAGTTTTGAAGGCATCTGCAATGGGTCTATATCCAGTACATCTGCATAGATTACTTGCAAAAGAATTTTCTACTTCTCTCATTGTTAGATTGTTCTTTTTCGTTTCGAATATGCTGTTAGAAAAAAGGGACACATCATTGACAAGTTATATGTAAACTTGTTTATTAATATAATTATCACATACCAATTCTATTTTTGGTTCCATTTAGAAGAGAAAACTTGATATAATACGAGTTTATGCCCAACTAAAATGGTTACTCCATAGTTGCGTGGGATGATGAATATTACTTTCAAGATTCTTTCGATGGAATTATGTAATATTAATATGATCGAAAAGGGGCAAGATGAACTCATAAAAGTCACGAATACCGATATATATACATTTTTTGTTTCACAAGACGAGATCCAAGAAAGTTAATAAAAGCAAATAGTTTGTTACTTAAAAATCACCTATAAATACCCTTATACTTTGGTAACCCCAGGGAATTGACAAATTGATAGTCTATCAGGTATAACTAAGGTAAAAAAAAATCAAAAGTAAGGCGATTGGTCATGTGGCATTTCGGTCCAAACCCCATAAACACATGTTGAAGTTTTTGACAGAAATACAGCAGATAGAAATTCACTGTTTAGGTAGGCCTTTGTACCGCTGGTAAGAAATGCCAGATAATTTTAAAGTAATACTCAGGTTGAAACCGGTCAAGTGCGTGTAGGATTGGCGTGCAAAGGGTTCCGAACAAATACTATTTTTTTAACATGTTATTTTAAAATCATATACTTATCATAGGTTTTCCTGTAATCTATAGGTAAAGACCTATTATACCTTATTTTTTCAAAATTTTAGCTCCGGATTTTCGGAGATAAGGGAATAGTCAATTTTCATCTATTTTCTTAAATAGCTTCGGCATAGATTTTTTAATTATTAAAGAAAAACAGTCTTGAGACCCTTACGATAAGCCCTTTGATTTTATATGTCACACGGTACAGTTGGAAAAACTTTGTTTTTTAATTTTCTTATTTTTTCCCTAAAAAGTAGCCTCCGTATTTGGATAAGAGAAGATTATATGTGAACATAATTTCAACTGAATCGGTTCAGTAGATTCGGAGAAAATAGCTTGTGACAAACGGACAGACACCTGAGTGATCCTATAAGGGTTCCTTTTTTCCATTCAGAGGTTCGGAACCCAAATAGAATAGAATTTAAGATTGATTTTCAAAGAAGCTCCTACCTATACATATTCATAACCCATCCAGGAGTACAGTATCCACACTGGGTTCCATTAAACTTCGCTAATCTGCTCTGAATATCATGGTAGCTGGTCATCTTGCTGCCGATACCTTCAACTGTGGTCACCTCCCAGCCGTGGCAAGATAGTACTGATACTAAACACTGAAAGGGAACTGGTTATCTAGGAACTAGAGGGCTCATTTTTTCTTTGGGTGCTTTTTTTGCTGAGTCGATTTTATTTCAAAAGGTGGTGCAATACTACAGAACATAGCACAACAAAATAAAAAAAAAATCTGATATAATCGACTAAATAATATTAATGGAGGATTCAATCATCATCAGGAAACACCATTAGAAAGAGAAAACATTTTTTGTTCTGGTCAGGTTGGCAGTTGAGCATAAACTTATCTGGTAAACGAGTGGCGTTGTGGTCAACGATGGCGCGTTGAAGTAAAACTTACAGAATTAACAGAGAACAGCTTGACTTCATTGGTAGGTGGTAAGGCGGCGCGCACGGCGACGATGCAAGCACCGCATCCACCCTCTTGACACATCACTTTCGTGCCGCGCAGTTCCGCCACCGTCCGGATGTACTCGTTCAGAGATACATCTGGACCAAATTTTCCGTCCGCTAAAAGCATGTTATGCGTAAGAAAATTCCCCTAATGAGACGACGACTGATAGAGAAGTATGGGAGGAGAAGACATGTTAGATGAAGAAAAGACTGCGTTGATTCCTAATAAATTGGGATACAAGCAAAACAGTGATGATGAAAGAGACCCCTCTTTGGAAGGTGACGATTCTTAATTTTTAATTAATTAATTCAATAATTTAAAAAGATTTCTTTTAAATTCTATTATGTTCTTGCTGAGTATCACTTGCTCAGGTAACTTATTATACAATTTTGGAGCCATTGCAAATATGATTTTGTGAAAAAAAATAGTTTTGGTCTGAATATTATAATTTATTTGAACGTCGTTAACTTTTTACTGGGTTAAGAATACATATTGTTTTTAACAAAAATACAGGCTTCATAAACATAGAATGAAGGGGCAGTCAATATTTTCAGGTTTTGAAAAAGAGATTTACATGAATCTGTTCGCTTTATGTTCGCTTAAGAGCTGGTGTAAACTAGATACTACCTGCATGATGATTTGACATTAAAACAAAAGAAGTTGATAAAATGAATGGAAGATGGAAGTGCGCAATATCTATCTTATTATTTTCATGTTTCGCATTAGTATTTGAAATTTATGTTCTCCACTTACCCTTAAGAGATATTAAAAGCTTAACCTACCTTCATATTGTTTCCCATTAATTTTGAAAACAATTTTCGCCATGTCCTCTCCGCGTCTATTACCTACTAAACCAATTTGTGACTCCGTCGTTTGGAGTACCAGCCTCTTAATCATTTCCAATGATACTGGCGCAATATACAAAACTTATTGTTCAAATTAATGTTGCTAGCGGAAATAATGATACAATTGGTAACCTGTGTCAGTACCACCGCACCTAATGAACAGTTTGCTTTTAGTTTACTTGAACCTTAGTGTATAATAAAAAGAATTGTTTAATGTGTACACTGTAATTTTTGTAATTGTTGGTGCGTATGACAATATTGTTGGGTAATGTCTGTTATGTTGGGTTTTGACTTGTTAAGCCCGCGACTTTGTTCTTAGATATTTTTATTTATTTTCTAGGATAAACTGAACTCCTCAGAGAACCGTAACCCTCAGCTAATCAATAACAAACTCATCTGATAATTACTAGAATAGACTTAAAAAAAATTCAGAGGCTTAATCAACATGTTTTACATCCAAATAAGCCAGTCGAATGGTCCCACAAGGGACCTATGGGACCATTTCAGT
This sequence comes from Mamestra configurata, assembly GCA_002192655.3. NCBI lineage: Eukaryota > Metazoa > Arthropoda > Insecta > Lepidoptera > Noctuidae > Mamestra > Mamestra configurata. Next base: position 144,997 of record NDFZ01005191.1, read on the forward strand.
GGCAAGTATGTGGGGTATCGTAAACTTTTCCTATTTTTTTTGTTCTGAAATAACAAAGAATCATCTTGTTTACAAGAATAATATTTATAGCGAAAAGATTTCATGTAAAACACTCGTTAATAAAATAAATATGTACGAGTATTAGTTACGAAGTTTAAAATTTAGATTCCGAGTTGTTGTTTTGGGTAAAATGATTATTTAATTGGTTTGAATATTTTTTTATGTGAGAACTTTAGTGTTCTAACCAAATAAATACATAAACACTTTGAAACTTTGATACTTTATGTTGTAGCACTAAAATATTTAGCAGAGCAGTAGTATATTTTTTCCACAGGACACGGAGAATCTTCTGCGGCCGCTGCTTTAGGCCAAATTCTAAGCAATATTTGTACAAACTAAGCGTGTGGATGCGGTCTGTAATAAAAGTTATGCGCTCAACGTATTTTCTATGCCACGATTTTGATTAGTTTCTACACATCCATCTATCTATATATATAAAATGAACCCCTATTTCTCCTGGCCACGCTATAACTTGAGAACGGCTTGACCGATTTGACTTATTCTTTTCTTGCGCCAGATTACAGGGAAGGTTTAAAAAATAGTTAGGTAGGGTAAGGTAGGTAGGAACACGGATGGGTTTTAGCCAGTAAGAGAAGTCATTTGAAGATTTCCCATCCTTAAAAAATGGTAGGTATGTATGTATGTAGGTAGGTAGGGTAGGTCCGCAGGTAGGGCAGGGTAGGTATGTAGAGTTGACGGGAGGTGACGGGAGCGAAACCACGGGCACAGCTTGTTATAAATAAAAATGAATCGCTAAATGTGTTGCTAAGCGCAAAACTCGAGAACGGGTGGACCAATTTCGCTAATTCTTTTTTGTTGTGTTTGTCAGGAGAAGGTTCTTATGAAACCAAATTTTGAGTAAACATTAACAACCGGGCGAAGCCAGGGCGGTCCACTACTATTGACATCAATCTAATGCCTGCTAGTGCAGCGATCCCATGCTTTTTGGTTTACTCTCCAAACATGATAAAAACGGTATGTTGAATCTGGTAATTTTGCGATACATCATCATTTTCATCAAAGAAAGGCAGCGAGCGTTAATGAAGTCGTGATGTTAATCAGCACGACTTCATTAACGCTCGCTGCCTTTCTTTTCCTGTGCCAATCCCCACGATTCTGTACCACCCTCATCCAGGTTCCACCCGCGATGGCAACAATGTTGTCTGCCCATCTCACTGCCGGACGACCAACTTTCTTTCTACCAGTCTTTTAACTCCACTCAGTCTAGTGACTAAGAGGCGGTACTCCAATAGTCATCTCGAACCGTGACGATGACGAAACGTCATGATGAATTTTACCAACTTAATGAACAAGCGTCTATTCGAGCGGTCCTTCACCTCTTAATAAAATACCATTCTACCTGCGATAGCGCTTGCCAAAATCATGGGATTGACATGATTGCGATACAAAAATGTGACGCCGTGTCGTGCGGTATTTATGACTTTTGACTATGTGTATCACAGATTGAATGTCTAACTGGAACGGAGGATTACCTAGAACTACAGGGTCATCTCATCACACCCATGATCTAAAGGGACATATCCCCAAAGGGGCATTATTCCAGCAACATGAATACTTAAGCAATTAGCATGGAAGTCAAACTGAAAAAAATGTTTAATTAAAGAATGAAACAAAATGAAGAAATTCATGACCTAATTAATTATACCTACACAGCCCAATAATAGATGCTCAAAAGTAAGTTACCTAGTAGAACAAAAATGTTAATAAACTACTTGTAACCAAAGTAGTTCGTAATAAGGCCAATATTAACTATCTTGTAATTAGTGGAAGGCCGTAATTAAAATGAATACCTATTGATTATAAAATTGTATAACGAAGTCAGCTAGTTAGGGTACGTTTCAATTACTTCGTTGGAAAATTATAATAGGTTTTATGTGCGCAGCTATTTTTAGTTTTAGTGACATTTATTACGATGATATTTCTTTTTTACAAGCTATTATTTGGTTTCACCTGTCGCGATGCCTGTAATCAATCTTGCAAGTTAAATTTTAACACACTTTCCGGTTTTTGATTGAGCTGAAATTTTGCACGCACATGTATAACGCGTGACAATGCAATATTATGATGACAAGGAGCTGATCTGATGATGGAGCTGGAATGTGGCCATAGGAACTCTGTAATGAACCGACGCAACCCCATTGAATTTGGACTTATTTGATTCGTCTTGACGAGTACTTTGTCTCTAGAGGGTATCTATGGTCTGATGATGGAGCTGGAAGGTAGCCATAGGAAAACCGTAATATAACGACACAATCCCATCGAGTTTGGGCTTGTTTGATTAGTCTTGACAAGTAATTTAATCTTAAATGGTAACCAGGATTTGATGATGAAGCTGGAAGGTGGCCATAGGATCTCCGTAATAAAACAACGTAACTGCATCGAGTTTGGGCTCGATTGATTCGTCTTGTATGTACTTTGGACCTAGATAATATCCATATGTAACCTCATCAAATGATTAGGAAATGGATAGAATGAGAAACGTTACAAATAATTAACCATCAGTAACATATACCTAACTAATTTCTACATGATTTTACTAAAACTTACAAGTCCTACTAATTAAATAGATGCAACTTGTTTGAATAAAATATAAATAAATAGCTGTGCCCGACTGCCCGTGGCTTCGCTCCCGTCTCCTCCCGTCAACCGTTACCTACCCTATCTACCTACCCTATCTACCTACCCTTTCTATCTACCCTATCTACCTACCCTATCTACCTACCATATCTACCTACCCTATCTACCTACCCTACTTTCCTACCCTAACTATGTACCTACCCTACCTATCTACCAATTTTTTTTGGTTTAAACCTTTCCTGTAATCTGGCGAACAAAACAAAAAAAGAATTAGCCAAGTCACCAAGGGAAATAGGGATTTATTTTTATATATTTAGATATAACTTTTAAAGTGCTACAAAAACACATATGTGTGCATACTACGAATTACTACGGGCTACGAAAAACGCAACTGCGCGCTACAAACTACGCCATAGTAAATCCCGTATCGTAAAAACTAAAAAGTTAAAAATAAAAATAAGGATAAAAATATATATTTTTTTAAACAATTTTTTACGTATGAAATGGTATGTTTCATATCAGAATTGAATTATTTTTCTTTTTATTAGCAAGTAATATTTAAGGTTAGAATAGGAATACTCTTAATTGTACACCATAACAAAAAACACGCGTGACGTCGCATCGTTGGTATTTATTTGATTGATTCATCCAGAAGCTTATTTGAGAGTAACTCTTTTTCATTCATTTAATTTTTCATTCATAAACTCAAATATGATTTTGAACGATTAATGAAATCGTACATCGAGTTCTGCAAAACAGTTTTAATAATGGCTAAGTCCTTTTTATCATCAAAGGTAGAAGGTATTACCTTTATTAATTTTGCTTGTAATATACCTACTTATATTGTGTGTAAAATAAGGATTATACCAGATGAATTCCAGTTATAAGATGTAGGTTGGGTAATTCTCATTTTCAGCGTTCTTTAGAACTGCAAACGATAGGATTTTAACTTACATATGAAGATAAGTAGATAGGTGTCTAAACTAAAACAATATAAAATCCTGTGACATGGTTTAAATTGACGCTCGAACCCCGTAATAACAACTCAAGGATCCCAGAAATACAATTAATGGGAAAATGAAACAGGAGGATAAAACATTATTTCCACTCCATGGTAAGTACCTAAGTGATAGAGTACCTATGGCTAATATGGCTATGTTAATAGGCACAAAGGTACTTTTGGAATTGCATAGTTTAATTCCGCAAAGCCCGTTCCATCATCGGACTACAAGACGTACGGCGATGCGCCACCGATAGGTACATGATGGAAAAACGTTTTGTGCGTGTGGGTTGGATCCCACACGCACAAAACGTTTTTACAATGTCGCCATTTTGTTTAGATTTTTGACATCATTGTTGTCTTGAAAAGTTGATACTTTTCAAGACAACTTTGATCCTAGTCCACTTTGATTGGCCATAGATTGCCACGTGCGTTTTGGTTCTTCATTTAAACGACCAAATTAGCATCAAAGTCGTCATCAAAACTACTTTGTCAAAACGACTTTGGATGTGTCAACGCGGCTCTAAGTGGACTCTTACCACTTACGGCACAGCATGGCATAGCTCGGCACGGCACGCTTCAGCATACCGAATCATCCTGTGCCTTGCCGCAACATACTGAAGAATCCCACGGCATACTACACGATCTTGTGGCATACCACGTCGAGACGAAATCAAACACAATCTGGCGCTCACACGTTCTATTCTGTGCTAATGTTAGATTAGTTTTGTGTTTTGTTAAAATGATTATCGTGGCGTGCCGTGGCATCTTGTGGAATGTCACGACGCGCGACGTGCCGTAGTATCCCGAGGAATGACGTGACGTTCCGCGGCATGCCACAGCAAGTCGCGTCATTACGAGAGAGATGTTTCGCTTTCGACCTATTCGCATTAAAATAAAATAATTACAGTTCTAAACTTATTGGAATAAGGTCGATAATTTATGTTTTCGAAAAAAATCCTCTGCCTCACCATGCCATGACGTGCAGCGTTGGCGCTGCCCTAAGGCGGTGTGACATGTTATTTCCTAAATAAATGGCTTATTTAGAACATAGTAGACATCGCATCGGCTCAGTTGCCAGCGAAGAATAAAAAGTTTATTTGGTCATCATGGCAGCAGTTCGTTGCTATAATAATAATAATATAATATTTATTTCAGACCGGAGTTCATAGTTTAAAATATTGCAAACCAATATACACACACATATTATAAACACACACTCAGAAATTAAATTAAAGAAACACTTAAACGTACATTGAACATAATACACATACACACATTCTGGCTAAAGAATAGCCAGTGTTACATTACTTCGAAATTCGAACGGTATCGGGTTGTGAATCAACGATGATTTACTTTTTAAAACAAATGAGTTCATATTTGGATTGTGTGCGGCCGATTGAGTGAGGTTCAAAGTTACAGAGATTACGTATTATTTAGTTCAAAATATCGATGTTCCAAACAAATACTGAAAAGTCAAAATAATGAATCAAGCCGCGCCATATCAAATCTGCCCTATTTTAGATTTCCTAGAATATAATGATACTCAACCCTTTTAACTGACACGACATCCGGATTCCTGAATTTCACGGGTTCACCTTCGATTTTCAGAAAAAATAACGAACATTGCTCGCGGAAAATCGCGCAGTGAAATTGAGGTTGAACGCATAAGGCTATATATATTATATTCTTTTTAGACGTGAGAGGTTGCAGGTGTACCGTTGGCTGTCGGCTTCTACATTTTTATTTTTTTATTGCGAATAGCTGTTTTACTCATACTTTTCATGGAAATCGGAGGTTGAATTAAACATGGATTACATCATCAGACACTTTACAGCTTACCTTGACCACAAACTGTGATTGGCCATGCGTCTGGCTCTCGTTACCAACGCCAAAAACTTTTGTGGTAAATGTATTATAAATTTCTCTCATTAGGTTAAACATACTTTATTGTGATAAACTTATATAAAAAAAAAACAAATAATAGACACTTAGAAACACTAAACATTTTCAATTATAATCATAACTTTTAAGCATATTTTTTATAATATCTATTAAATTCGGTTTTTTTACCTGCCTTATAAAAGACATTCTATTTTGAAATTTTGCATATTTTTTTATAATATATATTAAATTCGGCTTTTGTACCTGCCTTATAAAAGACATTCTATTTTGGGAATTTACTTCTTGTTCTTTTCGATTCAATGGTTTTTTACTTTTTATATTGTTCGGGCCCAGTAGGTGGCTACGTTAATTGCAGCATCGGTGGCATTTAATTAAATCTCCCTAAAGTACAGGTGTACGGCAATTGGGTCACTCCATCATCCTTGTCAATTTTAATTATCTAAATATACTTATACTACCACACTAATATTATAAAAGCGAAAGTTTGTGAGTGTGTATGTTTGTTACTTCTTCACGCGCAAACGGCTAGACCAATTTTGATGGAATTTGGAATGCAGGAAGCTGACACCCTGGATTAACACATAGGCTACTTTTTATATACATACATAAAACCGCGGGTAACACCGCGGGGCGCAGCAGTTTGGTTGCTGGATGGATGTTTGTGACTCAATCACGTCAAAACAGCTGAACGAATCTTGATGAAATTTTGGTGTAGAGGTAGATTAGTCTGGAACAACACATAGGATACTTTTCATCCCAGGACTGTGTTTCCCATGGTACACTCGCATCCCTGGTTAGAACTTCATTAAAAGTTATTTATATGAAATGATAAGAAAATCAAATGATTATGTTTACTGTGATTTTTTTATTTGAAATCTATTTAATCCATTAATTAGATTAACATTGAAGGGTTACCCTGTGAACAGAACTTAAAAAAAGTTTTATCATATTCTTGTTGGTTCTACTTCTCCCAGCAATAAGTAGATTTAAAAAAAGAAAATATATTTTTCGGAGGAAGAAGGACTTAATCTTCTTAAAATGCTCACAAAGATTACAAAAGCAGACACGAAAATAGTATCCTCGGAATCAATGATATTGTTACGCGCCAGAATTAATGCCGGGTACGTCTCGACATTAGTTACTACTAGCGCCATCTAGTATCGAGTAGCAGTACTAGTAGAGTCAAGTACCTTCTGGACATTTCTATGCCAGAACATTCTACACTTCTCGATATCTGGCCAGTCGGCACCGCTTGTAAGGAGTACTTTCCAGATGAGATAAAAAGTATCCTATGTGTTATTCCAGACTACAACTAACTACCTCTGTGCCAAATTTAATCAAAATCGGTTCAGTAGTTTTTACGTGAACGAGTTACAAATATCCATCCATCCATATACTTAAAAACTTTCGCATTTATAATATTAGTAGGATAATAAATGTCCTTGTACGATGGACGGATGGCAGGGCATTTGTTACTCTTTTACGCAAAAACGACTGAAAAGGTTTTATGAAACAACAGAAATATATTTATATATATTATAAAAAATAATATCTACCGCATTGGCATACCACATAAGAAGTATTCGTACTTCTTTCTCCCCTTCATAAATTATAGCCCGCGGCTCCGCTCGCGTGTAATTAGTTCCACGCGGGCGGAGCCGCGGGCGGTAGCTAGTATTTTATACAGTTCAGGGTTAAGGTAAATTAGCTGAACCCTGAAGCCAGAACTCCGCAGACACGACGCGACACGCTTTTATCCCATAAAATCCTTAGGTACTTGAACATAGTCGATATGTCTAAAAACACCGGCCAAGTGCGAGCCAACACGGGGGTTCCGTACCATGAACCGAAAGAATAAGTATCTGGTATGAGAAACGCAGTTTTCTTTGTTTTCAGGGTTCTGAACCTCTGTATGGAAAAACGGAACCCTGATAGGATCACTCTGTCGTCTGTCTGTTTGTCTGTCACAGCCGTTTTTCTCCGAAACTACATACAAGACCAATCAGTTGAAATTTGGTACACATATAACTTTCTGTGACCCAAAGACGGACGCGTAACTAAAATAAAGAAATTTTGAAAATGTGGTAAATTTTTGGAAGGAAAATTAGACAAATAAATAATAAAAGTTTTTCCAACTGTATTGTGTTCGTTTATTACGAAGGTATTAAAGAAAATAGATGAAAATTGACCATTCCCCATCCTCTTCTCCGAAATTACTGAGCCTAAAATTTTGAAAAGAAATCAGATTTACCTATAGATTATATGTATTAAAATCTATGTCAAGTATTTGGTTTTAAAGAAACATGTTAAGTAAAAGTAGTGTTGATGAAAATAGAATCGTTGACTTTCAGAGTTGCAAAGAAAACAATTTATTTTTAACTAGCGGACGTTACGCGGTTTCACCCGCGTAGTTCCCGTTCCCGTGGGAGTACGGGGATAACATATAGCCTATGTTACTCGCTGATAATGTAGCTATGCATTGCTGAAAGAATTTTTCAAATCGGTCCAGTAGTTTTTAAGTTAAGTTACATACAAAAATACAAATCTTTCCTCTTTATAATATTACGAGTAGTGTAGATTATGCTTTTAATGTCCCATTACATTAAAAGAGTTATCATTCCTGCAAAAGAAAATTTTCTGAGCATTTCCACAACTTTATTTCAAAGAGAAGTTATTACAGAACTGCATTAAAAATACAGATTCTTCAAAGAAGTTAACATGTGGTTTTAAAAGTTACAGAATATGTAGAAATATGTCAGCTAGAAAATGAAAATTCCCGACCAGAATTGATGGAATTCCATGCCGGAGTCTGTGTTTCCTGAAAGCTACAAAAGTGTGAATAGGTTAGTTCTGGACAAGCGTGCTCCATCTTCGTCCACATCATCGCTTACCATCAGGTGAGTTAGTGGACAAACGCGTGCCTATCAATAATAAAAAAAACTAGTGTAATGCGTAGTTATCGAGACACACACATACACATGACTTTGGCACAACTTGTGCATAACGTCTCACCATTATTTCCACAAGAGGTATGCAGAGGTGAATAAGTACAACCGTGTTTGGTTTATCTTGCAGCATTGAAAATGATGAGACCTATTTTGTTAAGTATATTCCAAAATACCAACCATAAGCTGACCGTTATTATCATTACCTTGCCCTTAGGGACTTTATATACTAAAGGCACAGAGCGCGCCGACAGATGTCATACATTTTCGTTACAGCGCCCTGGCTGCGCGCCCGGAGCGCTATATCAAGTCTATAGATGTAAGGCCGGTTTAAAACCAATTTAACCAATCCGTTTAAAACGAAAAGACCGTTTAAAACCGACATAAACCATTTTTTCGATTTAAAACGGTCGGTGTCGATGACTATGTTTTTCTTAATAATAACTACAATTTCTTGATTTTACCGATGTAGGGATATAACGGAGTACCTGTAAACTGTGTAAAGTTTTATTTAAATGTGTGATATACTGATATTGATATACTTAGTGGGTTTAGTTCTAGTTGGTCCGTCCGACCAAGCGTAGGTATTACCTACGTTAGTTATAAAAACTCTATTGATAAGTTAAAACCTCTGTGTTGGTAAATAAACAGTTTTTTCATTGTTTTCAAACGATTTGAACAATCAATTTGATTCGGTTTAAAACCAAACTTACACTCTCGTACTCTCGTTGTCATCGTCACTCGTGACTCGACGCAACGTTGCCAGCTACCGTACCCACACATGCACATACACAGTTCTTTTATTTTTGTAGGCGAGTTTTAAAGCGATTTATTTGGGGTTTAAAACGGCAACTTTTTAAAACATCTTAAATCGGTTGTTTTACATCTTTAATCAAGTCCCTTATTCCAATTGATTTGAAGCGGAGTACTACTATTTTACATGAAGTGACTGTCTATTCAACCTCCACACCACAGCTACTAAATAACTGGATACACCTTGGTAAACCAGGTGTAATATTTTCTGGCTTCTATCTATTCGTAACGACTGTCCAAGATTTACAAATGACAGCTGGTTAGTCCCAGCTGTCGTTTGTAGACCTTGGAAAGGGCTTAACGTACAGTAAACTTCCAAAAATGCATAAGCAATCTCTTAAAGTTATAGCTTGACGTTTAGTTTGACTTACGACCTTCTATTTTCAAGTTGTCATTGTGCCGTATGTTCAAATCCCACGCATGATCAGACTTTTTGTAAGTTCTAGTTGTTGGTTAGTGCGCGTGTATGAGTATCTTAACATTCCACAGATAACACACACTAAGGAACTGTCGTCGCACTACGCGTAAGAACATCATATTATTTATGTGTCATTAAGAATACCCGTCACACAGTCACAGAGGCGGCCTGTTGTTACCATTCCATTGATAAAATTCGCGTTAATATATCATGTGCTGGTAGCCGTTTGGGCTAAGTGTTGGATTCGCAATCAGGGAAACCTGAGTTCCAATCTTAGTAATGGCCCGTTGCTGTTTTTTCTTTCTTTGAAACTACTAAAGATATAAAAAACAAGTTGTTTTTATATGAAAATTTTTATTGTATTTTTGTACTAAATAGTTGCATATTACGAATATGATTTATTAATCATATTCGTAATTTGATATTATTTAGTAGTGACTAGTGATCTGTAATTCATCTTTTCGATGATGTAAGGTGGAAATAATAAAGTCGTGCTGAATAATAATGAAAATGTTTATTCGTTATACTTATTTATAAATAAAATTAACAAACATGAGAATTGTGACGTCGAATTGTTACCTAGGCAAAAAAAGTTCTCTTGTAACCGTTGATAAGATTGTTTGTTGGAAGTATACCCACTTAGACCATTCATAATAACATAACAATGAAAGGATATTTTAATAATACAAAATATATAATTGTTGATAGCCAGTTATTAAAGGTATTGCTATTCAACAAGTTTTATTGAAAACTGATATATGATTTAGACTTTGTAAACATGTTATTTTTATGTAACGTCACATTGAATGTATTGAGGTTATAGCTTAATTGTTCATTTTCTTGACGAAAAGAAGATTGAAACTAAACCTCAATTTCAGTTCAAAGAACTTTAGTTCTCATTAAGACAATCGTCAATTACATGAGAAAAATAAATCTAACTATTAATTTATGTTACAACAGTGCGGGTAGAAGAAACAAAAAACAAAATAGAATCATGATTATTGTCAACAAAATTCGTAGCAAGTTCACTGCATTCCTAAGATAAGGCGATGGCACAAGTTAAAAGATATAGCTGTTTTAAACTAAAGTAAACACAACATTATTAATATAGTGTTGCGTTAACGATTAAATAATCACGGATATGTTAAAATTACCCACTACATATTTAGTTACATGGTCTGATTATTATAAAATAAACAAAGAAAAGTAGTATTAATATTTTGTATAACCCCCATTACTTTCGATGCACTCAAGTAGACGTTTGCGCGTGGACACAACAATATTACTGCATATTTCGCTCCCTCTTAAATTTTCCCACACCTCCATGCAATGGGTTTTTAAGTGTTCCGTAGACCTCTCATCCCGCGAGTCCCACCTTTGCACCATCGTTTGAGGTCGGGTGATCGCGCTGGCCATGGAACAAGAATTACCTCCGGGTGATTGTGAAACCACTCACGCACAGTACTCGCCCGGTCAATAGGACAATTGTCCTGGACAAATGAAAATTGTGCTAACTCATCAGCTGGGTAAATGTTGCGGACAGTAGGTAGCATGACTAAGTCTAACACTTCCACATAAGTCCAACTGTTTGCGCGAGGAGGAATGAAAGCCAGTTCTCCTATCCTGCTGCACTCATCCATCCCCACATATTAATTGTAATTCGACCTGATTCGGTGTTAGGGATTACGTTTTATATCACACCAGCGAGTGTTATTCTTGGGAGTATCTTTTATCCAAAGACTCACAGTATTTCTCTAAAACAAAAAAAAAAGTGATATTAGGCAGCTATACTTAACAAAATACTAAAGTGACTTAATTTTTAAATAATATGTTAATAATCATATTTATTTAATATAATTTTAAAATAAAACTCGGCATTTATAATTCCAATAATAAACACTAATATTTCTCTTTTAAGCCTCATAAAGTTATGATGGATGGATTCAAAAAACAATAAAAAGAATTAATTAATTTAATTGAAAGATTCATTTATAAAGTTACAATTCATTAATAGGTATTATACTCACATTCAGTCCGGTTTCTTCAGATATTTGTGTTTTATTAAGACCACTTTTATGCAGCGCAATAATCACTTCAATACTAATATTTGCCTGCATTTTGAGAATATTACAATACTGTTAATCACACGTCACTAACCAACAACTTCAACCAACCGACAGTTCATTCCGATCAAGCTAAATATTCATAACACTCGCAGAAATCTAAATTCCTAATTTAGTTTTTTGTGATCTACCTTTCTAACTTTACGAAATGTGTGAACAAGTTGAAAAATAATTTAATTTATTGCTAATCCATTACTTCCAATCGGGTAAGAACTTACAAAAAGTCAAGTCATGCGTGGGATTTGAACTTACGACACATTGATTTAAATTTCTCTCTGAGGGCGCTAAACTGTTGGGCCATCTTAACTCATTTTTATATGACGAAATTATGAACGACAATCACTTGTTGAAAACAACTTGAAAATAGAAGGTCGTAAGTCAAACTAAACGTCAAGCTATTACTTTGTGAGATTGCTTATGCATTTTTGGAAGTCACTGTACCTATTTTCCGAGGCACGAAAGTGTCTCGGATTTAATGAATGGTCACCAATCTACGGACCGACCTCGGCCAGCGCCACTTAACCTTCAAGATCGACTCATACGAAAGTTAATAATAAGCCAAGAGATCCACAATAAACGGCGACTGGAACGAAAAAGGCGTTGCTATTACGAAATAAGATTCTAAAGTAATATCATTCATTCAAGATAATATTGTAACACTTCACAGACCAATGCACCCAATTCACTACAGTCCAATCCTATTAAAGGGCATTACTAAGAACTATTCTAGGCTGTCTCCCCCATACAGATATGTTCTTGATAGAAACATTATATCATGACATGTAATCATAGGTGATACCTGCTTATGTAATGTTTAAGAGAATGGGTACTTTAATACGTTGCGATCTATCACTTGTAATTTAGTCCAGTTAATCTAGATTTTATCATATGTATTGTCAAGTTGGAACGCAGGGGATGAAATTATACCATACCCCTGATTATATCATATCAAAATCTTTAAGCTGCACGTGGTTAAAAAATTATAATTAAATGAATGTGAAAATTTAAAATCCACCTTGGTTATTAATTACCGAAAATTTTCGTAATTTTATGGGGAAAAAAAATCTGCTTGTAGATTCCATAATACATGGATACTAATGCTATAAAACTATAATATGCGAAAACTTTTCAAATCACCCCAACAAAATAAAGCCTGAAGTCAGATTTTTCTGGCTTCCAACAATCCTTAACGACTGCCAAAGATCTACAAATGACAGCCGAGACCAACGGCTTAACGTGCTTTCCGAGGCACGGAGGAGTCTCGGTATTTTGAGATGGACAGACCGACCTTGGCAAGTGTTGCTTATCCTTGAAGATTGACCCGTGCGACTTTTATTATTTAGCCACGACGAGTTCCTCACATATTTATAACAAAGCATAATCATATCGTGTCGTATCGTCTAAAACCCCGTCTCCAATGTCTCAAGGATCTGTATTGACGGATATATTTATGTATTACGTGTATAGGTCAAAACTCGCGAAGTCCCAAACATTCAGTGACCTTGTCTATTCCTCAGATATTTTTAGATGCAAGAGAGGCGAAAACTTTCTATATTTTTCTTTATTTTCGCCTACAGCGATGGATCGGATTCGACTATTCGACTCATAGATTAATGTGTCATTCAGAAGTTCGTTCTATTTCTGTGGTCTGGCTCCGTCTATGACGTACCAATGTCATCATGATTTTGTTGTGAGAAAGGGAGAATGCTATACGTCATTAATAGTCTCGTCTCACTCTGTCTCTGTTAATTATGATGACGATGATTGAGGTGCTAAAAAGCTTTGATCGAAAACTTAAACAAATGTCTCGCGTCTTGTCTTGATTTAGTATTCTGAAGAAAATCGCTTGCTTGTCAAAATGTGCGTGTGTGATTGAGCTTGTCAATCAATACTCATTTTGATGTTAAAAAAGGACCTTACCTTCCCCTTGAAGTTATAGAAACGATAAAGAAAATATACTTATTAGTCACCTACTTATGGCTGAAAGAAATGTTAGCTCCTTAACGCCTAGAGTGTAGGCACTAGAAAGTAACCTTTTTTTTTTAGGGATGGGAAATCATCAAATGATTTCTTCCGCTGAGCCTGAGCGGAAGGGCGTGTCAGACTCTTACTGAATAAAACCCATCCGTGTTCCTTCTAAAGCCCTTTGCATTCCAGGGCTGCGGTGACTCTTTCGAACAAATTCTGCAACCCTGGCAGACTAGCAAGTAACCTACCAGAGCGTTTTCGGCCTAAATGTAGGTTCTAAACGAATTATTGTGGTCTACGCTGTTTGAAAAGGATAATTCTTTGCCGATGTGGTTACGTAACAATTCAGATATGCTTACATAAATCTCTTATGCAACCTTGAGGATTACACAATTTATGGGTCAGTGATGAAACTTCTTATAGTTCAATATCAATATATTCTGGTGGACCTAAGTAAACAATCGGGTTTAGCTCACCAACAAGGCAATACTAACACAAACTACTAATAAGTTTGGACACCGGACTCATCTTATCGATTTATGTGCGATGAACTTGAATTTAGTAGGAACAAAGTGATGATCATGCCTAGCCTTTTTCCAACTATATCGGGGTTGCGGAATCTGCCAGGGTTGCGGAATTTGTTCGAAAGAGTCGCCGCGGCCTTGGAACGCAAAGGGCTTTAGAAGGAACACGGATGGGTTTTAGTCTGTAAGAGTCTGACACGCCCACAAACCATTAACTGGGTAACACGGTACTTCTTGGCAAGACTGGAGTCGAATTTTCTGGCTTCTTACAATTCGTAACAACTGCCAAGGATCTACAAATGATAGCCGGGTCTAATAGCTTAGCGTGCTTACACCTACTCTAAGTAACATGGAATAAGATGCTCTAGGCAAACTGCCATTCTATCAACAAATGCGATTTGTTTTTTCACGGGCAGATAGATCCATAACTAGCTAAGAGCTGGTTTTTTAAATATGAAACACTTAAAATCCCATTGTTACACCAGTTCAAAATTATTTATTAAGCGATACATTTATTATGTTTTTAAAACAAAATTTTATTTCAATTTGAAATGCTCCAACTTGTGTCCAATAGCCATGAAGATATTTTCCACAGTACACGGAGTTGCTGAAACAAAACGAAGCAATTTAAGTTAAAATAAATATGATAATACAAACTGAATTCCTTTCGAGTTCAGTTATTCCCTTAAATAAATCACGTCGGGATTCTCACCTCGATTGCGTTCGAATTTCAAAGTTGTGTAGAATTATTGTTTTTTCTTAGCTATCCTAAAATAACATATATTTTTCGGAGTTAAACACTATCACTGTATTTTTTCAAGGTAAGTACCCGGTCTTTTCAGATACGTGGACAAATATTCGAATTTAGAAGTGATGTTTAAGGTTGCCAGGGTAGCCCGAGAAATTCAAATTTTCTCATGTTATTTGAAATTTGCAAATCAGCGTCAGGCTGTATGTTGAACAAAATATGATTCGCGACCATAACACGTATTTATTTACAGAATTATAATCATTAAAATCATCAATACAACCCTCTAAGTTCATTTAACTCGAATGAATGGTTATTTCACAAAAAAGTCATTCAGTCGAGTTACATGAATTATGCAACTCGTATTGATGATTTTAATTATTATAACTCAGTATATTTGTTGTTTGAGAACATACAAACTGACACTGACCTGCAAAATATTAAAAACGTATTAAAAAAATAATTTCGCAGGCTACCCTGGCGCTCTCACCTTAAATAATGCTTATTTTCTTGTCTATCCTAAAATAACAGAAATTATCGTGGAAACCTTGTATTTTTTTTGTTTCAAGGTACCTGGTCCTTTCAGACACGTGCACAAATAATAACCGTCTCGTATGTTCTTCTATTTTTAGTTTATATAGGTCATTAGGTATTTAATTATTAAGGTATGTTTATTCTATCCTTCTATACCTTAAGGTTATTCCTGCTATTTCCAGACAAATATTGTTTGGATTAAATAAACCAAGGACTGGCCTTTAATGGAGAATAAGCATTGCCATAAACTCGTGGCAATGCCGCCAGTCTTTTGGGAAAACTCTTTTGGAATTTTTGACGCAATATTTGAGGGTTAACTTAGTTTAAAATAAATAATATATTAATAATTAAAATAGTGAAATGGTTACTGTACAGTCAAGCATTACATCTGCAAAAACAAAAGGCAATAACTTCTATTAAAAATGGGGTTTTTTAACACAAAATGAACATCTTCGAATTAATCTTTTTTTAGTTAGAATAAAACAAAACATACCTACACGAATTAGAACCACTTGCAAAACCTGAGTTGTTTTGTAAAATTCTAATTAGTCACCCGGGGTCATCATGCACGGAATATTAGGTATTTAACTTTGTTTTAGCAACTATGTAACTCTGAGTTAAAATATAATCTGGTTTGCGCTACCAGGCCTAATAGAATAGAAACATTAAACTGAGCGTATACAGAAAGGGTTACTCAGCCTTTGCTAGGCGTTAAAGACCCTGCTTCTCCCAAACAACAGTTACAAAAAAGTTATGTAAGTACATACCTAAATCGAACCAAATATCTTCATAACCAGCCTCCAGACGAGCGGAGTGAATAGCTGCGTGAACCGCATGAAGGAACACTGTTGCTAGGCAGAATGCTGGCTCACCGGTCGCTGTGGTCAAACAGAAAAACAAATTACCAAAATCATGGCAGTATTCTCTGAGTACAAGTCTAAACATAGGGGTGCAAAAAAAAAAAGTGATATTATTAAGGTTCTGATTTCCTTTATAGTTCGGACCCTAATATATAATATGTTTGCGGAATTTGTTCGAAAGAGTCACCGCGGCCCTGGAACGCAAAGGGCTTTAGAAGGAACACGGATGGGTTTTAGTCAGTAAGAGTCTGACACGTAAGATACACTACTACACACTGAAAAAAAAATATATATATAATTTGTACCTGTATGATACCTATACGTATAATATGTTTCAAAACGTGAAGTCGAATCTAGGGCATTTTCGGCGTTTCTGACCTTGTACCTTGAAGTAATTTAAAAGTTGAAGGCGCAGAATTTTACATTGTGGAGTGAATTTGGAAGAAGCCTATACTCAGCAGTTGAATGCAATACTCCGAGTTGCAACGATTTATTGAAACGTGTAGATCAATGTCACTTCTGTTAGTTTTTTCTGGATAAGTAACTGATTTACTTGAACTTTTGCAATTCTTGTACAGACGCCACGCCAGCATATCAAGCTACAAAAATCTGTCAAAATTCTTTAATAGATTTTAAACAATATTGCTAGAGAATTAGGTTCAAGGTTGATTGAGAAAATTTGTCAGTTTCGGTTAGCCGTTAGTTTGTTGAAGTCCAAGGACTCTGGCTAGTCTCCATGTCCACTTTTTTGGTACAGACGCCAGCACGCGTCTGTACCAAAAAAGTGGACATGGAGACTAGCCAGAGTCCTTGGACTTCAACAAACTATTGACCTTAGTAAATAAATGACCCTACAGATCATATGGAACCCGACTACAATTGATTTGTGTTACAAACATACAACGTGTAACAGAATAAAGGCAATACATCTTAAGGGGTCATTAAGTACTCATCGTTATGTACAACTTTTACTATGGGACCAAACGCGAAATCGCGAAAACAAAAATTAGCTGTTCAGTACATTTTGTTGAGTTATGCGCACATAAATGTATGGGGGATATTTCAATGTTAAAAATGACCCCTTAAGAGGTATTGTGTTTATTCTGTTACACGTCGTATAGTTGGTAGCTAATTATTGGATAATAAGTTGAAGTTACATGTTATTGTGTCTGTGCTATCGAAATAAGACTTCTTAATTTCGTCTTCCTATTATTTAGGACTAGACAATAGGTTGAGTAATACTAACGTAATATTGCTTGTCTTGTCACAGAATGGTGGGCTTACGTTGCTAGCCTACCGGCTACCTATCTTATTACATTCGTTAACGCTCTATTCATAATGGACGCCATGATAAAATAATTGTACCAATAGTTATTATCCTTAGTATTCACGTGATGCCTTATTACGAACAGATATTTTATTATTTATTATTAGTCTTATACATACATATACATAATAAGCATGTGCTAAGATAGGGAGCTTTTTGGCCTCGCACATGACTTATTGAATTCGTGCTTTTTATTTTTGTTTCTGTTATTGTTTATGACTGTTTTGATTTATTTTACTTTTCTGATTGTTTTGTGCGAGACCCAAATAAATATTTTTCTCTCTTAAATAATGTAAAACCAAATCAAATCAAAAGTAAAAAAAATACTTCACTTGGACCATTAAGGAGAGATAAAAAAAGATGGTTCGACAGTTTTTGTATAAAAAGTTTTCTGACTTGAAAAAACTGCCCTAAAATGCACTTTTGAATGTCAGGAAGAAACTTTTGACTTATCTGTTAATTTGAATCGTTATTGTTTTAGCTTTTTTTTTGTTTAACTGGCCTATTGGTCGAGTGGTTAGTGACCCTGCTAAACCGGAGGTCGTGGGTTCGATTCCCACCCAGGACAAATCTTTGTGTGATGAGCATGATCATTTGTTCTGCGTCTGGGTGTAATTTGTCTATATTATGTATGTATTTAGAATTATATAAGTATGTTCATCAGTTGTCTGGTTGCCATAGCACAGGCTCTACCTAGTTTGGGATCGGATAACCGTGAGTGATTTGTCCCAAGATATATTATTAGCTTGCAGTACGAGGGAAGAAAAAATAGCTAAATGTCCTAAAACACTCCTCTTTGCGACTCTTTTTCTTTTGACCCATATGAGTGTTCAGTTGCGATAAGTAAATAAAGTAGGTATATAATAACAATAAAAAATAAAATATCATGACGGTTAAGTACCGGAGATTTATTGTGAAGGACAGCACGGTGGACATATGTTTTTTTTTATTTGTGATGGGTTTGCTCTTGACTCTAGTCTAGGTCATAGATGACAAAGACAAAGTCGACGATGGAGCGAGCTTACCCAGAAGAAGCCTGTTAGTGTTCACTCTAATTTTTTCGGAAGCTTTAGAGCACCGACTCAAATCAAATAATTTATTAGTATGTGCAAGAGACATACATACTTATTATGTACTTACACCTGCAAAATCACTAACCTTTAGAATTCAGCACACCAAATTCATTACTGCCATTTCGACGGAAGTATATCCTCATGTCAGCTGGAATGTCTTTGATTCCCGGGATTTTGTATGTCCACGTTCTGTCAGTGAGCAGCTTTCCAGTAGATCCATCATAAACCAGCTTTTCTGCAGTCCAGTATCCCAGACCCATGATGAAAGCACCTTCAATCTGAGAAAAAAGATTTCAGATGAGATGGAAAAATAGATAAGGGCACTTTAGTCCGTGGTCTTTGGCTTTCAAACCCCCTTAGGTTAATATTTTTTGACGTGACAACGTCTAATAAATCGATGAACACCGGCTGCACGCACGAAAAATAACGACTCATTGTAACGTTACGCTCATTGTAACATTAAGATCATTTCATCAATGTTTTGTTATGACGTTGTCACGTTAAACTATCGTCCGTAAACCGACTTTACGGACAACCAATTTTTTTTTAGTTATCTGTAATCATTTCTATTTAGAGGGACTCTAAATTTAATCGAACTTACTTGAGCAACATCAATTTCTGGACTCAAACTTCTTCCAGTGTCTTCCAAAATATCAACTCTTATAACGTCATGGTTTCCGGTCAAAATATCGACTTCTAATTCTAACATTCCAACGGCATACACATCATAAGGTTTCACATCACTAACTTTGAACATGTAAGCAGCTTGAAGATCTACACCATCACCATAAGCTCCCACGATCAGTTCTTCCCAAGTAGGTGTACCCATCTTTTCTTTTATTGGTTTGAGTCTATCGTTTAACATTTCACAAGCTTTTTTAGTAGCGTACACAATACACTCACTTCCAACACTACCCCCTGTGACAATCGCATTGGGTGAGTTGAAACTTGTGCTTGGTTTAACACTAATCTTTTCCAATGGTATACCAAGGGCATACGCGCATACTTGAGCGGCTTTAGTATTAATTCCTTGTCCCATCTCTATCCCACCGTGGATAAGCACAACGGACCCATCAGCATGGTAGACTGATACTATGGCATTATAGTTTCCTGCATAGAATATATCAACAGTCAATGGTACCATTTTAATGGCACGTTTTCTCCAACGATTATTTTTATTAAATTCTTCGACTTGTTTCTTCCTGTCATCATAATTAGCGTCTATCTTAAGTTGGTTAATTAACTCTGGGATTGGATTGTTCTCTGTCGCCATGTTAAGAAGTCTGACTTCGATTGGGTCTCGTTTCAGACCGAAAGCTATTCTCTCCATCATGTATTCTATCATTGCAACGCCTTCAGCTGAATCTGTATTTAAAACAAACTAAGTTAAATAATCATATATATTTTATTGTGTAAAACTCATCTCTAGAAACACTGATTTGATTTAGAACATTGTTTCAGTAATAGAAAGTTCCATTATAACATCGCCTTGGATGTATCTGTGAAGGTGTTATAATTGTGAATGTATAAATAAATGAATTATCACTGAGTATATATTGATGGATAATAAAATAATGCTGCGCCATGTCAAACGAGCGTTTTTATTTGAAATGCTTATGGTCGTTATTTATTCGTGCTTTTTGCCAATTTGACTAAACTACCAAACAACAAAGCTAACGATGTGCAGTTTACGAGTACTGTATTGTGTTTCTTTTTTCCAGAAGAAAAGGATATTTGAATCATTTTGTTGACTACTTTTTTGCACAGAGTAAACTAAAAATTTCTTCTTTAAAATAAAACAATGACAATAAATGTTTCCGGATGACAGCGATACGGAGGAATACTTCAATACTCAATACTCAATACTTTATTTGCATTCCACAATGTGTACTTAGGTGTAAATTCAAAAAAAGAGATTGATCATTATGGACCCTGTTGGGCACAGCAAAAAACAAATATATGTAGGAGAGAGGAAGTTTTAAATAGCTAAACTTATATTTAAAATAGATCTAATAATACCATATTAGGGTCTCTTCATACCTTATATTTTATCATTTAAATATTCCTTAATACTATAATAGCATTTTTCAATTAAATATTGTTTTAATTTATTTATAAATATGTTTATTTTATTTTCTTTTTTTATTAGTTCAGGTAGTTTGTTATATATGTATTTTTATGGACATCACATACGGACTTGTTGAATGTATTCTTTGACGTCTGAGTGTACTTTGTTTTTGTATATGTAACATACTTAGGTTTAGTAGATGTAAATAGTTTAAGTAAATGGTTCGAAGATAGTAATGTACATGTAATTCATGGTATTATTGAGAATTAATAAGAAATAAAATAAGCAATTTTCAACAACTAAAAAGTCTAAGTCGTTTTGCAGAGACACCTAGTACGTCCTATGTGAATCATTTGCCTTAAATTTAAGAACATGCTTCATAGATGGCGTACCTAAAAATTGCTGTAAACGTGAAGGTAACTTTACCCCCCTGATTATAAGGCAGAATAGCGACGGAATAGAGGTTAAAAATCTTCGATAACAATAATTAATAATTAAATAATAACACGTTGTTTACTTACACGGTGCCCTACACCAAGTGTTGGAAGGTTTGTCAGTCACGACACTGTAAGGGGTGATAGTCCATCTCTTATGATCGTAGCAGTTGTGGAAGTGCATCATAGTAAGACCTGTGAGGACTTCGTTGAAATTACATCCGCCATCTTGGTAGAATGTGTTCTTTAGGTACTGGATTTCACCTTCGGCGTTTACACCAAGCTGCAAGTGGTAAATAACTGACTTACTGATATTAGAAATTTTACGGAAGTTGCAAAGTTTTTAGAAATTTGAATGGACTTATAGTAGTATGGTTTATATGTGGCTATTTTGCCTGATAGATAAAGAAAGGCTGAAATATTCGCAAATAGCAATTTTCATTCTTGATTTTCATTTTAGTTTGTTACCTCGAAGTTGCACTTAGTAGGAATTCGTTTGCCAATAGACTTCATATTTGTCTGCAATGGTAGAACCATCCTGCAGGTTTTGTTTGAAAGATGAGTTACTAGAGCCGTAGCGCATGCTATTTGAGCAGAACGGGAAATTTTACCACCGTAGGCGCCACCTACCCGACGTACGATCACATTGATGCTGAAATCATGAGAAAACATATTTAATTTGGAGTACCCATGTAGCCAGTGACAATCGGGATGCTCATTGTCATTAAGATGAATTAATTTAAAGTTAAAATAAATAAATCATTATTATTTTTTTAACCCCACCTGTTCACTGGAACTTTCAATGACTGCGCGATGGCAACATTGGTTAGATCAAGCCACTGAGATGCCGAGAACACTTCCATGCCATCTTCGGTAGGCCTAGCCACGCACGTTTGGG
The DNA here is from genome assembly GCA_002192655.3 of Mamestra configurata. NCBI lineage: Eukaryota > Metazoa > Arthropoda > Insecta > Lepidoptera > Noctuidae > Mamestra > Mamestra configurata. Next base: position 167,293 of record NDFZ01005191.1, read on the forward strand.
GCTCCATATAATAATGATACTGTTCTTCCAAATCCAATTCACCATGAATAACACTTTTTATGTCATGACCAACTTCGGCCGGTTCTACTCCTTGGTCTGCTCTAACTCTTTTATCCTTTTCTGGTGATTGTAAAACCTGTTCAATGGTAAGCATAGGTTTATTCTTGCTTATAGAAGAGTAGTGTATCTTGACAAGTCGAGCGGCGTTGTTTGCTGTTTTCTCTCTGTCAGCTACTATTATGGCTGCTGGTTGTCCATAAAATTGGACTTCTTTGGAACATAGTATCTCTTCATGGGCACCCATAAATGGTATATTAGATGGCGTAAATTCATTGTCTCCTGGAATGTCTTTCGCTGTGTAGAAAGCAATTACACCAGGTAGTTTCTGAAAATAAAAAACATAGCCTATTAATATGTCATGTTTTAGAAATATCGCTGTATGGTTAAATAAAACTATTGCATTTATACTCACAAACGCTTCAGTATTATCAAAACCTTCAATAACACTGCCTGGGATTTCATCAGCAGTAACAAAAGCAGCAAACACTTCGCCAGTTTGCCCTGGTAGGTCATTAGCAAATGTAGCTTCACCACTGCACTGTACCAATGCTTCGATTTTTGGTATAGGCTGGTTTAATGGCCATATACTCTTATCAGTTTCGAAGGACTGCATGCCCTTTGATTGATTGCGTTTCATAGCGTCGCCTCCTGATTTGTACAATGGATTCATTTTGTCAATTGGACAAAGGCTGAGAATTGCCTAGAAATAAACATTATTATTCGACAATAATCTACAGTTTTTTTTACGTTTCTTGAAATAGAAAGAAAGAAAGAATAATATTTATTTAGCACTTACATGAAACACGCACGGTACATAGAAATAAAAAAATAAAAAATAAAAGCGTGTGTGTCTCACGGCTGCACTAAAAAGGTCCATTTCAGCGATATGTCAGACAGACTGATGCTGTCTGACGCTGGTTTTCTAATGAACCTTTCAATGGACGAGTGGCGGTTCATTTGAATCAATCTAATATAGTAATATTCTTACATATATACATTTACATATACATATAGCATCTAAATAAAGTTAAGAAATACTTTTCCAACCTACCTTATAATATAGAGACAGAGCTAACATCTTTCTGTAAGCTGCTGAAGGCTCAGGTGGTGCCTCCACAGGATTTATCTCTTCTCCTAACGATTTTAATGTCAATTGTAAAGTTTCATCAGTATATAGATCTTTCCCAACTAAAAGTTCTTCAGTTTTTGACGCATGTACAAATTCTGCTGAAATACTGCCATAAACAAGTGAAGCTTTTTCTATAATGTTTGTATCCTTTTTAAATTTAAAGAGGAATCCCGCGTTTACAACTGCGTGTGCATTTTGAGATCGAGGCATGATCTGCAAATATAAAAGATAATAAGATGGATTCAAAAACTAAATAGATCTGTTTAATTTATTCAGTTACATATTTTATGTTATTATATACTCCAATTTTAGCCATACCTTATAAGTTTTGATTGCACAGCAGTGTGACAGCGGAGGCAGCAGGATGTTTTTAATAATTTTGCCTTGCATCTGCGTTTTGAGAAACTCTGTCATTTTCATTTTTACTTCCTTGTCTGCTCCTTCAGCTATAGGAGATTATATTGGTGCATTAGGCAAAATAAAATCAGAGTCAGGGTGCATTGTTTTAAATTATTAATATCAAAAAATCATAATATAAATATTAATAATAAAACCAAAAACGTTTATTAATACTGTTAGATATGATTAATTTTATGATGAAAGGTCTATAACCAATTCTTATTAAGATTATTTTATTAAAATCGAAATAGTTGCTTCTCTTACCAATTGTTATCATAGCTCCAACAGTTTCGAAAAGTAAGAACACATCTGATTGGAATTCATTATTAAAATGTTTCAAGAATAGATTGCCGCCTATTGTGCCGATCTGTAATTTATACGTTTAAAAATCAGTTATTGGTTACATACAGGCGTTAGCAATTTTTTTCAATGGGATTTACTATGCCTGATAGAAATAATGCAAAAAATTAAAAGGTGGCATAGACAAAGTGCGCATTAGCAAATGCGATCCTTGAAATTCTTAAATATAAGGGACTAGCACTTCGCCCGCGACTTCGTCCGCGCGGATTTAGTAGGTACTCCACAAACTTCAACGCCCCCTCAAACCCTTTTTAAAGGTAAGTTTTGGAAAATTAAGCACTACGATATCCATTCAACGGTCTCAGGATCAGCCTACTATCCACCCAGTTCACCCCGTTCACCCCGCCAGAGGTTGACTATGTAAACATTGTTAGATCTGTTTCAAATTTCCCACTTTTAGCTTGTTCATTCCAATTTCCACGTAAATTGAAGTAAGCAATAATGTCCTCCCCTGAAAAATTCATCAACCCTTTTCGCCCCTTATATTTGTTATTCTTAATTTTTTATCCAAAACATTAATGCCGTGCATTAAGTTTCTCCCCAGTTAGCTCAAACCGCAACATTTTTCTTACTTAGAGCATCGAAAAATCCAAATATTTGTTATTTTTCTTTTTTTATCCAAAACATTAATGCCGTGTTTCAGCTTCATCGGACTAAGCGTTAAGATTCTCCCCAGTTCGCTCAAACCGTAACATTTTTCTTACTTAGACCATTTTTATGCCCGTCGTAACTTTAAAACGAAAGGTCCGATTTGAGTAATTTGAAGTGTAGTTTACATGTACATTATCAACCTTAATTCTAAACAAACAAACTAACTAATCTTTACTCTTTATAATATTAGTTTAGATAGATTAGATATATAATCCTGATGATGTGTCTGTTTGAGTATTATTCGCAAATTATCGGCATTCGATTGAACTGAGTCTATAAAATAATCATTAAAATGTCTTGCTATCATTTTAGGAATATTAAATTTCATAGAATTGGTTACCTCCCAAGTTGCTTTAGACTTGTTAGTGCTAGTTCCTATAAAATAGCTGTTTTGAGCCCTTTGTGTTAATTTGATCACTTTTTAATATCTCTTTGAGAATTATTTGAAAGCCGCTTTTGTATCACTATTTCGCTTTATTCTGTATTGCTATAATAAAGTTCATAATAAAGATCAAATAAGTTCATTGAACTTTATAGAATTTACTGGTGATTGTGGAATACTGAGCATACAAATGATAAAAGCACTCAATACAATTGCAAAAGAACTTGGCCCAAAGGAAATAAATACTAAAAATATTCTGCTTTTAATTTTCAAGATTAGAATCAAAATTTAGGATTCGTTGAATCTCGTGAGTTTGGAGGAATTACGTTACCCAAAAAATTGGGGCGTTTTTCAATTCTATTAGATTAAAACTCCTTTAATTGTATTAGAAGTTTCAACTACCATTACCGAAGTTAATGCAATTATCAATGTCTTCAGAACTGTTCAAAACATTATGCGCGCGTGGATTTCCTTAGCAGAGTTATTTTAGAAATGTATTTATTATACTCTTCAAAGATCTTATACTTACAATCATCAACAAATATATTTCGAAAAAGATTATTACAGGATTTTATGTTGATAAAAAACTCTATGGCCCATAACTCATTAATAGGTACCAACTCTTAACATCTTACACACGTGATAACTTTTAAACGAAATATCCGATTGAGATGAAACAAAAAGTATTTTACTTCTACATAAATACTCTTGATAACATAATGCTTAATTTCGATAAAGATTAATATTACGATACGTATTTAACGTAGTTTTTTTTCTTTAGACGATTTAATAATTATTTTGAACACAAAATGGGTTATTGTGATTAAACCATGATAGCTAGATATATGTTCTCGCGGACTTTTTTGTAGGTCTTAATGGGATCTTCTAACCCGTAGTACATCATTTTGTTCTTTTGTCAATAGTTTTTGCAGCGCACGCAAAAAAAGGTTTTTGATTTTACACCTTGTGTTACGAAATAGCAATTTTATTACGGATCCCTAATTTTGAAAAAAAAAAATATCCTTCTAGCTTATCTCTTCCTTCTTCTTCCTATAGCCTTCCTCGATAAATGGACTACCCAACACTGAAAGAATCATTCAAATCGGACCAGTAATTCCAGAGATTAGCGCGTTCAAACAAACAAACAAACAAACAAACAAACTCTTCAGCTTTATAATATTAGTATAGATTGATCACGTGACATTTGATAGCGTGTGTTTATCTCATACATTTTCGACGTTTTGACAATCGCATTCGCCACGCTACTGTCCCGACGGAATATCACTTGTCTGGCCTCTATTGAAAAAAGGGTCCTGTACTCATCATTATGAACAACTTTTCCTACGGAAACAACCCTGAAAGCTAAAACTTAGCGTGTTGAAGGCGATTATGTTGTGTATGGGCGCATTTTTGACGCTTCATTTATGTTTAAAATGGATCTACTAAACAGTTGGTCCCCAGTAAAGGTTGTTTCTAATGTATCTATAAAGAACCCTATTCAGGTTTTGCATTATTTCTGTTACACTCTGTTCTATTATATCTACTTACATTCCTCACGGGGATATGTGCCACGAGATCCATGTGATCGTAAAACTGTTTCAAATAAGAAAATTCTTCTTTCTCCGCTGCTAGTTTTAGGAAAACCTCCATCATCTCTGACAATGGCATGCCAGCGCCTAGTATGAGGTTCACATCAATAGTGTATCCCTTTAGTTCAGCTACGTTGAATATATCTATCACGTTCTTTGGATACTCTGTGACGTGGTATACACCTGCAGAAATATATTAATTGGATCATTTCATTAGATCTATAAATTGCCATGTAAAGATTTATTTATGTACACACAATAAACTTAAAAAAAGAATTTTGCAGTTAAAAGAGCACAAAGGTACTGCTTATTTCATTAGAAATTTCTTCCAGCAAGCCTGCGACAGAATAGTGGGATAAGATACATAGACACAGTGTGTAAAGAGACAGAGAAGGAAACTTAAAATAGGCTATACTACATAACTTATGCTGGCGAGTCAGCGTGAGATAGTACAAAATATATATGATAAGTTAAAAATAACCAAGTAGATACACTACTAGATACTAGTTTACACTGGTTTTACAAGAGATGTATAATGAAACTAGTGAACCATACCTAGTAGGTCACAAAAAACACTGACTATACAAAAAAGTATTGAGCATTCTTAATCATACTCGTGCATAAAAATATTTGTTACCTTGACCAGTGTTCCCAGCAATTAGCTTATAATCTCCAACGCTCATAGCTTTGAAAACGTCTCTCAAATTGTAAGCTTTGTACCATTTATGTTTACCAGCATCAACTACCATCATCTTTTCATCAATTATATGAATGAATTCCTGATCTTTTTCTTCTGTTTCTTTTTCATCATTAGCTTTAATAACTGATTTAAAACATGTGTCTTTGTGAGAACATTTTCGAGCACATTTAAGCGCACAGGGACTTATAAAATCCAAGTCTTCAAGGTCACATAGTTTGTCAAGAAGTGCTTTATCAGCGTCCTTAGCAAAGCTTTTGAAAGCATCAGCTATAGGTCTGTATCCAGTACACCTGCACATGTTGCCAGCGAACGAATTCTCAACTTCTACTGAGGTTAGGCTTTTGTCTTTTGATTCGTATAAACTGAAAATGAGAAAAAACAATGAAATGTTTTTCTGTTTCACCTTCAACAGTCAGATCCTGTTTTGCAATCTATTTCTTTAATTCAAGTTATAAACTCACGTAGTTCTTGCCAATAACTACAGAACAGTAAATGAAATACAAAAGGTATTTTAGGTCCTAAAAAGATACACATTCGTACACCAAACAGAGAATAGCGGTATTGATGACCTAGTTTTATTCGCGTTTTTAAGGCATCGTAAAAGATTAGTATTCTTTCCACGTTCATATATGAAGGAAAATTTGATACAAAATTGCGTAAGTTTCATAAAGTCGTTTGTTATTCGATACTTTGTTGTTATATAAGAACTATATGTATTGAAGAATATTATTATAATTATTTTTTTAAACCTGCAAGCACAAAGATTTTGTCCCTTTGAAAAAAGTGTTTAATGGATATGCAAATTATGGTTTACATATTCAAAACTTTATCTATTCTGAGTTTGACAACTTGAGAAATACTCAAACTTTTACGGTTTATACACCAGAAAATTTCAAATTTCAAGAATCTAAATATTCACCTGTACATATTCATGACCCATCCAGGAGTACAGTACCCACATTGGGTACCGTTAAACTTTGCAAGTCTGGTCTGAATATCATGGTAGCCTTTGATTCTGTTCCCGATACCTTCAACTGTAGTCACCTCCCAACCGTGGCAGGATAATGCTGATACAAGACACTGAAAAAAAAAGATATATATTTTAGAAAAAAAGAAATTAGTATCTGAGGGAATTGGATTGGCTGATCGGCAATCCAGCGAATAGATAAGTGGCTAAGTTTTGGACCATCGTCGTCGATAGTCTAGTGGTCCGTGAAGAATTAAATTCTTGGGTAAAGACCAAGAATCGGCAAATGTTATGATGATACTCCCAAAAGCTGGATGGACAAAACTATGGACAACCAACAGATTAATTTTTGTCTGTAGATATAATCAGGCATTGAAATAGAAATCTTTATAACTTAAGTAGTAGATAATAATTTCTTCTAAATTGCTCCAGCTGTTTAAAAACTTTACTCAAAAGGCCAGCAAATGCCCTTCAAGACTTCATTCAGTGCTACGTTTTTCTAGATCTGTCTTTTATGCCACAAAAATATGTAGGCGTTTAGTATCAATAAAGAGTCTGAAATAAAAACACCCACTTCTTATATCATATCTGCTATAAAAACGAATAAATACATACGTCGTCGTATAGTAGAGAGATAGATGTATGTGAGACGTCTGTCATTAAGTTTTTCAAAGAAGCGTAAGAACGTTTAGAAATAAGTGCTTATTATGAAGCTTCACTTTTAACAAATTTGTTTTTGCAAAGGCTTTTGATTCTGTAGCAATACTATACAATAAATTAGGTGTCAGAATAAAAGTTTGAGTTCGAATAAAGTTATTTAACATTTACCTACGAAATATTTTATTAAAAATTATTTATATATATATTTTATAAAAATATTTTTGCTTGCTGTCCAGGTCCGTTAACACTTTCTTCTAAATTTTTTTGCTGATTCATTTCAGTCGTCCAAGTGGTACCTATGTGACTCATACAGGAACTCACGCCTTTTTGTCTGTAGGGTAGACAGAAACTACACATCGACACATACAATAGAGTATTTGACTAAAAAAATCTAATTATTCCGACAGATAGATTTCCAAAAAAATATTGGACACGTATTTTGCCTTTTGGCAGGTAAACAGGTAAACAAAAAATTAAGACGATACAGTGCATTGAAAAGTCGTGTGACGTCACTTACCAGTACACTTTTTAATGGAAAGTGAAGTTACAAGCCACCACTCCTTATCTTCGTAATTTTTTATTGATTGGATAAAATAAAAAAATACGTATTTAATATTTTTCGAACTCTAACTAAAGTCTAACTGACGGACTAAACTGAATGATATTTTTTTGTAACCCAGGATAGATAGACGGTGACATTACTAAAGGGATAGCCCTTTAGTAATGTCACCGGAAAATTGCAAACGCCGTTAGATTGTAAAAAATCGCGTAAAATTGTAAACAATTTTTTCTTAATAAGGTACGGATATTTTGGAAATTATTGAATCTGGTTGGGATTTATTGTATACAAAACGATTTTTTCATAATATATTATTATCAATTATAATCTAATAAAGATTTATTACAATCTTACGGAGTCTGCAATTTTCCGGTGACATCCAAACGAATGGAATGAATAGAATGGTATGTGAATCAGCTAATTTGGATAAAACAAACGAAATATTCTGTTATCTTTGCTTCCATCATCATCATAGGACGGTATGTCAATTACCTTATGTTTTTTTGAGCGATGAGGAAAAATTGTTATTGCGCAAGTTTTGAAGCACTTAACTTTATAATAATAATAATCCATGAGCCGTAAAAAATGCCGTTGTTGATGAGGAAGTGACAAACGTTGGTTTTTTATAAATTATTCCCATAACTTCAATGACGATGGGTTCATAGGTTGGTAGATGGAGCCTTGATTGGAGCCCACAAAAAGTCAAATGGAGCGACTGACTAAAACAAACAGCTTGCTTAGGTTAAAACCGGTTGTCGTGGCTATATCGCCGCAAATTACAACAAAATATTGTGACAATAAATGGTGCAGTGTTTATGCGGCTCCTTTCCATAGAGCATGGCCCTTGACCTTTCATCTTGCGCCGCATGCCTAGTCGACTCCACACCTTCCGTAAACGGTGTTACCTTAGCTAAATAATGCTAAATAAATCATCTGAATTTAGTGGGGATGAGTACATTTGACCAAGAGAACCAAGGTTACCGACATAGCACAAAGGATTGCCAAACTGAAGTGGCAGTGGGCAGGGCACATTGCTCGCAGAACAGATGATCGATGGGGCCGAAAAGTTCTGTAGTACCACGTACCGGAAGACGCAGCGTTGGAAGGCCTCCCACAAGGTGGACCGATGACCTGGTAAGGGTCGCGGGTAGCCGATGGATGCGAGACGCACAAGACCGGTTGTTGTGACGACACTTGAGGGAGGCCTATTTCTAGAAGTGGACGTCTTTTGGCTGATATGATGATGATGATGAGTATATTTGACATTGATACGCTAAGAAGGAGAACCACAAAAAATGCCAAAGGGACGCCCCTCAGCTACTGGATAAGGAAGACGAAGTATCGAAATTGTGGCGCAACTTGGGAGAAGCTTGTAGCGGCTTTTATACCAAGGTATACGAACTGCAAAAAAAGAACTGACGTCACACAAATCCTAAATCTCCGAATGGTTTCAACGCGGTTTTTTTTTCGGACTGTTGCCCACCAGACGTACCCATTTCTATAGTCCTGAGCAGCAGTGGACTGATGAATTAATAATTACACCAACAGTTGCCATCCGGATGTCATTTGTAGATCTTTGGCAGACGTTATGGATTGTCAGAAGCCAGAAAATCAAAATCCAGTCTTGCCAAGAAGTACCATGTTACCCAGTTGTGGTGGGTTGTGGAGGTGTGGTAGGCAGCCGCTCCATGTAAAATACTGGTATTCAGCTGAAACCGGTTTGACTGGAAGCCGACCTCAATATAGTTGGGAAAAAGGCTAGGCAGGCAGTTGCCATCCGTTAGTAAATTTAAGGATGAATGATTTTCACCAGTGACTTGTTTGTCGTCTTTGAAATAAAAATCCTAGTAGGTATCTTTTCACAAAGCCTTTGTAAATAAGCTTGATGGGCGTTATTATTTCCCGCAAGCTAATTTAGACCAGGATTTCTTGGCCAATCTTGCTAAAACTTTGTTAACTGGTTGCTTTTCAATTGACAATAGAATTATTTAGCAGAGATAACCAGACGATGTTACCAGAATCGTCTCCGCGGAGATTGAATCTTAAAGTTTCCTTTGTTTATTTTGGTTTACCTAGCTAGAACAAGTCTTTGTGATCATAATCCTAAAATATCTGGCATTAGGTAAACTTGTAAGTATGAAGTAACGTTTATACCTTGCACAGAATATACCATGACAAATGTTTTTTTTTTGCAGTCTGTGCTTAGATTTAAAATTAAATTATTGATTTATGAACTGCAACTAATACGAACCTATTGGTTGTAGATCATAAATCAATGCGTATCCCAAACAAGTTTAGATTTTTTTTTAGAAATAATTTATTAACTTTACTTTTATTATATAACGTCCCATTAAAATAGACAAACTATTAGAAATCATTCAGACCACCAAAGTAAGGACAACGATAAAATAAAATGATAAGAAAAAAACATTAGATACTTACAAGAAAAAAATACAACCTACGAAAATTCAATAAAAATGTTGGTTGCCCAATGCATAAACACATCCATGTCTTTTTTAACCCCCGAAGCAAAAAGAGGGGTGTTATAAGTTTGACGTGTCTGTCTGTGTAATCATAGCTCCCGAACGGATGAAGCGATTTCAATTTAGTTTTTTTTTTGTATTAAAGGTAACTTATGTGCGAGTGTTCTTGGACTTGGTTGATGTACAAATACAAAAATACAAAATATTTATTTCTGTACCAACTAGTTGATGTTGAACTTGTCGATGTAAATCGGTTGAGCCGTATTCAAGTTCTGGGGGGTGAAAGTGGGGAATAAAAAAAATACGTCGCGTTGGGGGACCAAAATAGGTAGGCATGTGATGATACTTATGAAAAAATATCGTAGATAATAAATAATTTGGAGCGATCCCCCAACACGACGTATTTTTTTAGAATTATTAATACCGACTTAGGTACTTTAATATTGAGTTTTTAGGTACATTAGATATTTACAAGAAAAAAAATCAGCTCACGAAAATTCACTAAAAATGTTGGTTATCCAATGCATAAACACATCCATGTCTTTGTCATCTCATAATTTCTGATACACGCGGCGGGGCGTGAGTGCAAGTACCTACCGATAATGGATGTATTTATTCTAGTGTGCCGGCAATTTATTATTTAAGGTCAAAATAAAATCACTTTAATCAGTGTTTTTTTTGCTTGGATATCTTTGGTTACGCTGGAACGCTGTGTTAAAATTTCTCCATCTATTTTAACGGGACCTTATATAAACGTCTGCTGAAGAATAAACCTTTGTACAATTGTTTATTTTAACTGCTTTTTAGGGTTTCGTACCTCAAAAGGTAAAAAAGGAACCCTTATAAAATCATTCTCTGGTTCGTCTGTCTGTCCGTGTATCACCACCGATTTTCTCAGGAACAGGTGGACCTAGCAAGGTGAAATTTATAACAGACACTGAGGTCTGGGTAAATTTAGACTTTCACGAAAACTTGTAAGTACCAAAATTTACCTTAATTTACAACTTTTTTTATTTTTCGGAATTTTTCCTTTACTTGAGCTGTAAGACCTTGCTTTTAACCAATATTGACAATTCTAGGTCAACTGTAAGTACTCTATACGTTTTGGGTCGAAAACCTACATATATGGTAGTTCCCGTTGATCTAGAATCACGAAATTTAGCAAAAAGCAAGGTCTTACAGCACAAATAAAGGAAAAAAACCAAAAACTAAAACAAAGTTGAAAATTAAAGGGTGTCCCCATACATATATACCTAGATGACGCCTGCCTCCAATAAAAATTATACCAATTTTATTATGGCGGTATACTGGGTAGGTACAAAACCCTCGGCGCACGAGTTCGACTCGCACTTGACCGGTTTTTTTTTACCGTGTTTCCTATCCAAAAAGGTCTATACGATAGAGACTATTTCATTAACTTTTGCAAAATGGTACATTGCCTTGAAGATCTCTGCCTTTTGTGTGAGACACTATATAGACCTCTGGGAGTGCGGAGGATGGCGCTCTCTCGGAGTGGGCTCACGGAATCCAGGTAATCTTTGTCGTTTTCATAAATTTGTAGATCTAAGACAGCGATATTTATCGGTATTTCCTAGCTGATTGTTTTTCACAGAGAATTAAGGCCGTATACAACTCAAAATCAAGATTTCCTGTCCAAAGGCCTCTTGAAATCCACACTAATATAATGCGAAAGTGTGTCTGTCACAAGCCATTAACTGGGTAACACAATACTTCTTGGCAATACTTGTGTCAGATTTATGGCTTCTGACAATCCGTAACGACTACCAGAGATCTCCAAATAACAGCCGGGACTAACGGCTTAACGTGCTTTCCGAGGCACGGAAGAATCTCGGTATGTTAAGATGATTACCCATCTACAGACCGACCTCGGCAAGCATTGCTTATCCTTGAAGATCGACCTGTGCGGCTCAATGTGTATGTTACCGCTCCACGCTTAAACCCCGAAACCGATTTAGATGAAATATGGTATAGAGATAGTTTGAATCTCGGGAAAGAACATAGGATAGTTGTTATCTCAAAAATCATCCTTTAGGGGGGGGGNAAAGGACATAGGTCTTTTGTCCCGAGACATGGGCTTGAAGGGGTTGAAATAGGTGAAGAAAGTTTTTATGGGAATCCGTCATTATTGAAGATAAAACCATGCACCTTTGTATTTAGGCACTTGATAAAAAATAAATAAACATGTGTTAAAGCGTTTTTGAAAAATAAAAATGGCGCGGACCAAGTCGCGGGCAAAAGCTCTTCTTAATGTGTGAAATGGCTAAGTCAAGAACCATCAAGAATCCGAACGAGATGACATGTCCAAAGTAAATATCTTGTGCAATTTTATTCAAGCTTCGATTACGGATTTAAGATTTACTCAATTTAACACTCATTTTCAGAAAGAAAAAAGCATTCAAGCCCTTCTAGAATTTACTGTGTTTTTTAACCAGGTAATTTAGGTACATGTATTACACACAATACGCAAATAAAAATTGGCGAAATGTGAGATAGACTAGGTTTTTTTTTTTTTTTTTTAAGGATGGGAAATTATCAAAAACTCTTACTGACTAAAACCCATCCGTGTTCCTTCTAAAGCCCTTTGCGTTCCAGCGCCGCGGTGACACTTTCGAACAAATTCCGCAACCCTGGCAGGCTCTGGCCCTAGTGGGCCCCGTCTTTCATGCTGACATCTCTTTGAGGCGCGCGTGAAACACCACATTAGCACATTTTTATAGTTTTGTTGTTATTGCAGCAACAGACATACACATTATGTGTAAATTTTAATTATCTATCTATGACGGATTGGTTCTGCGGGTACGGAACCCTAAAAGTAAAATGTTTACTTACAGAATTAACAGCGAAGGTCTTGACTTCATTGGAAGGAGGTAAGGCAGTGCGTACGGCGACGATGCAGGCGCCGCATCCTCCCTCGTGACACATCGCCTTCGTACCGCGCAGCTCCGCCACCGTGCGGATGTACTCGTTCAGGGATACATCTGGACCGAACTTGCCATCCACTACAAATATTTGAAAATTCTGATTAGATTAGGAAGCTTTAGTAACCCACATATACTGGGCCGTTTGTTGAGCCACTTCTACTTCCCAGCCAAAACATTAGGAAGCGCTAACGGGTGGGCATTTTGAGGGAATGGCTCTATGTTAAACTGTCGTTCAAAAAGTGCTGGCTCTCAGCCTAATTTGAATTAATGACTTTTAAACATCTGAAATGGTAAGGTTGATCAATCCAGTTTTTCGCACCCACGGCGACGTAGGCCTCTCCCTAGCTGCAGCACAACATACAATTAATGAAGAATGGTACTTTCTCTAGAGTCATAACTGGTAAGAGGATCTAGATAAAGCCCATACTCAATACTTTTATTGGGTGCCACGTGTTGTATATTGCATTCCACACTTATAATTGGATCATAATTATGGGAGTTGTCGGGCACAGCATAATAAGTGAGTTACATTCTATTATATATTCTTCAGGCGGGCCGGCGGCACCAGCCGGGGATTACGGAAGTCACATATGCTTCCGCGATCCCCGGCGTAGGTGGGAGATGGAACACCGGGGTGGTTTTAGTCAGTAAGAGTCTGACAGACCCCTCCGTTTCTTGAGTAACAGATGAACAATATTATCTTACCTTCATATTCCTTTCCGTTGATCTTAAATTTTATTGCAGCCATTTTATATTGAAATTGCACCTATAAATAAAATTGTTTTATTATTTTTAAGAAACGTGTTGCCTCACAAACGGTGGTGCTTATAATAGGGTGTTTACTAAAACCTGCATAAACTGTCTTGCATTGTAATTGATCAACATTTTTATGGAGATCAAGTCAAGAGTATTTATCCTATTTACCACTAAAAGCAATTTGTTGTAAAAATAATATCGTGTCTACGGCAGTCTATGCCTTAGCTGTCGAGAGTTAATCAATTCCAAAGTACAATATTTTTTTCTTATACGTGGACGGTAAAAAGAGTCGTAATTATGTTTATTTTAAACTTTAGAATGATTGATCTTACTCAAGAGTCGATTATATTAACAACTCCCTAAACCTATTTATTATGGATAAAAGATTAAGTAGGTAAAATTGTTTGTTTTCCTTCCAAATTTTTTCCAGGCATTGAGTATCAATAAAAGACAATATGTATGCAAAGAAAACTCTCAAAATAGGTAACAGATGTTTCCAAATTTTACTTATGTTAGACGTCCTTGTCTTAGAAATTACACTGGTCAACAAAAAAACACTTTTTGTGTGTCACAAGATTTTTTTAACTAATTATGTTAAGAACATGCTTAAGTATCATAGAACTGAAATTAGATATATTGAGACACGAACAGTTTTCCTGTCATCTGATTTTGAAGTGGTGCTTTGAGACGAAAACTGAAGTTTTCAGGTGATTCTAATACAGGCACGTTATCATATTAAAGGATCTCTTTTATATTAAAAAATGCCAAAATAAAGCTCACGTTTTTTTTAAATGTGACGGTGCAGAATTTCTTTTTTGACTTTTAAAAATAATTTCACCATAAATATAAAGAAACTTGACAGAATCATTTGAACACTTTTTCTACATTATATAAGCATAAAATAACTCAGTAAACTGAAATAACAGCTACTTTATTGAAAAATAAAAAAATCGGAATTTACAAGCTTAAGGAAAAATTATGTTACTGGTAGTAGCTGTAACACAAAAACTAGACCTGATCAAAACAAAATAAATATGATTTTGGATTAAGGGTAGGTAGGTGATTCGCAATTAGTAAGCAATTTCCTTGTGATACAATCTTGTTGACTAGTGTTATTATATGTGCACCAAATTTCAACTAAATCGGTCCAGTAAATTAGGAGAAAATCGGCTGTGACAAACGGACAGACAGACAGACAACCGAGTGATCTTTAAAGGGTTCCGTTTTTAACCGACTTCAAAAAAAGGAGGAGGTTCTCTCTCAATTCGGTTGTAATTTTTTTATGTTTGTTACCTCAAACTCCGTCAGTTATGAATCGATTTAGAAAATATATCATCCAAGTATGTAGACGAAATTGCTTGATTTGCTTTTCTGTGACTTTCCAGTGGTTTTGTTAGGTGTAGGTTACCACTAAAAAGTGAAAAATAAAAAACTTTCCTACAAAAAATACCGACTTCCAAATAAAAAAACTCGACAAAGTATAAAATAACTTTAATTTTGGAATTCGGTATTAAAATACGAAGAAAGAACCAAAAACACCGACTTCCCAATTTAAAGTTATTTTATACTTTGTCGAGTTTTTTTATTTGGAAGTCGGTTGTTTTTTTTGTAAATCAGTTTTTCCATATACATAGGAACCCTATTATGCCACAGATAGAAATACTTATGAATTTAATACTAGGATGTGACTCAGCATAAAATTAAAACATACATACGACGAACCTCGAACCCGAATGCTTGTGATACATCAATATTAGTCAATAAGCAGAATCTTGTTTTAAGTGTGATGTATTTTGTTAGCATCATCGCTTCGATAAAAAAATCTAGAATGAACTAATATTTATAATTGCGAGTCTTGGTTCGTAAGTATTCGTAACTTCTTCACGTCTTAATGGCTGAACGCATTTGTATGAAACTTGGCACGCGGATAGACCATGTTCTGGAAAATGATAATAGATTTTTATCCTAGGAGTATGTTCCTTTGGGATATATTTCGTTATACACGCGGGCGGAGCCGCGCCCGACAGCTAGTAAGTTATAAATAACACTAGGCACTAAAAAAAGATCCTTTTCAGGGTTACTCCGTTGTCCGTCTGTCGGTCTGTCACGATCTTTTTTCCTCAGAAACGCGTGGAGGTAACATTTTGTAATTATTATAATATACGTACCTAAGTCTATGGTTACTTAGAGACAATAAAAAAAAAACATAACTCGATCGGAACCCTCGGTGCTTGTCCGGTTTTAAATCAATGTCTTTGTTCTCACATGGCGACATTACCGCCAAACATATCGGCAACGTAACACTTTAGGACACCATATTGCTAACATGTTTTGTTTGTCTAACGGCCGGTTTCAATAACATATCTACCTTTAACCAAGTGTCAAATTAGCTACCAAAAGTAGCTGAAACGTCATGTTTTTTTTTACTTTTACTGACAAATCCATCCGTGTTTCTTCTAAAGCCCTCTGCGTTCCAGGGCTGCGGTGAATCTTACGAACAAATTCCGCCACTCTGGCAGGCTCTGGCCCTAGCGGGCCCCATCTCCTATGCTGACATCTCTTGAGGCGTGCGTGAAACACATCGCGCCGTCCGTCGACCTAGGCCTGGTAGTGATTGGACAGCGAGCCACCCAACGCTTGCCGTCCGCAGGCTTGCGTCTTCTCCTGTAGCGGCGGTTGGGGCGAAGGCCTTGTCTTTCCCGAAACGTCATGTTACAAAGGCAAACATGACGTTTCAGCTACTGTTGGTAACTAATTAGACAGTTAGTTAAAGGTAGATACGTTATTAAAACCGACCGTAAGTGAACAATGTATGTTCTTTTAGAATAAATAAAGAATCTTTATACCCAAACCATTGTTTGCTTTTAGGACTGTCGCAAGGCTTATAATAATCCCAAAGCAAGCGTTTAAAACATTCTCGCAATTGTTTTGTAGAGTTCTCTGGTTTGTTTTCCACCACCTAGAAGCTTTATAGAATGTAACACAAATATATACGACCATTAAAATGAATTCATACATGGGATACCAAATGCTAGGAGGTACCAAAAAAATAATAGGTACAGTCGAATTATTGAAGTCGATCAAAGTCTTTGAATTTGTCTTAAAGTCACACTTCTGATTGTAGAACTAGTTAATTGACGCATACCCTTAGAATAAAAGGCGTAACATATACTCCTGGACGTGGCAGAGAATCTTTATGTTTTTCTTTTTATTTAAATAAAATGGCCGCTAGTAACATACCAGTTGGTCAAATTAATCAATAATCACGACCAAAAAATACAGTCAGCAGCGGCAAAGGAATTTAGGAGTGAAAGAAAATGTGTTTCTGCGGTTTCGAACCCCTATAGGATCACTCGTCTGTTGTCTGTCTGTCCGTCTGTCACAGCACATTTTCTCCGAATGTACAATTGTACAGGACTGATTCGGTTGAAATTTGGTGCACTTATAATGTACTGTGACTCAAACACAATTTTGAACATGGGGTAACTTTTTGGATGGAATACTAGAAAAATTTCAAAAATAGTTTTTCCAACTGTACCGTGTGATTGACCAAATAAAAGGGTGTATTGTGAGGGTTTTGAGTATATATTTTTTTCATAATTTTAAAACCAATTTGAAGTTAATTCAAGAAATTAGATGAAATATGATCAACACCCCTTGGCTCCGAAATTACTAGTCTAAAATAAAAATAAAAAATACAGATAATAGTTTACCTATAGATTACAGGAAAACATATAAGAAGTCTATGTTTTGAAACTAAAATATTACAAAAATGAGATTCGTTCGGAACCGTTTGCATGCGCGTCCGTCTCGCACTTAGCCGGTTTTACAATAGGCAACACTTAAATAAATACTTTGAAATTATTGGAATGAATTAATGTTGGATTTTCAACACTGCGTTGGCCCCGGTTCCTGCATAAATTATCACTTGCTTGAGAGTTTGTTGCGCCACTTCTTCTTCCCAGCGCCCGACCGTCCGCTTCCAAGTGTTCAAATACTAAGAAGCGGACGGTCGAGCGTTTTTTTAGACTGACTTCATGTATTTTTTTGGCGATCAAAAAAACATCATCATCTACCTGCCTTTTCCCAACTATATATTGGGGTCGGCTTCCAGTCAAACCGGATTCAGCTGAATACCAGTATTTCATGTGGAGCCAGACCTCCACAACCCATTAACTGGGTAACACGGTAGTGTAGTTTTTATAGTTTTAGTTTTTGTCATAATTTTTTTTTGATCGCCAAAAGTCAAGTCACAAATGAAAAGTTAAGCACCTTGTGTGATTGGTTACATTAATTCATTCATCCGATCACAGCAACTAACATGCATTTCAATTACTAAAATTAATTATCGTTCCAGAAACTGGGCTTGAGACGATCGTTGAAAATCCAACAGTGCGTTTCTATTTATTTATTAAAACGTTATGCACAAGTAAAATATACTGTACAAAGGCAGGCATACTTAAATTAGACATTTAATCGTTATACCCTAGTTAGCTTTCGTTTAGGACCGCTGAAACGAGTCACCCTGTTTAATACACACGATAATCAATAAGATTAAAAAAATAAATAATTGTTAACTAGCTTTAGCCGCGACTACGTACGCACATGTCCCGTTTTTTCCCGTTCCCGTTGGAATTTCCCGTTCCCGTATAGCTTATAGCATTCCTCATATGATAAATGTGGCTATCATATACAAAAATATTTTTTCAAATCCGACTGGTATTTCCAGAGATTAGCGCATTCAAACAAATAAACTAGCTCTCAAAGTATAGATAAAGTTATTAAAATAAAATATATAAAAAAAATATTAAATTAACTACTCACCAGCAAAAATAAGAAACAAATGAAATGATTTTTTCTAATATTCCATTGTAATATATTTTTATTTAATTTGGAAAACCTGACACTAAATTGTACTAGTAAAAAAACTGATTCTAAATAAAATTTTCTGATAAGCGTATGACACTTAGATCGTAAAACACGTCACTATTCGAAAACCTTTAATATTAAACTGACAACAGGCTGGCACCATAACTGCTAACTGACAGTTTTACATATCACAATGATCTATGTATAAACGTGTTTACACATACATAATTATAATGTCAGAGATTGAACGTAGATGAAATGAAATATATAAAACTATATAAGTTACCTTACAATGAGTTCTTAAACGGAATGTTTAGTGATTTATTGATTAAGGGTCCATTTTCAACTTTCAGAATAAGTTTTATATTTACAATAAATAATATAGCGACTTGACAGTTTTTCTGTGCAAAAGCTGTCAAGCTCTTCTGCCTCCCTTTTCCTTGGAATAAAGTTATTTAACAGTTTAAAAATCAGCCCTTAGTTTTATATTTTTTCGTGTTACTAAGCCGCTATAGCATAAATAAATTCAGTAAAAATTTGTTGATGAAAAGACTTGACTTTTGACTGATGGGGACCAAAATGGCAAATTTATGGCATTAAAAAAATATTCGAGCATATTCCAGTCCGTTCCTTTGAATAAATTGAATGACCCGTTCACCTGTTGAATATATCAATATTCGAGTTAGATAAATTAAATTAAATTTCATTAAATTCGGACAGCAGTGAACAATATTTTGTTAGTATTACAAACAGCTTATATTCTAGTATAAGTAACAAAAAAGTAGTACATAACAAAGGACGACCAGGCAGGAAAATGTATTTTCCACCTAATTAACCTCCGCACAAAAAAAAAAAACGAAATAATAAGGTCTTGTGGTCGCATGTTCGATGGCTTAGTATAAGGTCCCGGATTCGAGTAGAATTTTATGTTTTATTCCTAGATTTTTTCAGTCTGGCTTTATGCTACGTTGATAGCCACAACTTCGTCTATCCAGGAAAGACGGTTACATTATGGATTGCAATAAACGACTTGAGATTTAAGTTTCATTGTATAATAGTTAGATGGTCACCCATCCACGCACTGACCTCGGCAAGCGTCGCTCAACCTCGAAGATCGACCCGTACAGCTGTATTATTTCGCCACAAACTCTTCTTTGCTCGATGTGATGTTATTAAACAAATAAAAGAAACATAGAGTTGGCCCTATACTTTTGCTTGAACTTGTTTCTAATATTCCAAGAGCCCGCGATGATCATACATTCGTGATTTTATAAAAGCTGAAAGTTTCTCTGTGTATATTTATTTATTTTTAAGAAAAACGTTGCCCCACACTAGGAATTTCTCCTGTATCGTGGGTGCGTTTACAAACATAGAAACTCACATACACAAACAGCCAGACCCGGAACAACTATCTGTAGGTCATACTAATACTTGATCCGCGCGGGAATCGAACCCACGACACGCAGCGGTAATTCTAATTCGTTAAAGTATAAAGATCAGTTTTTATATATATATTTCTTTATTTTTTATTTAATATGGGCTTGCTCTTGACTCTAGTCTAGGTCATAGATAAAAGAGACAAAGTCGACGATGGAGCAAGCTTACCCAGAAGAAGCCTGTTCACTCTAATTTTGAAGAGATTAGGGTTGTATGCGTTCGGCAACGCAGACGCAGGCAGAGAGTTCCACTCCATTGCTGTGCGCATTATAAAAGACGTTTGGAAACGTTTAGTGCGAATTACTGGAATAACAACACGGTAGGGATGGTAACTTGCAGTGCGTCTAGATGTCCGATGGTAGAAGGGGCCGGTGGGATGAGGTATTGGATCGTGGTTATATATAAGTACATTAACTAATTTGAGAAACAATTGATGCACCTTTGACAAGTAGCTGTTATTAGCAAAGATTTGAGAGAGTTGCGGAATTTGTTCGAAAGAGTCACCGCGGCCCTGGAACGCAAAGGGCATTAGGAGGAACACGGATGGGTTTTAGTCAGTAAGAGTCTGACACTCTCTTTCGCTCCGCCCAGAGCGGAAGGAGTCATTTGAAAATTTACCATCGAAAAAAAAAGTGAAGCCACCGAGATCCAAACTTGATAATCGGGGATTCATCTTACCTATATTGGGGAACCTATACACACGAATATTAACTTTCAGCTTTTATAAAATAACGAAGGTCTGATCGTCGCGGGCTCATACCTACTCTATAAGAATGAAAAGCTCACCAGCCGGACGATTCTATAAACATGTCCATGTGATAATTGAAAGAGGCTTGGGTATAATCAAGATGGAATGACAGTTCACTTCGTGATCACGTAACATCTTGATTATATGGATTGACAGCTCACTTCGTGATCACTTCACCCAAGCCTTCACTTCGACATGTATACAGAATCCACCGGCTTGTCTTGAAAATTAATTGGTCAACTGACCAATTAATTTTCAAGACAAGCCGGTGGATTCTGTATACATGTCGAAGTGAAGGCTTGGGTGAAGTGATCACGAAGTGAGCTGTCAATCCNTTGTTCTTGGTCTTGGCCCTAGTTTTAATACATACGTGTTACTAACAAACACATTCTTGTCCTTGGATAACATATCATGTTTCAAAGGTTCTCATTAGTGTCTTCAATTGCTATGTTTATGGGAAATTGTATCCATGAGCTGTTATAAGATACAGTTTATTAATAAATAATAGTGTTTATGTGTTTTTATGAATACAATATGTACCTACGAGCTGTCGCTCGCGGCTTCGCCCGCGTGAATTTCGAGAATTATCCCAAGGGAACATACTCTCAAGATAAAAACTAGCCTATGTCCTTTCCCGGGCCTGAAACAATCTCTATACCAAATTTCATCTAAAGCGGTCCAGCCGTTTGTGCGTAAAGAAGTAACAAACATAAACACACTCACAAACTTTCGCCTTTATAATAAAAGTGTGATTCTAATTTAATAATTATATCGAAAATATGTTTTATTGATTTTATTCGAATAAAATGACGGAAATGGCTCTCCTGATTTTCTTGTTTTAGCTGAAGCCAATTTGGATGAAAAGAGAATATCTAGATTTCTATGTAGAAGGAATGTGATTGATTTTGGTGGCCATTAAATTTCGTATATTATGATCAGAGGTCGGAATTAGGTAGAGTTATTTATGTACTTACACGGATTTCATACAGCGAAAGAATAAAGTGGATATGCCTCAAATAACGATAATTATTTTTAAAGAACTGAAAAATCCCGTGATTAATTAAATAAAAAAGTTATTTTCTTTTACACAATTTAAACCACTGCACGCGCGACGTTGCCAAATTTACATCAACGACATCGGATGCCCGAAGTTGCAAAATTCCTATGCGCACACTCGCGATGTTGCCACATTTGTAATTCGCACAACGTAGCTTGTGAAAACAAAAGAAAAAATATTATTATTTATTTGTAATATTGTTGGCCACACGAGATTGTCTATTAGAAAATCCCGGGAAGATCCATATTAATATCAACATTTCGATGCAAGTACATAAATAACTCTACCTAATTCCGACCTCTGATTATGATTAACATTTCCATCAGCCATTACCTTGAAACTGTATTAGCTGCTTTCAGAGATTAGATTGAGTGTGATTCACATAAATGTAGGTGGCAATAATGGTGGCAATACAAATGACTAAAAAGCAAATTGCTATCTTTTAGTGTACATAGTAATCTTATATATGTCTACTTACGTAATCCCTTTTTGTGGATAGACATCATAAATTGACGTGTCCCGTTCTGGGCGGAGCGGGAGCGGTGTCAGACTCTTACTGATTAAAACCCACGCGTGTTCCTGCAAATGCCCTTTGCGTTCCAGGCCCGCGGTACCTCCTTCGAATAATTCCGCAACAACTACATTAATAATCTGCGTTTTTTTAAGTGTGGGAAATCATCAAATTACTTCTTCCGCTCTGGGTGGAGCGGAAGGGCGTGTCAGACTCTCACTGACTAAAACTCATCCGTGTTCCTTCGAAAGCCCTTTGCGTTCCAGGGCCGCGGTGAATCTTTCGAACAAATTCCGCAACCCTGGATTATCAGTCTGCCTAGTCTGTTTCCAGCGATGTTGAGGGTCGGCTTCCAGTCTCACCATGTTCGTCTAAATAACAGAATTGAAATAAGAAGTTCGTGGTACAGTACCGTCAGTTGTAACAAAACCAGTATAAGCTGGCCTCTTAAGTTGATACGGTATTTCATCAAAACTACGATCTACCCTAGGCCAAGGCTCAGGGACAAAATACTACCACAGAGGCCCAATTCTACTAATTTTTATCCGACTTCAAAAAAAGGAGGAAGTTCTCAATTCAGTTGTTGTTTTTTTTGTGTTTGTTACCTCATAAATTATGAGCCGATTTGAAAAATTCCGATTCGTCCCATAGGAATTTTATCAAAATCGGTTCACAAGTTTGGGTTTTTAAATCAAAATAGCGGGAGCAAATAGAAAATATATCATCCAAGTAAACGATATTGCGTGTTTCTCTTTCCTGTGACTTTCCAGTGGTGTTGTTAGGTGTGTGGTTTTACAAAAAAAATACAACCGACTTCCAAATAAAAAAAACACAAAAAAGTATAAAATAACTTTAATTTCTTCGTAAGTTTTTTGTAAAAAAGTATTTTTAAGCAACTCATTCGCATCGTAGTCACATTTCGTCAAAAATGCTTCTAATTCCCATTCCAAAATATGGCATATTGCGACTGAAATGTGAAATGAAAACGTTGCTTAAAAATTATTCGAATTGGTCTTCAGGCGTGTGGACATTATATTGTCCGCAATTCAAAAAATGATGACCGTAGTCAGCGCCACATGCTCTAAATATTCCTAAAATCATAATAAACGACAAATAACATGTATTTTGTTGATATTCCACAAAATTATTGCCGGAAGTACCGACCTTTAATAAGAGATTGTATGGAGGCTCATTAAAATCGCATCAAGAGGGTAATTACTTCACAATACAAATTGTGTTCTCCTATGCACTAATCAGGTGTAATTGCGATGTGGTGTCGACGCGCAGAATACCGAAACGACATAGTGGCCCCTGTTAGAAACGGTTTTGTCAAAAATTTCTATGCCAACCAAATATAGCAGTAAGTGTCACATTGTACTCATAGAAATTGTCGGTCCCTGTCAATAATGACTGTGGCTATGGCAGCCAAAACTTATGCTTTGGCGAGGGTTTAAATATGATTGCATTACACCCCCAATCTTAGTGCTTGAAATGCAAAACGTCCTCCCTTCAATTTGACTTTGTGTTACGGAAAAAAATGTTGAGTCGAGAAAATTAATGGAGGCTGAGTCGAACTTCACAATACAAATTGTGTTTCCTGTGCACTAATACACCTGATTAGTGCACTGTGGCGATGACGCGCAGAACACTGATACGATATAGTAGATACAGTATTGTAAAATCTTTTAATGCGAACTAAACAGCCGATTCTGTAAACCTCTCACCGTGAAAATTCAGGTGGAGTAAGCGCGAAGTGAACTGTCATTCCATCTTGATTACAATGATTGACAGCTCACTTCGTGATCACTTGATCCAAGCCTTCACATGTTTGCAGAGTTGCACTGCAGGTCAGTGAGTGTCACCTTTTCTTGTTCTTAGTCGTTCACTCTTGGCGTAGTGGTCGTGGACATGTCTGGGTCGAGTTTGCGCCACTGCTACTCTAATGATGCGACGCCATTTAGCTCTATATTTTGCGGAGTGTGAATTGTCGTTTATCTATGTGACAATTTATGGCTATGACAGCCAAAACTAGTACTCAGATTATTTTTCGCGGGCTCTAAAGATAACCAGCTATTAACTGTCAATTTGATTGAAGGAGGCCGAGTTGATATGAATGCTGGTAAAGAGTATATGAGTCTTAGTTATTGAGCCCCTTGTTGCAACTCTAGTGAAGCAATTCCTTGCTCTATGATAAAATAATTGCAGTATTTCTGCGCGTGAGCATGTAGAATCAATGCCAGCTTCTTATACCGATGGCTTTGCAGGTCGTGTTATTAAGGTAATTAAAGGCAAGGTCACGTGGCTTCCATGTACAGTAGCTACTGGAATAATCTATAACCTGCTTATGCTTTTGAAGGAACATTACCTGTCGCTTTGATATCGATGTTCGTCATTTGTTTATATGCCTATAATATTTAGTATATATGTCTCTATTGTTAATAATATGTATTTATCTGTGTATATGTTATATTTAAAGTAGTAAAGAAGTTGCGCCGATGACAGCCCCATTTTATGTTCAGGCAATTACTGTCCATTCCAGGTTGCATGGAAGAGATCGCGGAATGCAATAAGGCCGCCCATTGTACAAGTGTTTTAGTTTGTAGTTTTCTTTGTATGTTATTCTTGGTGTGCAATTAATAAATATACATCCACTTTTATTTCTTACGGTGTTTTTACAGAAGTCAGATAACTTCTGCTCGATAATTAAAAAGGTGGTTTGACAGGTTTTGTATAGAAAATATGTATGTCAAACAGCCATATTTATTCTTCAGCTAAAAAATATCTGAATATTGAAATATACCTCATCGTATATTATTGTCAATGGCTTAGCACGAGGTAGCTTGTTGATGATAGGTTTCTTCTTCTAATACTGTGGGTTACCTTTCATTTTCTGAGTGTTAGCGTTAAGGGTTATTGCATACCTTTTTATTATTTTCGTAAAATTTATATCTCTCAGAATGGTAATTTTGATTGCAGTTGGTTGCACGCTTGCAGAAAAGTTGATGGTTTTAATAATAATAATATTCCCGCTGGCCGATATGGGACATGGCGGCCAATATATAATAATAATAAATCTTTATTATCAGGCAACTAAGGCCCATAGATGAAATACACAACTTAAACATACAAAAAAATAAACTAATGCGTATTAATCTTGCTTAATAAACTAAGGAAGTGACGGCGTCGAGTTACGCTGCGTGGTGTCGCATAGCCTGCCGCGAAGACGTCGGTAGACTACACCCTTCGACCAAAACTCTTCCTTTAGGAACGTGTCGAGATGTTGTGTCGGAACCCGCACTACAAACGACTTGAAGTTAGTGTTGTGACGCTGCTTCAACTTCTCGACCCTCAAGGTCCATTAACACACGTGCCCATCACACCATCACCCACACTCTCTCTCACTCTCTCACATCCATACATACTCAACCACCAATCCATATTATGTAATTTTTGTCACCAAAATTTGTTTTAGTTTTTAATTTTCCATTTTGTTAAACTTTTGATATTGTGTTTTATTATTACACACATACACAATACAGTCATTAGTCATAATTTAGTTGTCCGATAGAGGGGAAGCCTGCTGATCTGCAATACAGGTTATACCTACAACAAACACCAGTCTCTATTAAGTGATACAATGACTTTGTACTGTGTTTATGAATATGAGAAAACAATGAAGAATATTATTATTATTCTATATTGGAGTGATAATATCGTGCGCAAGTGTCTGTGCAAACATATTTGCTTTGAGACGGCAATACTACGCGACCAGCGACCGGAGGAAGATCTGCCGCCGGAACAACTATTTGACGTGCTATCCGAGACACACCACCAATTTAACAACTCCGGGTTGTCACAGAGAATTTCAACCAATAGCAATTTTCCGCGATCCGGGTATCGAACCCAGGACCCCCACGCTCAGCAGTCTTGTTTGCAACTATTCGTTGGTATTACACCAACCGAGCAGCCATATTATACATACCTAGCTATAGGACAACATAGACACTAGCAAGAAATTATATTTCTAAGCGAACAAATGATGGAAGAACCCAAATTGTTTTGACATAAAAAATATCACTTTATATCGTTTACGTTAAGAACAAAATTCGTAGGTATACTAAAATACTGTCTCTTTTATTGAACGGTAGTATTAATAACATAGTACACAATTCAATTTTTGCAGATATAAAAGAATGCCTCAGAGAACATTTTAATAAAAAAGAACCACTTATGATCCGACAAGATCGGTAATAAGAAATAGAGGAGAAAAATAAATTGTTACCTATGGTTATAAAATGTTTTATTTGGGGTTCTTAAAAAAGCGTTATAGTAAAGTGTTTCATATCGCCTGCAATATTTCTTGAGACTACGTTTAGTCGTTTAGTCACCCAGATTGTGTTCCGTATGGTGTTGGACGTAAAAGAATAGCACGAACCCATCACTTCCCGTGTGTGTCGTAAGAGGCGACTGAGGGACTCACCAGCGAATGGGCAGAAGCGTTCTCTGTACATTGCAACACCTACACTACGATCGCCAACCCGCTTGCCAAACGTGGCGATTATGGCAAACCCCAATAACCCCATACACTTGGGGGAGGCCTATGTCCAGCAGTGGACGTCTTTCGGCTGATATGATGATGATAATGATAATGGAACCCAGATTATGAAGCCTACAGTTAAGGAGTAGAATTCCCTGCCGGAGTCTATGTTTCTTGATAGCTACAACCTGGGGGTCGTTAAGTCAAGTGTGAATAAGTTACTTCTATGCAAGCGTGCTCAAACTTCGACCACATCATCGCTTTCATCAGGAGAGATAGTGGTCAAACAGAAGTCTATCGAAAAGTATTATTAAAAAAATAAGTATAGAGATTTATGTACAACCCAGCTGTTTTGTACTTTTCTTTAAAATTTTCACAAAAATTACTAGGCAACATTATTTTTGCGACCATTTAAGATACTCCAACTAACTGCTTTCATAATTTTATTACATGCTGGATGTATTCTTATTATACTACTTTTACTTTGTCAGGTTAGTTTAAAAATATATTTATTTTTTGTGTTTTTTTTGTTATTTCAATTTGAAGTGCTCCAATTTGTGTCCAACTGCCATGAAAATATTTTCCATTGTGCAAGGGATATCTGCAAAAAATAAGAAAACAATTTTAGTAAGTTCGTGATCCGTCATTTCTTAGCACTTTTCAAAACAATGAGTTAAAAATGTTGCAAAAAATACAAGTCCAGCATAAAGCATCAGTAGGAGTTACGTTACACGTACTATTTCATAGTAACTTGTCTCTTAAAGAATCTGGAAATAGTAGATATCTTTTGTTTCTTATTTTTCAGAATACATTTCAACATTTAGTAAGTGAAACTGATACTATGTTTGACTTACTATTACTTACTAAATGATAATAATTTATTTGCATTAAAGTTTAACATTTTACATGAAACACATGGTGGTACATTGAATTCCAGGTAAATTAGGTATACAATTGTATGGCGACACCAGCACCCTTGCTAACTTGTCAAGACAACTTGTGTTAAAGATGCTAGGTCCGTCCCTTAAGTAGAGGCACCTTAACTGGGCTATGAGTAGGTAGATAGACAAGTAAACTATAAAAAAAACAGTAATAAAAAAATAAAAAAGATATCTATAAGTGCATGTGTGTGGTGTGTGTGTGAGAGAGAGTGTAATATTTTTCATTATTTATGTTTTTTAAATGGGACTACTTTTAGATTGATTAATTAAATCAATAGAAAACCTAGGCCAACGATACTTTTATTTCGTTAATTATTACTAAGATTAGGAGACACTACTTTAAGATTGATCGATTAACGTTATTTTTAGTTTTTTTCTTAGAATCTCATTGTATTTTACCTCGAAGTTACACTTGATAGGAACGCGTTTGCCCATTGCCTGCATATTAATCGGCAGGGGCAAAACCATTCTGCAGGTCCTGTTCAAAAGATGGGTGACGAGTGCTGCGGAGCAAGCAACTTCAGAAGGTCGGGTAAATTTGGCTCCGAAGCCGCCTCCAAGACGACGAACGATCACGTTTATACTGAAATCGAAGAATAAAACTTAGGACAGGCCAACGAGTAAAATCATTATAATTAAAGTAAATAAATATCTTCGTGCTCGTAGTTGACCCTCAACACGACTTTAGTTAAATTTTCAATATTTTTAAATAAAGTCAAAACGTTTATTTCAATTAGGCCATTAAACGGCACCTTTGAATGTCACAGTTGAGTAAAATAATAATATTACATTATTAAAGTGACTCTACTGTCCATTCGGAAAGGTAGCACGGACAAGAAACTCCATAGTTACTCATTTTAAATAATGATTTAAAAAAAATTGGTATACATAAATTAATTTAATATTATGTGAGGACGAGGCACCCAGAGTATGCTACTTATAGGAACAAAGTATTACCAGCAGAGGTAAACTTATTCATTTTCTAAAGAAATTTGGGTAAATGGTACTCACATATTTACTCAAACACAATACTCTAGAACTGTAATAAATCGTAATATTACCTGTTGACAGGAACTTTCAAAACCAGTGCGATAGCAATATTGGCGAAGTGGGCCTCGCAACAAAAGTTTGAGTTTCCATATGGTAATGGTACTGTTCATCTAATCGCATTTCTCCACTCATAACAGTTTTAACATCATGCCCAACTTCAGTTGGTTCTACTGTTCGCTCGGCTTTCACTCTTTTATTCCTCTCTGGAGACTTTAAAACTTGGTCAATGGTTAATAAGGGTATATTTTGGCTTATTGAACTGTATCGTATTTTGACAAGTCTAGCTGCTTTATTTGCTGTTTGCTCTCTATCAGCAACTACAATTGCCGCTGGTTGCCCGTAAAATTTGACATATTTATCACATAATAATTCTTCTCTGTCGGGTAAGCCATAAAAGTTTTCGGGAATGAACGTATTTACCCCTGGTATATCCTTAGCCGTGTAGAAAGCAATGACACCGGGTAGTGTCTGAAAATATACTAAATATAAAAAATAATATCCAAGTCCCTTAGAAGCAAACTTGATATTGTAAAAATAGCCACACATTTAACTTACAAATGCTTCAGTGGTGTCAAAATCATTGATCACACTGCCTGGAACTGCATCAGCAGTGGCAATGGCAGCAAAAACTTCATTTGCTTGAGCTGGCATATCATTAGCAAACGTGGCCTCACCACTGCACTGTACTAGTGCCTCCAATTTTGGTACAGGTTGATTTAATGGCCAGACACTTTTGTCGGTTTCAAATGACTGCATACCTTTGGATTTCTGGCGTTTCATAGCTTCACCTCCTGATTTAAACGATGGATTCATTCGGTTTTTTGGGCAAAGGCTGATAATTGCCTAAAATAGATAAATAATAATAAATTAATAATATAATATGTACATCATTGCAATATTACATTTTTAGAAACTTAACAGAAAAATAATGTAGGTATGTATGTATGTAGATAGGTAGGTACGTAAGTAGGGTAAGAAAGTAGGATAGGTAGGGTAGGTAGAGTAAGGTAGGTAGTGGTTGACGGGAGCGAAGCTACGGGCACAGCTTGTTATAGATAAATATCAATATTAATTACATAGTATGCACGAGCTATTTAAAGTAAGAAATATACATGTGCAAGCGGGATACAAAGGGAAGAGGGAAGAAGAACTTATTGGGTATTGATGGTGCAAGGGCTTCAAGGGCAATCTTGCATTCCACACCTAAGGGCTGCTTGTTTTATAAGTATTTTTTCTTTTTCCGTCGCCACATGCCAAGCTTTTTAAAACTACCAGCTACCACCACCAACAGCTGACAAGAACCCGACAGATAAGGTCATTAATGCTGACGTGCCATGCTGCCTGACTTGCGCTGCTACTGCAGTGTAGGATATGGTGTCAGAGCTTTTAGTTGATTTTTTAAATTTACCTTGTAATACAAAGACACAGCCGACATCTTCCGATAGGCTGCTGATGGCTCAGGTGGTATTTCCACAGGATTTATCTCATCTTATAGCGATTTTAAAGCTAACTGTAGCGTTTCATCTGTAAAAGGATCTTTCCCAACTAAAACTTTATCAGTCTTCGAAGCATGTATAGATGCTGGTGAAATAGCTCCGTAATCAAGCGAAGATCGTTCTATTACGCTTGAATTTTGTCTGAATTCAAATAAAAATCCTGCGTGGACAACCGCGTGCGCATTTTGTGCTCGAGACATTATCTGAAAACATATTAAAGTCTTGCTTTGATTTATCTTTTACGTCTGGTAGTTAATCCCTTACATTTGATTTTCTAGAATGACAATTTGTTTAGAAATTAAGGGGTTGATAGTGATAGTCCGCTTCAACAAAAAAAAAAGACAAGAACAATCCTTGTGTATTACTACAGAAAAGTTATTATTATCACCATACCTTAAAAGTTTTCACTGAAGTGTTCTTTGATAACGGTGGCAACATAATATTTTTGATAATGTTGCCACACATTCGCGTTTTGAGAAACTCTGGTAATTTTAACTTCACTTCCCTGTTTATGTCTTGAGCTATAAAAGATTTCCAAATTTCAATGTTGAGTAACTTCATTGAACATTGTAATATTTTTTTTACCTATAGTTACCATTGCTCCAACAGTTTCGAAAAGTAGAAAAACATCTAATTGGAATTCATTGTGAGAGTATTTCAAAAATAGATTGCCACCAATTGTTCCCACCTGAAACATTTTAGCAAAATTTTGGGTTTAAGGATATCACCAAACCATACTCGTAATTAGCAACATCTTATCAATAACCCAGGATGATAATGGCCCATTCAGATTGGTATAGGAATATAATATACTCATACCTACAATCATACATAGGTATGTCGGCAGACAGAACCTATTGTTTGTCTTACTAATTGGAAGGCATCTGTAAAATCTGTCCATGGTAGGCCAAATAAATTTGCAATAGCGGTCATTGGCCCACCTTCATTTATTGACATTCTTAATTTAAAAAATGGAAAGAAAGACATAAAGATGTCCTGAGTCGACATCTATCGTGTCGTGATCCTTTACATTCGTAGTAATGAAAAACGAAACATAATTTGTTTTCCGGGTACCCACGAAGAGATATTTATTTATTTATTTAAACTTTATGTACAATAGTGGTACATGGGCGGACTTAATGCATCAAGGCATTCTCTACCAGTCAACCTTTGGGTTATTAAGACTATACTGATATCAGGGAAAGGTCAATGTACTTTATTGGAAATTTATCTGGCGCTTACCATAGTTTCTGAAAAATGGCAAATCATAATAGGTTCTGTGTACATTTTACACATAGTAGTTTGGGACACATACCACATAAAAACAAATTCAGACATCAAAATCAAATTTTCTTCAGAAATCGAATAATGATAATAATTAGGAGCTTCTACCACTTACATTTCTCACAGGAATATGAGCCACTAGATCCATGTGATCGTAAAATTGTCTCAAATACGAAAACTCTTCCTTCTCTGCTGACAGTTTTAGGAAAAGTTCCATCATATCAGATAATGTCATGCCAGCACCTAGTATTAGATTCACATCGAGTGTGTATGCTTTTAATTCAGCTACGTTGAATATATCTATCACATTTGTCGGATAATCTTTCTCGCGGTATACACCTGAAAAGGCCAAACATTTATTTTTTATCAAGTTGATGTAACTGTTCCTACTGCATTTGACTACCAAACTTAAGTTTGAGTTACCTTGACCAGTATTTCCAGCAATCAGCTTATAATCTCCAAGGCACATTGCTTTGAAAACATCAGTTAAGTTATAAGCTCTGTACCATTTATGAGTTTGAGTTTCTACTATTATCATTCTTTCCTCATCATGTATGTGAACAAAGCTATTATCGTCTTCTTCGGCATATTTTTTATCAAAACTTTCTGTGCCTTTGTCTTTAACAGCATTTTCTTTAAAGCATTTATCTCTGTGAGTACACTTTTGAGAGCATTCTGGTCCACAAGGTTTTATCATGTCTAGTTCTTCAAGATCACCAAGTTTGTCCAAAAGTTTTTGATCAGCGTCCTTAGCAAAGCTTTTGAATGCATCGGCTATGGGTCTGTATCCAGTGCATCGGCACATGTTACCAGTAAAAGAGTTTTCAATTTCCTCACCTGTTAGGTAGCCGCCTTTAGATTCAAGTAAACTGAAAACATAATTTTGTAAAATTGAAATTTTTGTTCGTTATAATGATCATTCTGTCAATACTTCTGTATTTTTATTAAGTTTTTTTTTTCTCAAGTTTCCTCTTCTGTGTAACTCGGTGTTCTTGTCAAACCAATTTGTTTGGTTTCTACCTGTACATATTCATGATCCACCCAGGAGTACAGTATCCACATTGGGTCCCATTAAACTTGGCAAGTCTGGTCTGTATTTCATGGTATCCTTTGATTCTATTTCCGATGCCTTCAACAGTGGTTATCTGCCACCCATGACAGGATAGTATCGACACGAGGCACTTAAAAGGAATACATTATGAGAAAACCTAATAGATCAAAAATGTAAACATCAAAACAGAAAGAAGGAAGAGACTTCTCCATAGGGTATATTTTTTAAGCGTGTGTTCACAACTATACTATACATACATACTCATTCACAAGTGATTGATTTTGATTAGAATAACATTTAATTTCCTGTTATGAGTATGAACTCGTTATGCAAAACCTTAGGAAAATCAACATCTCGGTTGCTAATTGCAGTGACCAGAATTTTATAACGACATCATGACTGGCAATTGCAGAGCTAACCACTTTGATCCGAGTAATTACTACGGAAATTACCTCCCTTTTGAGGGTTCCGTCAAAGGATGAAAGCGAGACCCTATTACTTAGAGTGTTTGCACACTGATCGATTCGAATTTCAACTAAATCCGAGTTTAATAGTTCTAGCCGAGCCGGAAAAGTTCTACGTCTGATGCAAATCGGATCTACGCTCTTAAAAGAGAGTCAAGAAAAAGTGACATTCTTTTAGGGGGATAACCACTGTCATAAAGTTAAAATGTCAGGAATTTACTAATTTGCTTTTTTGTTATCGTTACCTCTTGCTGACTGAGGGACAAAATTGGCGTTCATAGAATCAACTTTCAAACCGAAACACACGCATTATGGGGATAGAGATAAACTTCCATAATAAGTACTATTTTGTGCACGCTTACAGAATTTCCAGCCAAAGTCTTGAGAACATTGTTTGGAGGAAAAGCAGCGCGTATGGTGACGATGCAGGTACCGCATCCGCCCTCGTGGTACATCGCCTTCGTGCCACGCAGCTCCGCCACAGTGCGGATGTACTCGTTCAGAGACACATCCGGACCGAATTTACAGTCCACTGTAAAAAAGCCCTTTGATTCAGCTTGTCTGATGACTTGATTAATCTAACTACTGGAATTTTGAATTAAGATCTGTTCCACTTTCTAGCTTTGTCTCATGTTACTTGAGAGAAGCGCTTTAGACGGTGCTTTCTTCTATTATTCTCTTATTTGAAATCAGACATTACCAGTCACTCTTTCATGCCACTTTTCCCATCTATTGTCTGGCCTCCCTTTCTGTTTATCCATCCAACCACATTTATATTTATCACTGAAGCTGTGTTTCTTCGGTATAGACCAATAAATTGGTTATAGAGTTGGGTATCTGTCATTGCAATGTCGTATATGGTGAGCTAGATACCTGCCTGTTTGCTCAATGACAACCATATTTTTATTTAAATGTTCTTCTTACCTTCATACGGTTTTCCATTGATACAGAATTTTATTTTGTCATTTTTCATTGACTGTACCTGATGATGATAAAAATAAACGAATACATTTAATAATAATTGCGTCTTAGAAACACCAAAAGCAAGGTCGAACACTAAGTAGCATGTTTGTCGACCTTAATTTTTCAGCTGCGTATATCTACATGTTACTGAATTGTAATAAAATTTTTGAATGTTTGTCTTCATTAGCCGGGTTTTATTCGTTACGATATCTCTAATTTAAAAATACTCGTGTCACAGTATTTCTAACCAAACTCCTCTGAAACGGCTTGACCGATTCCTATGTAATTTTGTGTGTATATTCAGTAGGTCTGAGAATAGGACGTAAACTATATTTCATATCCCTAAGTGGTAATCCCATTTTTTTTTACTTTATTTTATGAACATTTTTTTTACCGACACGACATTAAAAAGTACATAAAACCCTAAATTTTCACACTTCTACCACCGACACCTATTTTTGAATTGCAATTTTAGTACTTTAATTCCAGTGGATTCAAGAGTGGTTTAGAACTTTAGATTCACAATTATATCCGTAAATCATACACAAATCAAACGTTCGGACAGGAGAATGTCTGTCAGGACCGCTAGTTTTTCTATATAATCGTCAGCCAATCCTCCGATAGTGTCAATTATTACAACCTTAGAAAACACAACTACCTACCTTTTAATGGCTCGATATACTACAACGGCCCAAGCGATCAGTTTGCTGAACGTCCTGATTGCTCAGGAACCGGAAGTCGATATAATATTTATGTGCACTCATAGATCGTTGATCAAAATGTGTAATATTTTTTTTGGTAATAAATTTTCATAAGATGAATTATATGTTGTTGGCTTGCTGTACGCTTTGAAGAAAACTGTAAGTATAGTAAGCAATTGGTACGAAATAAATAAAACTAGTCGACTCAGTGAAGTTCATACCAACTAAAAATGCTTTGATTAGAACACTTATTTTCCTAAACCATCCCGGTTTTGAAGTGAATAAAACTGAAATATAATGATTTAAAGTGGTCAAGCCGTTTTAGCGATTAATTAAAATTATTCTAATTATAATTAGCAATTGTTTTTTATAACACACATTGGTTCTCTTCAGGTTTCTTATCCCTTAAATGGCAGTAATGATATTCTACAGCTTACAAAATAAAATGCTGACGGTCCGAAAGTGTCACGATAATTCATTTCCTACGTTTGAGGATGGAATGAAAAGCATGTACACATTATATCCTGTTATACACAAACTTTATAAACGACATGTTATACAACGTGTAACAGAATAAACGCAATACCTCTTAAGGGGTCATTGTACTCATCAGTATGAACAACTTTTACTATGGGACCAACACGGAAATCGCGAAAAAGAAAACGACTTCAGTATACATTTCTGTGCGCATTACTCGACAAAATGTACTGAACAGCTGATTTTTTTTCTCGATTTTGGGGCTGGGTCCCATAGTAAAAGTTGTTCATAATAATGAATACAATGACCCCTTAAGAGGTACTGCGTTTATTCTGTTACACATAGTACTTGTAGCCAATACGCTTCACAAAACTATTGCTTACTCGTCCTATTAATAATATAACAATAATAGGCCATATCGATCCTCAATAACTGTTATTATTAAAATAGTTGTTAGGGTCTACTTGGTAGATATTTTGGAGTGTTACAAAAAGGTTAAAGGCATATTAAGGGAGATTCACGTACAGAAATAAGGAATACGACATAATCATCTGGTTTTCGTAGATGGAGCGTAGACATGAGAGGTTGTCTTGGACAAAATTATATTGCTAAGGTAAAGATTATATTTAACATCAGTTTAAAATTGAATTAAGCTTCAGTAGGTATTTAAGTAAGTATAGTCTAGTTTTTCAGTTTCCGGCTCTGTTTCTTTACACACTGTTTTTTTTTTTTTTAAGGATGGGACATCATCAAATGACTTCTTCCGCTATGGGTGGAGCGGAAGTGCGTGTCAGACTCTTACTGACTAAAACCAATCCGTGTTCCTTCTAAAGCCCTTTGCGTTCCAGGGCCGCGGTGACTCTTTAGAACAAATTCCGCAACCCTGGCAGGCTCTGGCCCTAGCGGGCCCCGTCTTTTATGCTGACATCTCTTTGAGGCACGCGTGAAACACAACGCGCCATCGACCCGGGCCTGGTGGTGATCGGACGGCGAGCCACCCAATGCTCGCCGTCCGCAGGCCCGCTACACACTGTGTCTACGTTTCCCATCCGACTTTCCTGTCGCCAGTCTGCTGGAAGAAATATCTTTTGAAATAATCAGTACCTTTGCTTAATTGTTTTTTGTACAGTGATATAATAAAGTTCATGTATAAAGGCAAGATATTCTCTGTGTATATAATTTGACATTTTAAGTATTTTGTGTAGCTTGTGGCTAACTAATAACAGCGGCACGGGTCGATTTTCGAGGTTAAGCTACGCTTACCAAGGTTGTTCTGTGGATGGGTGACCATCTTAACATACCGAGTTTCCTCCTGCCTCGGAAAGCACGTTAAGCCGTCCCGGCTGTCATTTGTAAATCTTTGGCAGTCGTTATGGATTGTCAGAAGCCAGTAAATCTGACTCCAGTCTTGCCAAGAACTACCGTGTTACCCAGATAATGGGTTATGGAGGTCTGGTAGGCAGCCGCACCATTTAAAATACTGGTATTCAGCTGAATCCGGTTTGACTGGAAGCCGACTCCAATATAGTTGGGAAAAGGCTAGGCAGATGAGATGATGAAGTCTTTTGTGTGTACATAAATAAAAAAAGCATGTACTCACCTTAATTAAAAGTCACAAATTCTCGTTTCTTTTTACTGAGGTCGTTAAAACACGACACTTTTTGAACAGCGATGTTAGTAAACTGAAAACCGAATATTGAGTCCTATAAAAAAAACAATGTTGGACATATTAGAAATTTATTACAATTTGTAAACTTAATTACCGAATAGCGGCCGACTTATTCAGGGTTCCTTGGATATACCTATAGTTGCGAACCAATCTCATTTTCAAGAATTGAGAATCGAACTGAATTTTTGTAAAGACAGCACATGAAGCCACCCGAAACTGTCAAATTTTCCCAATCAACCTTAAACCTAATCGATAAAGTTGAAAATCTATTGAAGAAAATTGACAGTTTTTTGTAGCTTGGTGTTCTGGCGTCTGTACCATGTTTCTGTAAATATGGTAGAATAACATGTTCAAAAATAAAATTCGTCTTGGAAGAACTTTGTTTACTTTTTTTGTTTAATTTTAGTCTCATTAGATTTCGAAGCTATGTGTGTGGGGACAGTAGCCCTTTTTTTCTTTTTTTTTAAAGATGGCAAATCATCAAATGACCTCTTCCGCTCTGGTTGAAGTGGAAGGGCGTGTCAGGCTCTTACTGACAAAACCCATCCGTGTTCCTTCTTAAGCCCTTTGCGTTCAAGGGCCGCGGTGACTCTTTCGAACAAATTCCGCAAATGTAGGCCCCTCTACTGCCCCCACCCGCTTAGCACCGAAGAATGGTCATTTTCATCTAATTTCTTGAGTAATTTCAAAACTATTTATTATTATTATATTTCCCAAAGCTTCTCCTAGTGGAACTCCCGGCGCACCCACCTAGTGGTGTTGTCGTTCCCCAGCATCATCACCAGGATTCTTTATTTTACATTTACTTAATAAAATATATTTGAAACACTCCCAAGACTCATTATATTGATATATCACACGGAACAGCTCAAAAACATTTTTCAAATATTTTGATTTGTGTCCCAAAAGTGACCCCTAAGCTCAAAATGTATTTTCTATTAACGGAATGCGTCCGTGTTTCGGTCAAAATGTGTACCAAATTTCAACCAAATCGGTGGAGTTGATTCGGAGAAAATTGGCTGTTACAGACGGACACACAGACGACATACGAGTGATCCTATAGGTATTCCGTGTTTACGGACGCTTAAATCCCTAAAAAGAAAACGATAACAAAATATCAAAACAATTTTACTGTTGCTGGTGTAACCGTAACAGACCGAAATATTTCAGTTAGATATCTTTGGTTTGTTTTTTATTGATTCATCTGTAATTCAAGTAATTATTTTACATGAAGGCACTCTTTTGGGTCATTACCTATGAAACTTTTGTTTAAATTAAACGGGCCACTATGATACCTCTGGTTTGTCTTGTTAAAAAAGTAAAATAAGCTTAATATCTAAGCCATGCCGTTATTTTTTCCTTTGATCTGAAATAAGTTTTTCTTGTTTGTTTGGGTTTTGTTTTTTCTGTTTTATTATTTTGACAAAAGATGCTTCAAGTACAAAGTTAATATGAATTTGGAATAGAAAGTCCAACCAAAGATATCATAGTTTAAAATGGCCAAAAGTCAAACATAGGCTAAAAATATTTATAACTAGAAGACATCATGCGGTTTCACCCGCGTAGTTCCCGTTCCCGTGGGAGTACGAGGATAAAGTACAGTCTATGTTACTTGCTGATAATGTAGCTATCCTTTGCTGAAAGAATTTTCCAAATCGGTCCAGTAGTTTTTAAGTTTATTCGTTTCATACAAAAATCCATATCTTTCCTCTTTATAACATTAGTATAGATGGCCACTTAGTACGGAATCTTTAATTTACAAATCGAACTCGCACTTGGCGGATTTTCCTATTTAACTTTTAATTCTTGTGCAGAATAAGTTTAAGTCTTAAAAGCCGGTAATAAGATGCTATTTACCATAGCAATAAATATTAACGGTTAACTTAGTTTAACTACTTTTTTGTGAAGATACTCATATCATATAAACTCGTTTAAGAAAATTAGGTTTTTTTAGGAAAACATAAAACATTGGCAATAATTTAATTGTGAGTTTCTTCAAAGTCAAAGTCAAAGTCAAAACGTTTATTTCAATTAGGCCATTAAACGGCACTTTTGAACGTCAGCATTTACAGTTCATTAAAATAATAATATTACATTAATAAAGTGACTCTACTGTCCATTCGGAAAGGTAGATTCTTATGGAGAAGAACGGACAAGAAACTCCATAGTTACTCTTACTAACTACTCTTAAAACAAAAGACGAATAAAACAGGTTTACCTACTTACATCTAAAATAGGCAAATTTTCCGATTAGGAAATACCTTTTACTCGTTTGTATTAATACCCAGCGCGTACAATATTCATACATTTCAAGT
The DNA here is from genome assembly GCA_002192655.3 of Mamestra configurata. Lineage (NCBI taxonomy): Eukaryota > Metazoa > Arthropoda > Insecta > Lepidoptera > Noctuidae > Mamestra > Mamestra configurata. The sequence goes on from NDFZ01005191.1 coordinate 206,500, forward strand.
GTCTGTTTGTATTATCAAATAATAGCTTTTTATTAAATGCATGAAATCATAAATATAATATAATATACGACACTTTATAACAAAAACACATGAATAAAAATTATTAGCCTGTCTGTTACGGGTAGTCTCCAAAAAGGCTGAACCGATTTTGACGGGACTTTCACTGGCATATGTTATAAGGAGTAACCTAGGCATCTTTTATTTTAAAAAGAGGATTAGGGTTCCGTGCAAAAAACTAAAACCCATTTTCACGCGGGCGAAGCCATGGGCAGAAGCTAGTCAATTATAATTGTCTCGGGCCTAATTACCAAGAATCATTCAATTACTAAGTCTAAATGGATAAAATAGAAATAAATTATGTTAATACCTACTCGTATACATGAAGTATAATTATATGAAAGTTAAGTCTTGTTTTAAAATGTGTTAATATATTTTCTGGAAGGATATGGGGGAGGCCTTTGCCCAGCAGTGGGACATGGGAGATGTACTTATAAAATGACAAGTTTTGAATGCAGAAACGTTTTGATTAGTGCACTTCATCAAAATAGTAAACCACAGCTGCTTGCTTTTGCAACTACATCTCTAGCATAGGTATCACCTGCCGGAATTTGTTCGAAAGAGTCACCGCGGCCCTGGAACGCAATGGGCTTTAGAAGGAAAACTGATGGGTTTTAGTCAGTAAGAGTCTGACACGCCCTTCCGCTCCACCCAGAGCGGAAGAAGTCATTTGATGATTTCCCACCCTTCAAAAAAAATGGGACAAACGCAGGAAGATGATGATTCTGAGACATTTGACAAACGTCGTTTACATTATTCAGGAAAAGACTGGGGCCCAGAACGCTGCCCGGGAGATTAATCGACACAGGATTTGATGTAACAAAGCTGTCCGCTTTTATTTTAGGGAGCTATGCGCAGATAAGATTGACAATTAGCTAGTGGCCAGCGGGCGGTGGGAAGCGGTGGGTTGGCTAGTGGTATATTCTGTATGGTATAATTGTTTTCTGTATAGTGTCGGACGTAAAAGAATAGCACCATCCCTTCAGTTCCCGTGGGTGATATCACCAGATAATGGCAACCCCCGTGTGGGAGGCCTATGCCCAAAAGTGGATGTCTTTCGGCTGGTATTATGATGAGGTATGATGATGGTATGAGGTTACTTAAAATGCACAACATTAAACGTAATACTTGAGTCTGCGGCGTTGGATTCAAATGATCTCGAATTATAAGTGATATTCTACTATCTGTTATTATACCATACACCCTTTAAAATATATTACATGTTGTTTGTTGCATACCATACTCGTACCATACCATAAGAGGTCACGTGCTATCTACACTGAGACTTACAGTTTTAAGACACTTTTGTTATATGTAATTTCGGAGTTTATTTACTAGTAAACAAATTATCCGTTTAACATGACGTTAAGTATTTTTCCCTTTTTTAACGTTACAATATGTAGATGCTGTCCATAATATTCATTCTATGATTTGACTGTGAACCTTGTTTCAAATCATTATAATTTGTACTTTTGATGGCTCATCATTCTGTGAAGGGCCCTTAGGTCTACAATTTTAATGTCATATACATCCGTCGCAGATAACAATAAAGTGGCCTTTAGCTGACAAGATGATTACATTTTACCTCATTGTGAATAATTGGACAGACCAACCATAGCTTTAGGATATTTCCACACTGGCCAACATATCAATACTGTTTTTCTCGTGAATCAGTATGAGATGAGGCTTTAGACAAGTGACACTGTCAGCAGTAGCGTGGCGAAGGCAATTGTTAAAACTGTCGAAATGTCACGTGATCAATCTCTTATATTTAGCCATTTCAACAGCCGCCGTCGTTAATAGTTTGGCAATTTGGGCTGTAAAGATACGGATATTTACATTAGAAGTGGAGCTGACGATACCGGATGCGCCTGATATGAACAACTAGTGTCTTTACTCATGGATGCTCTTCAATACCCTTGCTATGTGGTCTTTATCAGTCTGTTTCTGACTGGCTAGAGGCGATTTCAAGTTGGCATCTGTGTGAGCATCCTAAGGTGAGAATTATATAAAAATAATATAACTGGTCTTCCGAAAAAAAAAAACAGCACTGCGTGTTAACATGATAATAAGGTCGACTTTTAAGTTTTTTTTTTTCCATTGAAAAACACATGCTGAATTGCTGAAGTGATGTGTTCAGTTGCCATATCAATTTAACAAGGCGCCTATTACCCGATTATCATTGTTGTCCATTATTTGTGAAATTGAGAATTATGTGATTTTAATAGACCAATCCCAATGAAAATATATAAAAAACCGGACAAGTGCATGTCGAACGACACACAGTGTAGGGTTCCGTAGTTACCCGTCCATAAAGCCATGACAAAAATAGCAAATTTTACTATGAAATTACAAAGTTACAAATACAATTAGTTTTAAATCATTTTCTATGGGGGTATTACGAAATGTTTACCTAATCAGTTACATTTTAAAAGTTGACAATTATCAACTTTTAAAGCTTGCTTAGCTTAGTTTTCCTTTTAAATTCGTTATAACAATATATGCTATATTCTATCCATTCTCAATCAAATTAACTACTATTTCATGTTAAGATCAAAACATTTTATTACCTCCAATCTCTTGTTGTTGATCACGATGTTGATTCAAAGTTATGAGTAATGGAGATTTCCATTACTCATAACTTTGAATCAACATCGTCTAAATAATAAGTTTTAGGCCCGTTATGTGTGTTACCTTCTACTGTTATCATTTTATCATCAAATTTTTTAGATATCGCAGCATAAGCTGAGATAGGGACCATTTTGGCCTCGCACAGATAATTATCCATGTTTGTTACATTATATTACTGTTTAGTTATTAATTTTATATTACTGTTTTGTTTGTCTTGTGCGAGTCCCATTAAATATTTTTCTTTCTTTCTTTAAATTTGTACAAACTGAAGACGCCGCCGCCAAGAGGTCCGGGAAGAGTTTTCTTCTCTGCCTGAGCGTTCGAGTTCCATGGAATCCTATAGAAGGGAGATAAAGATTGTATTATAATTGTATTTTAGTATAGTACTTATTGTTTTAAGTGTACAGTATATTGTATTTTTTGCAATGAGGAGTACAGTATCCACATTGGGTTTTTATTTTTATATCTAGTCTTGATAATCTTAGGAGTTTGCAATTATCCAGTGACAGGTAAATATTACACTATGGCTGTAAAACACGTAAAACAGATTTATAGATTTTATATTTGCATGCCATCAGAAAATGTGTCTTTACACGAAATATAATATTGTAACGTCTATTTCTACCACATTTTATGCAAATAAATGACATGATAATTATTATTATTTAAAAAAATGCTTTGAGTGGGAAGCTCACAATTTTCTTGAACCTACAACGCCTTGCGTGTCCAGTATAACAATGTATTCGAGATGCTGTTGGGTCTACCAAGTTTTTTAGCGCTTCCGGGATGTTCACCGAGGCCAGGGTTGATGGTTTTCATGCCATTATACGGAAACGGTTCGCTTCTATTCTCGGTAGAATATGTGCTAACTCCCACAGCATCCTGAGTGTATTGTGTAATAAGTGGGACAGCCCCATGCTGGCTCATTGGATACGGCTGCACACGTAGGTGGCAGTCGTTTCAATGTTGTACATAAAGTGTGATTTTACTAACATTAGGTTAAGTCTTTTACTAACAAAATTTGGTTCTTGTGGGTTTGAAATAAATGATGAAAATTTACTAGGTGATTTCTACGACTTCGTTAGCGTGTATGTTGGAAAATAAAAAGCTGTCGCTAAGATAAGATAAACTTACAGTCAACATCCTGCATTACCTGACCCCTCTTAGAATTAGGAATTTGGAAGAGTGTTATGCTGGACACTGACTGTATCACCTCTTCCATTTAAAATGCTGACCAGTCCTGGTATTTATTGGAAATTAGAAACTTTTTAATGATAGCGCTTCTCTATAGGTACATGATGTTAGCGGCGGAATCACCTAGAGTTTAACAATCTCTATACCAAATTTCATCTAAATCGGTCCAGCCGTTTGCGCGTGAAGAAGTAATAAACGTACACACACTCACAATCTTTCGCCTTTATAATATTAGTGTGATGATTGGGATCGGTCTTTTAAAATCACATAATTCTCTATTTCACAAATAATGGACTAACGTCAATTTTTTGTGATATCTCATTAGATATGTATCACTAAAAATTGGCATTTTAGTGATAACAACAGAGATATCGCAAACAAATGGCATAGAAAAGGGTTGTATACTCTCACCAAGGCCAGAAAAGAAAATTCCATGAAAGTCCACGTAAACAACCATTTAAACATGCATGCTTGGGAAATGTTTCGGTACAAAATTGAGATACGATCACTTGGTGGCGGAACAAAACATAGCATTTCAGTCTAGATTAACATCTGATTCCGATCGACGTGTTACAGTACAACCACGGAGTATATCGACTTGGGTACTCTGTGGGATATGTAATATTTGGGATGTAATATCGTTAATATTCACAGTTAACCGCGGTTGGATATTAAGTCATATATTTTTTTTATGTAGGTAATGTGTTGGCAAATGATCCGAATGCTTTTCTGATGGAAGGTAGATCGATAAGTAGAATGAACTTTATAACTGCCATTATCAAACACAGCTTGTAATGATCCCACTGCTGGGACACAGGACTCCTCTCTGTGATAGAGAGTGCGAGTGGTCGTAAACCACACGTTGGCCTGGTTTGAGTTTGCAGATGTTATGTTATCTTTGAAGTTTTTGGTTCCAAGATTTTCTTGTCACGTTTCCCTTCGATTATATTGGAAATTGGAATCACCAGCTGACACGTCGGCAAAACACTTTTTTTTAAGGATGGGAAATCATCAAATGACTCCTTCCGCTCTGAGTGTCAGACTCTTACTGACTAAAACCCATCTGTGTTCTTTCTAAAGCTCTTTGCGTTCCAGGGCCGCGGTGACTCTTTCGAACAAATTCCGCAATCCTGGCAGGCTCTTGCCCTAGCAGGCCCCGTCTACTATACTGACATTAATATGAGGCGAGCGTGTAACACAACGCGCCGTCGACCCAGGCCTGGTTCTGACCGGACGGCGAGGAACACTTAGGATACTAATTAGTGTTCACAAAATACATGTCTCTTTGTGCAAGACACATCTTCAAAGGATGATTTTAAAAAAACTAGCTGAAATAATTGGCCGTATTTTATTCTACAAGCGCCTCATTTATTATTGCCGAGTATCAATTCAAGATGCTCAGAAAATGAATGAAAAAAAAAAGTAAGATTTTGCTGCGATTTACAGCAACAGTGTTTGGGAAACAAACACAGATCATGTTGGATGAATTATATTACTTGTGCCTGTTTTTTCAGATTTACAGATTATTATTTTTTTTAGCTCAAAGATTTAAGGCTTCCGTAGAAAAGTTCAAGGCGGCAATAAATAACGCGTTTTCATAGAAATTGTTGCTTTTTGACCTTTTCTTATACAGATTAGAACCAATAGAAAACTTCTCAGACATCATTATATTTTTTCGCATAGTCACCTAAGATTAAAATTGAACGAAAAAATACAGACATCAAAATATCCAATCATCATCGTCTTCTAACATTTATTTGTTTATTTAAGAGTTTACGTACACACATTTAACAAATATATAAGAAGAAGGAAACAAGAAAATAGGTACAAAGGTGATGCTTATTTCTAAAGATATCTCTTCAAGCATACCTGCAAAAGAAACATCGTACTGTTGGTACAGTATACAGTAAGGAATATCTTAAGTGCCATACTTTCATATAGCGGTTGGAACAGACTTAATACTAAAAGCGGAAAACATAAAAAACAACATGCACAAAAAAACATAAAATCTAAAAGCACTTTATTATTAGTTTATTGTTTTGTATATGTTTTTATTATATTTATTATATTAGTTCATTTTTATATTACTTTATTTTATTTTATTAGTTAATGTTTAATTTGTGTATTTTATCTATGGGCCTATGTTGCCTGATAATGGTAATAATAACTGGCCTGTTGGTCTAGTGGTTAGTGACCCTGACTGCTAAACCGGAGGTCGTGGGTTCGATTCCCACCCAGGACAAATCTTTGTTTGATGAGCATGATCATTTGTTCTGTGTCTGGGTGTAATTTATCTATAATATGTATGTATATAGAAATATATAAGTATGTTTATCAGTTGTCTGGTTGCCATAGCACAAGCTCTGCCTAGTTTGGGATCGGATGACCGTGTGTGAGTTGTACCAAGATATTATATTATTATTATTATTATAAAAAAAAAATATTATTAAATTGAATTATAATTTTATTTACACATAAAAAAGTACCCGATACTATCATACTATCATTATTAAAAATCATAGCCTGCCACACATTAATAATTATATACAGCCAATAAACAATGATTTTGTGATATTATAAAAGTTACCGGATCACACAGTTTGTGGTTGACATTCACATCAGAAGTACTCTCAGAGGCCATTATATTTTTGTACATTAGTCGACCACCTGTGACCGCGAGATGATTAGTTGTGAGTTCGATATCCATCGTTTTTTGTTTAGTCTGTGCACCTGTTAATATCTGACGAACAGTAGCCTCTCGCATGAAACAAAGTGACATTCCTTCAGCTATAACTTGAAGGGTTTTTTTACAAAAACAGCATAACTCGCATTTTCATCCTTTTTTGTTTTATGCATCTCTATAATCTATGGCTCAAGAGCATTCGTTTGTTTACACTTAACTTTTTACAATAGCAACACTAAAGCATAAAAATATCGGAAATACCGCAATTTTACAAAAAACAATATAAATTACATGTTTTTTTGCAAAACGGAACAGTTGTTCCGTTAAACAACTTAACTTCCATGCAGTTGCATGGAAGTTAAGTTGTTTTTGTAAAAACATTTTTGAAGTTAGGCTGTTTTTGTAAAATAATAAAAAAAACATGTATGAGAAGAAAAAAAATGGTTTATTATTTAATAAAATCAAAATTTGTATCAATCTTCACCGCTGCTATTGTACAAGTGCTCAATGGAGAACATAGATGGAAAGAAAGAAGGAGGCCAAAGTAAAAATGAATGCACTGCGTGAAGAATAATCTGAGCCTTAGTAAGAGTTTTATAGATTGTAGTAGGTATATTAAATTCAACTAAAAATTACGAAATAAAAAAAAAAAGCTTTAAAGTGCAAATTTTTGTTAAAGTCAAGTATTCCCCCACCTAGCAGATAAACTATTGTTTTTGGAGACGTGAAAAAAAATCATGATAGAACCATTTGTAACGAATTTAAAAGGAAAACTATCACCGCTAAGTAGGCTTTACAAGTAAATGAGTAATAGTCGATCAACTTATAAAATGTAACTGATTAGGTAAAAATTTCGTAAAATCCCAAAGAAAATGACATAAAACCAAGTGCATTTGTAACTTTGTGATCTAATATTTTAGTATATTTTACTATTTTCTGGTATGGTTTAGAAGACGGGTAACTATGGAACCCTACACTGAGCGTGGTCCGACACGCACTGGGCCGCTTTTTTTCTTACGAATTGACATAATATGTGAACGTCAAAATTAACGCGATTCGCAAACTCGCACTGGTCTCTGAAAGAAACGGGGAGTGAATGTTTACATGGCTCACGGGAAATAGGAAACGTGTTGCGCTTCTACATCAAATAGCATGAGACAAGTGCGGAAAAACGATGAGTAACCAGTTATATCTGATGGCCGTTTTAATAGTTTCAGCACATCACCTCGAATTGATATATATCTTCAAGTATCTATTCCTTGCGGGACTGCATGCTGCAAGTTTTCCTCACTTCATACCAGCCAAGTATTCAATAAGTTCAATTTATGAATCCGTGATGCATCCGATGGTTGCCACTACATCTAATCGATGTAAGTTTATTTTTTTTACACTTTTTTTCACATTTTCTCGGGACCCCGGGGCCCCGGACTTTTGGGAGGTGAATAGGTGGCCGAAGCCAAGTCGCGGAGGCCCCGATAGACGATTTCTATGTTATGAGGCACCGACCTACGATTACCTCTATATAAGAGTACTCCCACTAGGGCCAGAGCCTGCCAGGGTTGCAGAATTTGTTCGAAAGAGTCACCGCGGCCCTGGAACGCAAAGGGCTTTAGAAGGAACACGGATGGGTTTTAGTCAATAAGAGTCTGACACGCCCTTCCGCTCCACCCAGAGCGAAGGAAGTCATTTGATGATTTCCCATCCTTGAAAAAAAAAAATTCAATCAAGGATGAACTACGTTTGGTGCGGGAGTGTATTTATTATAAAGCCTACTATGAATATTTGGGAAGAGGAACGAAATTCATATAATAAAATTAATGAATTGATACAAATCCGGAATAGAAAATAATGTATTTTATTTTTTTAAGGATGGGAAATCATTAAATGACTTCTTCCGCTCTGGGTGGAGCGGAAGGGCGTGTCAGACTCTTACTGACTAAAACTCATCCGTGTTCCTTCTAAAGCCCTTTGCGTTCCAGGGCTGCGGTGACTCTTTCGAACAAATTCCGCAACCCTGGCAGGCTCTGACCCTAGCGGACCCCGTCAATACAAAATAATGTTGCGGTTACCATTTTGCATGCCATGCCTAAATTGATACAAAGCGTGCAAATGTTAGATTTTACCAGGGTATACAACAAAATTAATGTATTAGCAGTGGTCAAACTGCTCGAAACAAGCTAATTAAAAATATGTGGATGGATGGATTCACACCAATATTCGAATCCATTTACAAGTTATTTAGCATGTTGAAACATTATATATTATAGGAACCGAAACAATTACAGGCAGCACGAGTCCTATTCACACATAATGTGTAATTTCTAGGAATTTTCGCAACGCTAGACGGGTTTCACACGATGCCGCTCACCGGCGCGATGTGGTTTTTGCGGTTAGGCTGCGTCAAATTGATTGCTTCCATTAGTTGTGCAATCACAAGCATCAATAAGTACAGACGCTGTAGTAGTAGCAGCAATTTGGTTACAGGAAATCACTGCTACGGCAAGAAATTCAAAGAAGAATTGGATTCATCCATCTTTAAAAAGCTTATACCGCAGTGATCCACGCCTTTATGCGTTGTTTCGTATGCCAAGTGCCGCACTGCCATGCGGTATCCCACGCGAAGAGGTAGCGACGACGGTACGAGCGCCATCCGTCCGTACGGGTCAGGAGGAGGATATATGCATGTGTTAGTGTTAGGCATCAATGAATTACGTGCAAGCCATCGCGACGTCAAATCGTTAAATATGAAGATCACCGGCCATAATTCGATCGATCTAAAAAAATGCATCTTCCAAATACAATAGGACCATAAACGGACGTTACGCGTAGCGGCCGTAGTGCGACTCCGTCGTGTGATAATCGCCTTACATTAGATATTCACAGAAAGCCTTTTGTCTTTATCATCAAAGTTCAATCGTGAAGTCAATTTTCGGACTTCACGATTGAACTTTGATGTAAATTGTTTTTCTTTCATTCCCAAACCACCTCGATCTCACTTCAACCATATGAGGAAATAAATTGTAGGAGTAAATATTGGCTTGTGCCCTCAGGATTCAAAGTTTCTCAGTTATTATTATGAAAGTCGACATAGAAATACCGAAGAAGTTTTAAGTGCTTTTGTAGAACACAAATGGTCAAGTTACTATCCTCTTGAGCTTGGGACCTACAAGTAATTGATGTATCGGTGAAAAGCAAATTTTGTTTTTGTAGTCAGAGAACGGCATGAAAAATGAAATTCTTATTGAAATGTGACTGGTATGCACCGATACTATTGGGCATTTAGGGCGCCCACACAAAACCGCGATGCGATGCGATACGACGCCGCAATCGCAGGAACTTGTACGCGAGCTCGCAGATATTCGCGATGCGTTGCGAATTCGCAGTTATGTGTGGGAGCCCTAAGTCAAGTGTGTAGCATAGCGGTGTATGCATGTGAATATTTTAGAGTAATTTGACGACACAGAGTATAGTGCAAGACAACTCTAAATAATAACTCATTTCAGGTGCTGCTGTCAAAAGCATCTTAGGATTATCATACGAGCAAATGCAGGAGAAGAATAACGTTCAAGATGTAATAGAGATAGATCTGATAACCAAGAACGGGAATGTAAAATACAATCTGACAGCAACGGAGAAGATTAAGCAGTTGATGGCTGAGGCGCAAACTGTAGTCATACTAATCCATGGTTTTACTGACAGCTCTGACGGCATGATGGTCAACGCCATAGGTCCTGAGCTGTTGAAGAAATCAGACTTGAAGACGTTTGCCCTTGACGGGAGAAAGATCATAAATATGGAGTACTTCAGTTCTTCGACTAACGTGAGGTTCATGGGAGAGTTGCTCGGAAGTTTTTTGGCTGATATTGTTGAAGGTTTGAGTCTTTTATCATAATGCTTGCACAGTTATATCAATGTTGTAAAACGTAGCAACTATTATTTGATTGAAATTATCATCCTCCCCTCTTATCACAATTTATTTAGGGATACGCCAAGGAGGTCTTCTTCCTCCATTGTCCTCTTTATACACAATCTATCCTTGATCTTCCTCTATCAAAGTCATTTTCAAAACCTTTTTAGGGTTTCGTAGTCAACAAGGAACCCTTATAGTTTCGCCATGTCCGTTTGTCCGTTCGTCTGTTTGCCCGCGGTTTAGCTCAGAGTCGCTTAGCACTAGAAAGTTGGAATTTGGTATGGGCGAATTTTTACGACGAATTTGTATCATAAAATCTTGAGATTTTTTTATTTACGTCTATCCCTTGTTGAATAGGTCGTTTATAAATATTGAAGGTGTGCGAAACCATTTTTCCATCTAAAGATCCTTTTGCGAAATATTAAGTTTTAAAAATTAATCTATTTACTGTCAAATTTAACGTAGTGTTTGAGCTTTAAGCCAGCTAGAATTATATACATTTTATTTATATTATATATATGTGACGTCTAACATTATTTGAAAACTATAAAAGTAAGAAGTAATATGTAACATGATGTACTTGTACAACATCAACATATTGTAAATCCACATTTGAAAGTAAAATGATTATGATGAAGAATTTATGTTATAATTTCTAATTAATCCAGGTGGCCAAGACCCATCGAAGTTTCACATCGCAGGACATAGCCTGGGATCCCAAATTGCAGGAGCGGCAGGAAAGAAATTCCATGACCTGACTGGTAAACTTATTGGTCGCATCACCGGATTGGACCCAGCTGGTCCCTGTTTCACCAATGTCGGCCCCGATGAGAGACTTGACGAGACCGATGCGGAATACGTTGACGTCATACATACGGATCAAGGCTCTTTTGGTCTTAAAGAGCCAGTAGGTAAATTACGATTTTATTTCCTTTCCTTAGGTAACTTATTTTTGTTGGTTCTTTGAGGAGCCTTCCAAACAGTTACTGTTTTTGTTTGATCCGCGTTTTAGTTTTGATATCATCAATATTTATAAAATTGACAGACAACGCACAGTCGAAACTACTGGTCGTAGAAAGCTGAAATTTGGCACGTAGGTTCCTTGGGGACGGTAGGGGAGCACTAAGATTGCCAGGGTTGTGGATTTTATTCGAAAGAGTCACCGCGGCCCTGGAACGCAAAGGGCTTTAGAAGGAACACGGATGGGTTTTAGTCAGTAAGAGTCTGACACGCCCTTCCGCTCCACCCAGAGCGGAAGAAGTCATTTGATGATTTCCCATCCTTAAAAAAAAGGGGGAGCACTTAGAGAAGATTTCCCGAAATCCCTACGGTAACGGGAAAATACGGGATATGCGCGTACGAAGTCGCGGGCAAAAGCAAGTTATACATACAATGCTATAATGATTCTTGCAGGATTCGATGAATAAAGCTCCCAATACTGAAAAAATCCACAACCCAGGAATATTTTTTCGATAAGGTCTCCATATTCTGCCAAAAATAATTATGGCATTTTAACACATTTCAAACCAGCGTATATGCCTTGAGCAAGCAGTCTTAACTGCCGAAGGTATTAACGAACGCAGAGCATTGTTCTAAAGAAGTATTAGGGGTGTTTACTGATGTCCTGAGTAGGCACTTGCAATAGTCCTCCACTGTCTACTAGAGACCACTTCTCTGATTGTACAAGTTTTGTGGGAGGTATTATTATGGGGGAAGCTACTTTTGAACTGTATCTGAACTGAAGTGCCTAAAATAGGGATTTTCGGTTCTGTTTTTATTTTGTATTTTGTTTCTGTATGGTGGCATCTAACACTGAAAGATACCTTAATAAAGCTGTTATGCAAGCAACTTCTGTTTGAATTTCGAGTGACTCATAAACAAATGAACACAACAAAATAACGTTTTGTGTATCAATATTCAGTTATATTATTGGTCAACATCAAAGTAGTGAGACACGCACTCTGTTTTTAAGGGTTCGTCAACAAGGAACCCTTATAGTTTCGCCATGTCCGTCTGTCTGTCCGTGGTTTAGCCCAGAGACGCGCTTAGCACTATACTCTATCCGTTTAGGTAGTTAACTAAAGGTAAACAATCTTGATGTGTCTTTTTACACAAATTCATATTAAACAATAAACTACTTTTCAAACTTATGGTTCAATTGATTTAGTATTCTTTACTGTTGTATTTACTTTGGTTTTTACTTGCATTTTATTTTTAAACTGAGTTTTTAAGTAAAAAGTTACATCAAGATTGTTTACCTTTAGTTAACTACCTAAACGGATAGAGTATAGTAAGTTGGTATTTCGTTTGGGTATAGATATTAATCACGCCGACAAAGTGGTAAAATAAAATCTTGAAAAAAAGTATTTTTTAAGGGTACCGGGTATGCCGTATACCTATGTAAAGTGGCGATGATTTTTTTTTAATCGTCTATCCCATGGTGTGGGGTGTCGTTGGATAGCTCGCTTAAATATTGAGGGTATGCGAAAACCATTTTTCCATCTAAGGATCCGTTTGCGTAATATTTAGCTTTAAAGTGCTAATTTTTGTTAGAGCCAGTTAAACGGTTGTTTTTGGAGACGTGAAAAAAATCATTATAGCAGCGTATATAACGAATTTAAAAGGAAAACTAACACAGCCAACTGGACTGAAAAATTGAATGAGTAATAGTCGACCAACTTATAAAATGAAACTGATAAAAAATTGCCTAAACCTGCATGCACTTGTAACTTTGTATTCTTACAGTGAAATTCGTACTGGTTATATGGCCATGGTTTACGGGACAACCAACTACGGAACCCTTCACTGTGCGTGGCCAGACACGCACTTGGCCGGTTTTTTATTATTTTATTTAATGTGTGTGCGCCTGATGGACTGTCGGCACATAAAAGATTTTTTCTTTTTTAATCAGCATATTAACGATTTATATATTTTGTCTCCTAGGTCACAAGGACTTTTATCCGAACGGAGGTAGTTCCCAACCAGGTTGTTTTATTATCGCTTGCGACCACTGCAGAGCTGTTGACCTCTTTGCGGAGTCTGTCGCATCACCAAAAAGTTTTCCAGGTAAATGGAAATTCAATTTGCAGTATGAGTATTTTTAGTTAAAATTTAATGCAACACAAAGTTCTCACCTGTCAACCAATGGTGATGGATAAGTCGCAGCCAAATCGCTTAATCAGCCGTTTAATAGGTTGCCTAGCCTTTTCATTTAACTGCGCCGATTTTTTAGCGATCTAAGTAACATCTTATGTCGCTGATTAAACGGCGCAGTTTAAAGCTAGTTGGCTGAGACAGACACATAATATTGTTTTCATAGTTTTGTAAAAATTAAAAAATAAAATATATAAAATAGACTGATATGCTTTTTATTACATGAGTTACTGAAAATATAGATGAAAAAAACATTACAGAGGGTGACACAATGGCGTAATGTTTTTGTGTTTAAAATAAATGCTTCGTAAAACGAAACGTTTTTTTTATAATAAAATATATATTGCCTGTTTTTTGTACAAATCATCTCTTTGGTTGGTCCTGTAAAAAAATTGGATGCTAAATAAAAAGTACGTTGTAGGTATAACATAATAGAAACGGGATTTTATGTTGAATTTCCTATTTGTATGAAAAATAAAACCCGTAAATACATACAGACTAGTGACAGACCTAATGTCGACATGTATTTGTGTAAATATGTGAGTACCATTTACTCAAATTTCTTTAGAAAACGAATAAGTTTACCTCTGCTGGTAATACTTTGTTCCTATATGTAAGTGGCATACTCTGGGTGCATCGTCCTCACATAATAAGTTAATTTTTGTATACCAAGTTTTGTAAAACCAATATTTGAAAAGAGTAACTATGGAGTTTCTTGTCCGTTCTTCTCCATAAGAATCTACCTTTCCGAATGGACAGTAGAGTCACTTTATTATTTGAATACTATTATTTTCGTTTAATGACCGAATTGAAATAAACGTTTTGACTTTGACTTTGACAGGAAGAGCATTGCAGTGTTATTTAGGCCGGAACGGGCCGCTAGTACATATAATACATATAATGAAAAACATTTACCACATTAATCTTTCAAATTGCAGCCCGAAAATGTGAAGACTGGTCGTCGTACGGCGAAGGACTCTGCTCTGAGAACGAGATAACCTACATGGGCTTCGAATCCGACAGTAGCAGTCCTGGTTTCTATTTCCTCACCACTAATGATCGTTCGCCTTTTGGATTGGGTTCCGCAGGTTGTAGGTAAGAAGGTTACTGAAATAAACTTTTTTGATAAACTTACTGTGCTTTTTATTGTTATTATTAATCTTTCAGTCAGAGAATATATTTTAGAGGATGTGATAAGTAGATAATTTACAGGACCATGCTATCCCCTTAAAATGCTCATATAGAAAAGAAGAAAGAAAGACTTCTCCTTCAAACGAAATACTTGTTACAAGGCTCCTGCAAACGGGCCTGTTATTAAAAATTGCTATCAGTATTTAAATATTACAATAATCAAATAAAATAATAAGATGTAAGGTGTATATATAATATTATGACAATTATTTTTCTTAACCATAAACTATATTAATATAAAAATTAACAAAAATTTTTTTCGTGTTATTATAATAAAAATCAACATTTTGCAAGTGAGCTTTTGCCCGCGACTTCGTACGCGCATGTCCCATTTTTTTTTCGTTCTCGTATAGCCTATAGCCTTTCGCATGAATGTTTTTGAAGGATGTGAAAACATCTAATGACTTCTTCCGCTCTGGGTAGAGCGGAAGGGCGTGTCAGACTCTTACTGACTAAACCCATCCGCGTTTCTCCTAAAGTCCTTTACGTTCGCGTCATGAGTTTCCGATAATAGAATAACAGGTTTTAAATTAGGCACCTATATTATTCCATTCATTTGATAAGCACACTTAGATACTTAAATTTTATGACAAAAATGTGAATTAATGTTATTTAGCTGATATGGAATGACGTAACACATCTTAAAATGCAATGCAATGTTCATGTTATTTTACCGAAATAGTATTTGTAATCGAAATGGTAGTCGAAGTAGTATTTAACATTATTAGTTTTGCTTCTGTGATCAGGGTGAAGTCTACTATGAAGTTTTAAAACGATCATGATTCTGCTCTAAGAGGGAGACGGAGCTATACACAATGAATAGCACTATCCCGTTTACATCATCGGAATTGGATCGCATTAGCACGTCATAGTAAGGCTGCAGACGTGCTGCAAGCAAATATTCGGTATTTACCTATGAAGTTGCCCTGTTTTTTTTGGGCACTTTGTCTTCAGTTGGACTTAAATTTTTAAATTGAAATAAAATTTTACAAATCAGTTATTAATTTGTTTCTTCGTGACTTTTTTTTTCTGTAATGTTTATGGGTGGTGTTTTTCTTAGATTTCATTGGTATAAAATATATGAAAATCTAGGAAAATCGTGTTATTTTGAATGTGACTTCAAACGTGGAAACTATGCGAAATGACACGCAATGTCAATGACATATAGGATCTAAGCACCGCTTACGAGCGCACTGTGCGTTTTTGCTTTAATCGCCTTCGTTTGAAAAATTTAACCTCCCAAATCAACCTACGTCCCCGGGTGGTCAAGGAATTGAGTTCACCCGGAGAAATAGGTTAACGTGGACACCGTGCTTCTGAAAAAGCACGCAATATCAGCAGCATTATGCCACGTCGGAAATAATTTTCAAAAAATAAAACACATTTTCATTGAAAACCAATTTTCTAACAGTTCCTGGTTATATGGAATCTTACTAAAAAATAAAACCCACGGAAACCAAAAAAAGTATTTATTTATTTATGTACACACAATATACTAAAACAAAGAAATTTTTATACAGAGAAAAGAGCACAAAGGTACTGCTTATTTCATTAGACATTTCTTCCAGCAAACCTGTGACAGAAGAGTGGGATAAGATACGTAGACACAGTGTGTAAAGAGACAGAGAAGGTAACTTAAAATAGAATATACTAACTAAACTAAAACATATGTCTAATAATAAATATACCGAAGTACAACAAACATACAAAGAAATACACACAAACACATTTAGCTGAATATATTTATTTTGACAAAGGAATAACGGGACTTAAAAATAAACTTTTTTTGAATTTAAAATTCGAAGTCCAACCGAAGTAATAATGTTGTCCTAAAGAAAACGGCAACTTAAGAGCGTTCATCCGTTAGAACCACGCTGGAGTCAAAATTGATGATTTCCGACGAAAAATAAAACGATATTACGTTTAATTCGTAGGTAAGATATTGACGTCATATTATTGAAGATTTCATAATCTAGTAAATGAGTGAAAAAACAATCTCAAATATTTGTATAGTGTTCTCAGTAGAACAGTTTTTATTCAAGCCTTTTTTTAAACTAGCGGTCGATGGTTCACGCAGATGCTACATAATAGTAAAACCATATACGTCAAACTTATAACAATATCATTATTAAAAAAAAACAATAACATTTAGTAGTACATGGCTGACAAAATAACATAATTACTGTAAGTTTTCATACAAGGAAAGCATACAAATTTAATTTTAACAGTTTTCAAGTTATTCAGTTTAGGATGAAATCTGAGGTATTATTGTTTATTTTTAGGTCTAGTAAATAAATAAATTAACGTTCTTAAACATGTTACAATTTTTTTTTATAACTTATAGGTATGTTTTTTTAAACATGAATTAATGAGTACTACTAAATATTCGGCGCGGAATCGCACCAGAGCGCTCAGTGCCGGGCGAGGCGCTCTCAATAAGTAATGCCAGCAAACATTTGAAATTCCTAAATATTTCACAGTAACATGCTGATGAATACACCTATCAAATCAAACAAAATATGTTTATTAGGCATTAGCCCGGCCCTGCCAGGGTTGCAGAATTTGTTTGAAAGAGTCACCGCGGCCCTGGAACGCAAAGGGCTTTAGAAGGAACACGGATGGGTTTTAGTCAGTAAGAGTCTGAGACACCCTTCCGCTCCACCCAGAGCCAAAGAAGTCATTTGATGATTTCCCATCCTTAAAAAAAAAGGAATAAAAGGCAAAAAAAGCCCGGCAGCGACGTTGAGAGCTTTATAAGTATCGCTCTGTCTCCCTGTCGCGTAGTAAGTAAGTTTTAAGACTCCAGTGGGGCCTGACTGCTAAGCTCAGCATTTTATGAACCGTCGTGGAAGTGACAAACACTGGAGCTGGGACTAGGAAAGATTTGGCCGTCGAGCTTTCCAAGTGCTTCCAGAGATTCCGTTGGTTTTTCTTCGGCCTTTTCAAAAGTATTAAAAAAAAAAAAAAAAACTTTAATTCAGACCTTGATCCATATTACGTTAGTAATATACAAACTTATAAGCTATGTTAGTACAAACATATATATATATATATAGCAGGCACCTCTAACACAACAGCCTCAGCAATGACGCCATTAATATTTGACTTTGAGGGTAGTTGCAAATTTAAATGTTCCTTGAACAAGTTTGCAATCTCCCCGGGCGTGCTTGCACCAGCGACACTCACGGGAACACCAAGCTTGGGGTTCAATTTCTTGGTATGTTTCCAAAACCAAGGAAAGTCTTTTTTTTCGTGTCTTGAAGCCAATATGTCCATTTTAATTTCATCCTGTTTATTTTGACAAAACTTAAGTTTTTGTTTGAAAATCTTTCTAGACTCAACCATATCGTTATATATAATTCTAACGCACGGTTTCCCATGCCAAACCCAGTTTTTAAACTTCAGCCTTGAGTTCCGGTGAACGGCCCTCACGTATTTATACCACCCCAAGATAGGTCGACGTTTTCCTACCCCACCTTTAGAGTGACTACCATAAGAGGATTCAACAGCCTCCCGTATCGACAAATAATTTTCCGATACATACTGTCAATTACTTCCCTATGTACTAGCTCATCACACATATTATCACAACATTCTCTTAATTTACTAGGAAAATCAATTTGCCTCAATTTAGAATTACATTCTTTGGTATATAATTCGATCTGACCTATATTACGTTCACCCCACGTAACTTTATTTATTTGAAAGTTATGTAGTGGAGTCGACTTTGGTCTGACCCTCATCATATTACATTGCACTTCTAATGGGAAGTGATCAGACCAGTAAATATCATAAAGCACCCTGATAGATGTTATCGACTTCCACGCGGCCTCGGTAACCAAACAATGGTCTAGCCACCGACGGCTATCGTGCGCGTCACTTACAAAGGTGTACGAATCTACTTCCAGCTTAATAAGGTCAGCACAAAACCACTTTTGTTCTGAACCATAATTTAACATTTCTTTTCTAAAGAGTTCTCCGGAGTGCGCATTAAAATCGCCCAATAAGAATACAATTTCAGTATCACTACTTTCTACTATGGCCGCAATCTCACTTAGACAGTCTACGAATTCTAAAAAATTATCGGGAGAATCAGTAGGCATACATTAAATATCAAGCTAGATCGATTTAACACATGAACTTTGATAGCAACAACGCGATCACTATTGCATGGAATCACCGTCACAGAGTCAAATATTGTATTCCGCCACAGTAGGTAAGGCTACGCCCCCGTACGGATGACCTTGTAAAATTACACCGTTGTCCATCGCAGACTTGCCAAAGAAACTAAAGTCTTTGTTTACTTCCCCTAAGTACGGTATTTCAGTAGGTTGTAACCAAGTCTCTTGAAGTCCTATCACATCAGCATCACTACTTAACATCTTAACACAATCGATAGATTTTTTAAAAGACTTACAGTTAAAACTAATTAGTTTAGTTAAGGTGTCCTTGTTCTATACATTACTATACATTTTTATATTTTAGCCAATTGTGACCCACTGCAAGGAAGAAAGGGAGGCCTTTGCCCTGGGCAACGGCCTCCCTTTCTTCCTACATGGCCGTTTTAAAGAAGCCTCAACGCGTTGTGAGCCGTTTCGCAAGCGTGTTGAAACGATTGATTTGATACGCTTTAGCGATTATTATTGCGCTCTGCAGTGACAGACTTCGCTCACATGTATCAAAACATACTGTTAACATGTAGGTATGTTTGTAAAACGTTTCGTAACTACAATCAGATACGATCACTGGGTGGCGGAACAAAACGCAATATTACAGCCTAGATAAACATCTGATCGACGAGTTACAGTACTACCACGGAATACACGGACTTAGGTACAGTCGACAGCACATCAAGCTACCCGAAGCTCTCAAATTTTCCCAATCAACCTTATGCTTTAGCAATAACGTTGAAAATCTATTAAAGAAATTTGACAGATTGTTGTAGCTTGATGTGCTGGCGTCTGTACTATGACGGGCCTGATGTCACTCAAATCAAAATTCTCGGATGATTTGCAAATATACGACAACCGCCCGACAACAACCATCGGGCAGTTGCCCACCAGACACAACACCCGTCTGGTCGGAGGATCCTCCTTTTCAATGGAGGTTTGCGGGACTTTGCTCCCTATTCCGCATACCCCAATTACTTAATATTTTAATGTAAATGTGAAAGTGAGTTTGTAACTTTTTCACACCTAAATCGCTTAACCGATTTTGATGAATTCTTTTATTTTGTTACAGAGATGGATTACTATCCATTCCCTGAAGACGGTTAGGTATCTGTTGTCACTTTTTTTCCAAAAATCTTTATAAACGCGAGCGTAAGCGCCGCAGAAAAAAACTATTATAAATGTAAACATTAAATTAATGTTGTAAATATCCACTCATCAGGAACTGCACTTGGATATTTCTCATATTTTATCTTTATAAAATGTGTTGGCAAACAGGCTAAATGACTTTCTGATGGAAAGTAACTACTTCCATTTTCAATAACAGATTTTATTCGGTAGGTATAGTCTTTCCACTGCTGGGATATATGGGTAATAATCGCCGAGCTTGGCAGGCGGGTTGGCGATCGCAGTGTAGATGTTGCAAATCACAGAACCACAGAGATGCTGCTGCCCATTCTCTGGTGAGTCCCTTGGTCGCCTCTTACGACACCCACGGGAAGTGATGGGATGGTGTTATTTTATTTCGTCCGACGTGCCAGATTATCTTCGAGTTTTTAGACCTCTTAATGTTTTCTTCGGAATGGTTCAACCACCAGCTCGTTATTTAAATCATAGCCCCTAGAAAATACCTACAAGGTTGTTATTTTATTACGCTTATGAACTATGATCTAAAACTACCTGATGCCACACAGTTTGTGGTTAACATTCACATGACTAGTACTTTCGCGGCCATAACTTTTTTTTTATATAATAGTCGGCCACTTGTGAATGTGAAATGATTAGTTGTGAGTATGATATTCAAAAATATTATTTTTAAGTTTGTTTTCTTCTTGAAGCTGTGTTGGTAGATAATGAATGTCGACACTAGAACAAAACGTGAAATTCCATCAACGATAAAGATTGCCAAATCCAATCATAAACACTGTTTAACCATACATCTATTTTAAATATTGATTTGTGGATTTTTGTTTATTTCTACGAAGAATTTGAATCCGCTAACCAGTGTGCAGTGCTTAAACTAATACTTCGTTTTTTCATGAATAAATCTGGGGCTAGCCGTAATCGAAAAGCCGCTGTCGAAATATCTCGTGTTCAATCCCTTATATTTTTGAATTTCTATAATTACTTTCGTTGAGATATGACAGTCAGTTTATACTCTATATTCGTATTTGGGATTGGTCACGTGGCTTTTTTAATGATATCCCAATCCACGTTTGGCCATTTCATGAAATACCTGGCCAAATAATGAATAGACAACTTCAAACGTAACTTAGGCGGTCGGCCCGGTCGACGGAGCCTGTCCGAGTCGGGGTGCCCCAAGTTCCTAGTCCGATACCCCAAGTCATTTTGAATGCTTTGAGTGCTGATACAAAAGAAAAGGGAGTGAATGTGAGAAACGGGAGAATGGATGAAGGAAACGTGCGGCATCAACCGCTAGTAACTTGGGAGACCATAGGTTCTGGGCAAAGTGTCATCTATTAGCGTTGCCAATAGGGAATATGCATGAAAAAAATATTTGTTATCTATACAGTTTATCTAAAAATATTAAAAATATAATATTAACAGTGAAATGAGAATCAAAATTGGTCGAAAAACAAACGAGATATAACTATTTTAAACAAAAACATCTGTCTCTCTCGCGAAGACGCCGTTTTCTATGGCAGCAGTCTGCTGTATAGGCGGCATAGTATTTGACGTCAGAGTTCGTATCGGACTTCTCTTTCTAGTTGTCATCTTTGAAGCTTTATAACTTCATCGCTGATGAAGGTATTAAAAAAAATATTTCATAATTGTTTACTAGGGCTAATAAGTATTTCATTTTGCAAATAAAAAAAAATGCATGCATATTCCCTATTGTCGAAATGCCAAAATTTAAGGGAATGATCACGTGAAATTTCAACGGCGTTTGTCAATCCCAAACATTTTTGACGTTTTGACAATCGCCTTCTCTACGCTACAGCTGACAGAATGTCGCTTGTCTGAAGCCTAATGGCCTGGCTACACGCTCAATCTTATTTGCACCAATTCTTGTTTGTGCAAGCAAACATGTGCGTTAAGACAGCCAAACAAATGCTGCACACCCTGCAGTTTTTGCGCCAATGGTTTGAACAAACTGTTTGCGCCAGCTAGATTGAGCGTGTGGCCGAACCTTAAAAGAGCAGTAAGATGGTGGGTTTTTGTTTTTAATAGTCCTTTCATAGTTTCAGCGCATCACCTTGAATTGATATACATCTTCAAGTATCTATTCCTCGCGGGGTTGTATGCTGCAAGTATACCTCACAGCGATCCTGCCAAGTTTTCAATGAGCTCACTATATGATTCCATGATACATCCTATGGTTGCCGCTGGATCTAATCGATGTAAGTTTATTGTTAAGCCTGTTGTTTTTTTAAGAGAAATATACTAAATAGACTAGTGGACCACCCCGGCTTCGCCCGGATGTTAATGTTTTTTCAAAATTTTCTTTCATAAGAACCTTCTCCTGACAACAAAAAACACAACAAAAAAAAAATAGCGAAATTAGTCCAGCCGGTCTCGAGTTTTGCGCTTAGCAACACATTTAGCGATTCATTTTTATTTATATAGATAGATGATACTTTATTGTATACCCATAGCACATCACTTTATCGAGCAATTCACTGCTGCTAGTCTTCAATTTTTTTTATTTCTTAGACCACCGCTCCATTCGCGCTAAAAACAGTCAAGTGGCATATTTTAAATACGATAATGTAATTTACCTCTCATGCCCCAATTTTCTATTTCCTAGTCTTACGGTCATCATAGATCCATTGCATATATATACACACCTGGGGATACACGTGGAATAGAATAGAATTTTTACTCTTTATCATGTACATATAAGTTACAGAAAAGATTACATAGGGTGACACAATGGGCGACCTTATCGCTAAAAAACCACTAGTCAATATCAATCATGCCTCCCCCGCATTATTGATTAAACAATATATTCGACTGATTCATTTATTCGAAAAAGATACAAATATTAGAAAAAAAAAACTACCATCAGGAATAGGTTTAGGTTTGCTTTAGGAATTTTAATAAACATTTATGTATTTATCGAATCTATAATAAATGACACGTGTTTTATATTTTTTTGAGTCATCTAAGAAGAAACGTCGGACTAGACATTCACACAAAGTTTTTTCGCTTCCATCAAAGTTAAATTCGATTTTAGATGAGTTCAACCGTGTAGTAGGAAAAGTAGTTAATATTTTTCTTTAATTCCCAAATCACTTCAACGATCGAATTTGAAACTTCGACCACAGTACCCAACTCTAAGTGGAAATGAATTGTAGGAGTAAATATTGGCTTTTGCCCTCAACATTAAAAGTTTCCACTTTATTATTATGAAAGTCGACATAACAATACCAAAGAACTTTTAAGTGTTTTGTTACAATTGTAGAATATAAGAGGTCAAGTTGCCATCCGCTTGGGATTGGAGCCTGAAAGTAATTTACTATAGGTGAAATACGAATGTTGCTTTTGAAAGCCATTGGGAAGTAAGCGAATGGTGTAAAAGATGAAATTGTACTTGAAATGTGTCTCGTATGCACTCCTAGTATTAGAGATCATGAATAATTTTGCATTGAGGAAGATCTAATTTGGATAAATTTTGAGATGACAGTTTCAATGGTAAAATTCACAGTTTCATTGTTGAATACATAATGTAGTTTAAGGCATGGCAGCATTTTAAATAATAACTCAATTATTTCAGGTGAGGCTCTTAAAAGCATCTTTGGATTAACATACCAGCAAATGCAAGAGAAGAATAAAACCAACTTTCACGATGTACTAGACATAGATCTGATCACCAAAAACGGTAATGTGAAGTACAACTTAACAGCAACGAAAAGGATTAAACGGTTGATGGCTCGTGCACAAAACATAGTCATACTAATCCATGGTTTTACTGAGAGCTCCGAAGGCATGATGGTCAACGCCATAGCTTCTGAGCTCCTGAAGAAACCGGATTTGAAAGTGTTTGCCCTGGATGGGAGGAAGATCATCAATTTGGAGTACTTTAGTTCCTCAACTAATGTGAGATTCATGGGAGAGGTGCTCGGAAGTTTTTTGGCTGATGTTGTCAATGGTGAGTGTGAGAAAGCAATGTAAAACTTGCATAAAACTCCATGTTTTGGTATGATCACTCTTCATCATCATTTGCTTACCCTTTTCTCAACTATATTGCGGTCGGCTTCCAGTCAAACCGGATTCAGCTGAATACCAGTATTTTACGTGGAGCGGCTGCCTACCAGACCTCCACAACCCATTAACTGGGTAACACGGTAGTTCTTGGCAAGACTGGAGTCAGATTTACTGGCTTCTGACAATCCGTAACGACTGCCAAAGATCTATAAATGACAGCCGGGACCAACGGCTTAACGTGCTTTCCGAGGCACGGAGGAAACTCGGTACGATAAGATGGTCACCCATCCACACACCAACCTTGGCAAGCGTTGCTTAACCTTGATCGACCCGTGCGGCTGTTATTCTTTAGCCACAAGCTCCTCACTCTTGGTATGATCACTCTTGTACCAATTTATTTTGGGTCGATGCAGCAAGTGTTCATTTTCCATTAAATATATCTATTTGCTGTCACTTCAGTAGAAGCCTCCTTTCTAGTTATAACATCTTTCACATAATCTATACATAATTCCTTTGCAATTCTTCTACCTTTATGACTATCCACATACTTAAAACAATCCTGACAATTTGTTTCTTATTCCTCCACATAAACCAGCTTCCGCACCAGCTTTTCGGTGGAAGATAAATGTGAAATTAAATGTTTGTATTATTAATTTTTGTATGATTCATATCACATTAATATTGTTTGAATAGATTATCTTAGTGCCAATTTATTATTATACCTAGTCAACGTACCTAGTGTTTGAACTCAGAGCCTAGAACTATTATTAATATCATTTCAATCTTATCGTCTATGAATGATGTACGACTTCGACCACATCTGGGCGTAGGCTTCTCATTTTCGGTTCAATCCCCATGATCCTGTGCAAACCCTAAACTCGAGCCGCGATGGTAACAATGTCGTCGCCCCATCTTGCTGCCACCATTGGACACCATTCGGTTACTGCCTTACCTATTGTCATTCATCGTTGTTCAAATTAAGAATGTCACATAATTTATGCTAAACCAACAAAATTAAATAACTAACCTTCATATTACATTTTTTTTTAAATCACAAATGAATAGGTGGCCAAGACCCATCAACAATCTACATCGTAGGACACAGTCTGGGATCCCATATTGCAGGCGTAGCAGGAAAGAAGTTCCATGAACTGACTGGCAAGCTTGTTGGTCGCATAACCGGCTTGGATCCGGCTGGTCCTTGCTTCAGCAATATCAGCACCGATGGGAGACTAGACAAGACTGATGCAGAATACGTGGATGCTATACATACCAATGGAGGTTTTTTGGGTCTTAAAGAGCCAGTAGGTAAATGTCGATTTTTTTTTATTTCGGTTGGAGATTTACGAAGTTGTTTATTGTATATTGCTTGGACCTTAATCATAGTTTTCCATTATTCATAACTTTTAAAACCGATAGGTATATGAGTGCCAATTCTACTAATTTTTCAAACAACGTTCGCGTTCGCACCTCAATCGCTATCAGTCAGAAATGTATGAAAATTAGGTTCTTATGACAGATTACGACTGAGATGTGCGTTGCTTAAAATTTTAAGAATTTTATTGGCCCTTAGATTTCAAGAATCTTTATCAACTGTTGTGCAAGCAAGCGCAACGACTGAATGCCAAGTGAGTTTCTCGATATCAGTACAGAAGCATTTCACCCGCGACTTAGTCTGCGCAGATTGAATACAAAAAAAAATCCTCTTTTAACCCCCTTAAAGGTTTAATTTTCAATAATCCCTTTTTATTGCTCAATTAATAGACAAAAGGAAGCGTTGTGCAAAACTTCATGTTCGTAGACCCAGCAGTTCCGGCTGCGCATTGATATGTCAGTCAGTCAGTTTCTGTTCTATATGCATATGTCTGTATGTATTTTCGTTTTCCAGGTCACAAAGACTTTTATCCCAACGGAGGTAGGTCACAACCGGGTTGCTACATTTCCGTGTGCGACCACAGCAGAGCTTGGGAGTACTTTGCTGAGTCAGTCGCATCGCCCAAACATTTTCCAGGTAAATGACTTTTCCATTTTCGGAATGAGCATTGATGTGTGCAAGCTCGGTCTATATGATAGCTGCTGTTACTGGCTCGTTTGTGAGAGACAAAGAAATATAGAAGACAGGCCCTTCTATACAAACGATTCACTTTTTTGTGAGTGTGTGTGTGTATGTTTGTTACTTCTTCACGTGCAAACGGCTGGACCGATTTAGATGAAATTTGGTATAGAGATTTTTTGAGTCTCGGGATAGGACGTTTATAAAAGGATAGTTTTATACCGGGAGTATGTTCCCTTGGGATAATTTTCGACAATCACGCGGGCGGTGCCGCAGGTGGCAACTAGTTAATCATAAATTAATACACAGGTTTCTCATCAAACATTGGAAATCACCTAACTTTCATGTTTCTGAAGTTATACTGAAACGCGATTCTTCCAGACCACTTCTAATGTTTTCTTAGATTTCTTTGTAAATGTATATGTCACCGGAAAATTGCAAACGTCGGAAGGTTGTAAAATATCGCGTAAAATTGTAAACTATTTTTTCTTAATAAGACACGGATACATTGGAAACTATTGAATTTGGATGGGATTTATTGTTTATAAAACGATTTTTCCAAAATATATCGAGAAATTCTAATCTAATAAAGATTTATTAAAATCTTACGGAGTCTGCAATTTTCCGGTGACATATACATTGATATATAAATTGAATTCTTAAATTGGTGAGTTGGAAGAAAGCTAGGTGTGAACAACAATTTGATTTTCAATGTTGCGGAGTAGCGCGTAGCCTCCAGTACTTTAATCTTTTGAACGCCAGAACATAAACGCATCAGCGTGCCCCCGACGCCGAGCCACAAATTTGCCGTACTTTTTGTCGCATATTTGTGACGTTTGGCGTACAGGGCACGCGCTCGCTTGTCATGTATACGTGACAATGGCGTTCAAAAGGTTAATTTTGAACTAATAAAAATTTTGATTGCAGCCCGAAGATGTAAAAATACGACGATGTTTGGCGAAGGCCTCTGTTCCAAGAACGAGATATCGTACATGGGTTATCAGTCTGACAGCAACCATCCTGGTCTCTACTTCCTCGCTACTAGAAAGTCTTCTCCCTTTGGCATGGGATCTGCAGGTAGTAGGTGAGAGGAGCAATGTAATAAACATTTTCACAAACATTTTTTTTTTCTGAATTTTCACACCAGTATTTTACTATTGGTGTCAGATTTTCTGACTTTTGTTTATCCGTAACGACTGCCAAAGATCTACAAATTCCGTAGCCAACGGTTTAATGTGTTTTTCGAGGCACGGAGGAATCTCGGTATATTAAGACGGACCGACCACGGCAGACGTTGCTTTACCTTGAAGCTCGACTAATGTGGCTGTTGTTTTTTTTCCATGGGCTTCTGTGCAACTGGATAAATAATATGTCATGCGCGTGCAGTAGGCTACAGTAAGGGTAGGCCAGCTCATACATAATTCCCAAAAAAAAATGTTCGTCCACTTTCAAAGTAGACGTAAATTCGCATCGTCAGTATCGTGATTTCAACCCTGAATAATATGGTGAGTTTTTTTTGGGCATTATGTATGAGCTGCCTTACCCTTACCTACGCCCTACGCCCATGTAAAATGTCATAATATTTCTGACTTTTGCAAACCCAGTTACTAGGAAATCTATCTCCACTTATTGATCCTGGAGAACTGGTTACCCGAAGCGATTCACGAGAATTTGTATAATAATTTGATGTATTAGCTTCTCTGAATATAGAATGTAATAATATTATTACACCAATTTAACTGACCTATGAAGATTTGAAACCAAGTACCTCCAATATTCTGTTTTTCTGAGAAAATCCCTTTCCAAGAGCTTTGAACCATAAGGAAATTACTCTTCTCTGTTTTCAATGATAACTTTTCGTGGTTACAAAGTTCAGTTCAGTATTTTTTATGTTTTTGGCAACTGACAATATTTTTGCGATATTTGTAAAGTTTTAGAAGTAAAACTGGCATTAAAACGACCGAAGTTCACGAAACGAACGACGGTAACTGAAAATCAAAACAGTCAAAAAAATATGCTTCTTGATAAAAAGTTTTTTGCAAGTAGTATAACAGAGTGAGGTGAAAAAGAAACTTTGGTAGGTACTGAACGAGATTATCGTTTTTCTTTTAAAATTGCGTCGTTCATAAAGGCACTTTTTTTGTGGATGATAATTCATCAAATGACTTCTTCTGATCTGAGCGGAGCGTGAGGGAGTTTAAGTCCAAGAGATTTTGACTTGACTAAAACCCACTCATGTCCCTTCAAATGCCCTTCCAGCCAGGGTTGCGGAATTTGTTCCTTCCGCTCCACCCAGAGTGGAAGAAGTCATTTGATGATTACCCATCTTTAAAAAAAATAAAGGGTCGCGGTAACTCGAACATTTCCGGAACCCTGGCAGATGTCTATATGTCACATAACCTTACTCGCAACGAAACCTTAACCAATCAAAAACTGTGGCAAGTTCAAGTTGGTTGTTAATTTCCTGTTTCACTCAAACAAAAGCCCTTCTTTCATTCGGTCATTCTTTCTTTTATTCAAAACTTTCAAGTGCTTCACAAAGTTTTTCTGTAAACAAATTGAAAAAAAAGAAAATAACCCTAAATCCAAACAAACGGGGGTACTTGCTTACCTGGTCACGCGCCACAAAAATGTGAGGGGAAAATTAATAGCCACGTGAGTATTTAAATAAACGTTGAGCTGACAATGTTCACGTGGACGGCTTTGCAACAATTAGCCCTCCGGCCACGCGTTGCCAAAGCTTTTTATTTAACAATGAACCCAAAAACTCCCGTTTCAATATAAAAAGGAATCTTGTAAAAGTTATCGTGTTTTTTTTTTAAGAACACATTTTTATAAAGCCGGAATTCCAAGATCAAGTTGGAATACTGGCTGTATGAAGTTTTTCCTTCCTCATTATTGTTTTTAAATTGTGTGGAAATAATTTTTGACAGTTTACTTCCTCAAGTGGGCTGTAAGAGGAAAAGTTGTTTATGAGTTCAAAGCCATTTGTTTTTTTACTTTTTTTATGAAATTCTATTTGTTTCTCGAAAAGGGTTGACTGTCGATGATATGATCGCGATACGTGAAGGCTATATGATGAAGAATATATTATGTATAATCGACAAATCTACTCAATATTATGAAGAGAAAACATTATTTGTATGGTGTGGATTCGATAACCAAAATTCTTTCACTGATACAAAACTACACTTAACCGAATCAAACTGCTTGTGTTGATTTGCAAACTTTAACAATAAAAACTAACTTTCTTCATTATTAAAGGAATCGAAAGAATATATTTTTAGTTTTATATTTACTAATAAAATAATTTTATTCACTTTTATTAAATTAATGCAGGTAAACAGCAAAAGTGTTTTGATTAAATCTAGCTTTCGTATAGGGCAACTTTAGAGAAGTCCTAAAATTGGTTTCGCGTTCGCGCGATCTATCGGATGCAACAATAGTCAAAGTATAAGAATGTATGGTGCGTTTTCCGAGGTCTGCGACAGACGAACGCGGCCGACTTCGAAAGCGGTGCCATACATTTTCATACTCTATCTATAGACGCATCAGCCGCGCGCGACAGTCGCGTGCGATAGGTCACGCACGGCTGCAATCGCCTGCGATGTACGGAAATAGTTGAGGCTTTTGAATGCGAATGATTGCGAATGCGAACGATGTTTAAAAATTAGTTGAATTGGCCCCGTGTTTAATATCTCAATGTCAAGTGTGAGGTATTCAAAAGTTGTACCAATCGAAGGGAAACTCAATTTGTTAGTTCGTAATTATTAAAGGTACAATTCCGTGCATCGCGGTCGATCGCAGCCGTGCGCGATAGATCTATAGTTTTTTTTAAATTTGTACAAAACATCTTAGGATTTAACTTGAGCTTTTTTTAAAAAGGAAAATATCGTAGGGAACTCGGCGTGGTCAAGCAAATGGTAGATACAATTTGTTGCGATTTCTAGCTTCGTGCTCGTTATTTATTTGAAGAAGTTAGCAGCCAAACAGACTTAGATGAAAAAATATAAAAAATATAATGCTTTTGTGTTTCGAACACAAATGAATTTCCATTGGCTGATAAAAGTAAACAATTTAATTAAATGTAAAATTTATTTATGCTGTTCAATTAATAGGCCAAGTTTAAATATTCGCAAAACATTGGGCCCCAGATTTCTAACATTGGGTAGGGCAAATTTTATACATTTCGTTTTCTTCGCATTCAGAACTAGATTATTTGTCGTAAATCAATCTGTAACCATAGAAAGCGCGCTGTTGACGTTATCAAAATCTCGTCTATTTCTATCTGCAAACAGCACTACGTCTAAGATACCCTTTAAGAGTTATATAAGGTCCCATTAAAAGAGATGGAAAATTTTTCAATATAGCGTACAGTACGTCTAACCAAAGATATCCAAGCCAAAAAAAAAACACCGATTAAAGTGATTTAATATTGACCTAAAATAATAAACTACCAACACTTTTAGTGTATTTTCGTTACTTATTTTTTTCTTTCTTGTAAGTACCTAATGCGTTTTTCTTATATTTTTTTTGACTATTGTCCTTATTTTGGTGGTCTGAATAATTTGTAAAAGTTTTTCCATCTATTTAAATGGGACCTTTTAAATCGGCTCATTAATTTCTAAGAATTAGGACTTCCGAGATGGTTTGAAATACTGTCAGGGCTCAGCTAAAACTTGATGAAATTTCATGAGACTGTCATACGAATATAATACCAACAATAAAAAATAAGTCCCCTGATATCGGTTTCTTGGCAGAACTTTTTACTCATTGAATTAAAATATTGTTCTGAAAGCAGAAAGATGAGTTTTTTTTTTATTAAATACACTAAAGATCCTGAATTCGTGATGAATTTCCTAAGGTATTCTTTTATCACTTTACTCTGACTGAAGTGGTTCTGAGAAATGGCGATAAAACTGATCGGTCTGAGGGCATCCAAGATTGCTTTTCAGGGTTCCGTACCGAAGGATGCCAACGGGACCCTATTACTAAACCTTTGCTGTGCCTCCGTCCGTCTGTTTCTCGTAAACCATAATAGGTAAAGAGTTGAAGTTTAAAGAGAGTGTTTATCACATGCCAACCTCATATAAGAAACGTGTTTTATTCGGTTTATAGCACGGAACCCTTTTTGTGCGAGTCCGACACGCAATTGGCCGGTTTTTCTTTTTGCTGGATACAAAATTATAAGAAAAAAGTAGGATATAAATAAATATCTCTAAACCTGATTTGAGATAATTTTATTTATTTTCTGATATGATATCTTCACTTCACCCCCTCGGACTTAAGATTGGAACTTCATCATCTTCCTAACTACAGATTTAGCGTTACTCCTCATTTATAAATGGACACGGTTGACGCAGTGGGTGAGCGATTGGCTGCTGCGCTGTGTATCGCGGGTTCGATAACTTAAAGTGAATAAATCACAAAAGCTTTTATCATAATTTTATTCAGATTCAGATAACTTTATTTGCTCAAACATGTGTGTACACACAATTATAAGATAACAAATGCATGCAAGGTGTTATAGGTAGATGGAGTTGTGCTAACATGTTTACCATATTGTCATGGTGTGCAAATATTAATAGGCTTAAGTTCGTTATAGCTACAAAGATTTAAAGGTGCTCAATAATTATGGAAACTACATTGATTTATATTTATATAACACTAGCTTTTATCTTCCTCATGAATGTGGCTATCATATACAAAAATATTTTTTCAAATCCGACTGGTAGTTCCAGAGATTAGCGTGTTCAAACAAACTCTTCAGCTCTATTATCCTAGTATAGAGTGTTTAAAATCTTTCCTATTAATTCAGTGTTGCCATAAAAGGGGCAAAGATGTTGTACTACAAATCTACATCATATATACCTTGAAATACTATGACCACCATACTATGTCAGTCCACAATTTCTCGGAATGACTTCGAGAGATAATAGACTATCAAATTTTGATGCGCAAAAAAGTATTTCAAATGTTTTTTTGTTGACAATTTATCGAAAGTTAACAACCTCTCAAGATACCTATTTTTAACTTTACGTAGTTTACAATTATCCGGTGACATATACATATGGAGTTCCATATATTCCCAAAGTGAGCAGAGATACAAATGGAGATGTGGTGATCCATATGTTCCCAAAGTGAGCAGATACAAGACAAAAAGAAATCCCTTGTTACAAGGAAATGCTGCTCCTTAATCCACGTAAGGCCACACTACATTCCTCTTGAAATAAATCCTCTCAGCGACAAGTATCAGCAACGATGCCACATATGTACCCGCCAGCATAGTGAGAGGTATCGAGATTTGCGACAAACGTATCTGAATGAGATGAGCTCTGGTACATTTCGGTTCTTCGAAATCTGTTGAGACTATCCGATTTAGTATGCCAGATTCTTTGATGCGTAGTGTGCTGGAATAAGAAAACATAATTTTAAGTCAGGCGGCACTTATAAATTAAACTGGAGATCACTATCAGTATTTTTTTTTTATTTGATTTTATTTATTTAGGGACAATAAACAGCTACAATATAAAATTTTAACATAACAAAAACCATAAGTTATATAACAATATCGCAGCCGTAACATTATCCGCATATTAAAAAAACAAATATTTGGTAATGAGTGCCATCAAAAAGCATTAATAAACATACAGTACATATTAAAGTTATTACATCATTCACAATAAATAAATAACTTAGTAACAAAACAAAAAAAAAATAACACTAAACAAATTAAAATTATACAAAATAGGATATCATTTATTTCAGGTAACAAAGACCCATAACATAAATACCTAATTTCAATACCTAATTGCAATTCTATACCAAAAGAGGAGATATCCAAACTAAAATTACACTCAGAAACGAAAGCAGATTAAACATACCCACTTCACGATTAAAAATGCACTCTTCTAGTACATATGTTATGTCCATTAAAATATACAATAAGTTACCGTTATACATTAAAAATATAAATCAAAATAATATCTTTATAAATAAATTAAAACAATTTCTAATAACCAAAAGTTACTACACTATTGACGAATACTTTAGCGATAAAATTCAACAACAATAAAAACTATTTTGACATAATACCTTAAACATAATATTTAAAAACATATTTTAATATTGTTAATTCAAAATGAATGATAAAAAATTCTACAAGACGCAATAAAATTGTAAATATATAGGTTATTAAAATTTAAAGTTAATAATGTAATTCATGCAATATGTAGGTATAAACACTAATAATATTATTTTAGATAAATATTTATATAAAAAGCGCCTTCATCCTCTCTCCTATTAATAATAAACTTTGCTGTGCCCGACAGGGTCCATAATTGATTCGATGTTTTAACATACCAACTGTTATGTATACACATTATGGAATGCAATAAAGTATTGAGTATTGAGTATCTTACAGACTATCTTACTTATTTATAACAACCACAAAAATGAAAACACTATTTTACACGAATTGACGGCGTCGTGTTGCGCTGCTTGGTGTCACGTAGCCTTCCGCGGAATCGCCGATATACGACACCCTTCGGCCAAAACTCTTCCTTGAGGAAGGTCTCAAATGATGAGTCGGAACTCGCACCACGAACGATTTGAAATTCGTGTTATGGCGTGACTTCAACTATGACTGTATTGTATTATATGACCACGACATAAAAATAGAATACAGTATAATATTCTTTATGAACACCATAATTATAAGTTACAGAAAACAAACATGAAGAAAACATTACAAAGGGTGACACAATGG
The DNA here is from genome assembly GCA_002192655.3 of Mamestra configurata. Classification (NCBI taxonomy): domain Eukaryota; kingdom Metazoa; phylum Arthropoda; class Insecta; order Lepidoptera; family Noctuidae; genus Mamestra; species Mamestra configurata. The sequence continues at coordinate 240,478 of NDFZ01005191.1, forward strand.
GCGGATTTTCTTGTATTTTTCCCTTTTCTTGTATTTTCATTTCTTATTGTACACCAACCATAATAAGTACTCAGTTATTAAATAATTAATTTCAAAAATTGAGCGTAACTCAAACTTTTCTCTCAGCAACACCTTTGAGTAACAGACAGCATTTTCGAGAGTAGGATCCAATGTAAAATGGCTACATATTTTTGAGAATACACTAATGTTCAATGTTTATTGTTTTTGATAATATTTTCAGAAGTAAATACTGCTGGAAATAACTGCTAACAACACTTTGATAATCATAGGGAGATACTTACCCAATTTTAAATTGTTCCTTGTATTTGAAATGTTTGGCTGTGTAGAAGTATTTCTTGATTTTAGAGGCCAAGTGGATCGAAGCTAATTTGCAGATGTCGTCATTGTCGTATGCTGAAAGCAAGTGTTTAGGTGATGAAAATCTACATCTACACTAATATGATAAAGAGGAAAAATTTGTATTTTTGTGTGTGTGTATGTTTGTAATGAATAAACTCAAAAACTACTGTGCCGATTTCTAAAATTCTTTCACCATTGGAAAGCTACATTATCAACGAGTTATATGACAACATAGGCTATATTTTATCTCCGTATTCCCACGGGAACGAGAACTACGCGGATGAAGCCGCGTGACGTCCGCTAGTTGTCATATACCTCTAGATTGACGAGCTGCGTAGAAGTCAATTATATACGTGTAATTGTAATGAAATTTGAACCTGGACTAAAAGAACTAAAACGAGTCAATTTGAACTTACTTTTTCTCATATACGGATAAATGGTAGTATAATCGGACAAAAGAGCGACGTGACCCTTCTTCACCGCATCCAATCCGTCTTTGACCGTCACAGATTTTAATTTCATCAGCTTTCCCAATATTATACTGAAGTTGCGGTTGTAGAATTGTAACTGTTAAATAAATACATTAATAAAAAAAAGATTCAAAAGGTAGTTTGACATATATATTTATAAAAGATTGAAAATAAACTAACATAGTTGGGTCTCGAACCAGAATACTGCGTAGTGTGTGATTGTTCTGTCGACTGAGCTTCCAAATAGTTCCACTCAAACAAAAAAATATAGGAAAATATTAAAATCATATAATACCTATTAAAATCTTAATTTATATAAAACAAATTACTTCTACATACCTGAACCTCAACGATATAAATACATATAATAATTGCCCCATATCATCCAAAGATTTTATTGCCACATTACTGTTATATGTGTCAAATGTAAAGAAATTAACAATATCAGTGCTCCAAAATACATAAATATGCTGAGTCTGTTAAATAAAGTAATAAGATTTATCTGACGCTATCGGAATATTTCTGACAACGGACAAAAACTATAGGAATAGTGCAGAAAAAGAAAAATCAAAAGATTCAAAGATATTCAGTCCGCCATGGTACTTTTGTCCATGAAGATTAAATAAATAAATAATATGAAATCAGCTCAAAATAGATACTCACGCGCTCGACAACGGCCAACATCATGTAGTCAACTATGACACATTCGTAGTCACTGTCAGCCAGGGTGTCCAGAGCGATGTCATGGTCCTTATCATTGACCAGATTGGAGAGCAGGTTCGAAGTATAAAACGTGTAGACGATGTAAGCAAACACGAAGAAAATGAAGTAAGCAATCCTTCGGGATGGCAGCTTTGGATCAATTGGTGGAACTGTGGAATTGAAAGTTATTAGACGTGCACATTTTATTCAAATTGCTACGGATAGAATGAATTATCATATATCTAAATATCATCATAGTACCGTCATAGGAGAACTACCCACTAAACACACAACCATTCATCATAGGTCCCACCAATTATGTTATCGTTTAGCCGGTCGATTCTGGATATAAACTCACTGTGAAATGTAAGTTGAAGTAAGCTGTCATTCAAATTTATACTAGGGATTGGTGAGCTATCAATCCTATTCAAAGGTCACTTCACCTTAGTTAGCTTAAGTGAAGGGAACATGAAGTGAGCTGTCAATCAAAACAAACAAAATATAATGACAGTTATGAAGTGAACTGTCATTATAGTTTCTTGGTTCACTCTACTTAAGTTTACACGGTGAGATGTTGACAGAATCGACTGGCTTGATTAGGTCAAATGAATTTGACAAAAGTCCTCCTTTTGGCTTAAATCTTACTGCGACCACAATTCTATCAGCCAAGACTGATGTTGTGGTGACTCCAGCAACGGCAACGTCTAATAAATCTATGAACGCCGACTGCACGCACGAAAAAGGATGACTCATTGTAACGTTACGATCATTTCATCAATGTTTTGTTATGACGTTGTCACGCTAAACTATCGTCCGTAAACCGACTTTACAGACAACCATTTTTTTGCACCTATTTTATTCGGCAACACGTTCACAGACTAGTTTGTAGTGAAATTAAAATAATTAGATGTAATTCACTACGAAAGGGATATATCAGAATAGGGCCCATTACTCCAAAATTAATTTTAGATTTCATAGAATCAGCCTAAATACCAAATAAACGCTACAAAGTTGCTAAATGAGAAACTCTAAAATCGAATTTGTATTCTGAGAAGATTTAAATAAATGGCTGCCGTAGCTTTTAGAGCGCGAACCTTTTTAGGACTCAGTTCACTCAATTAGGTTATTTGCTCATGTTATTTATTTTGAATTTATATTTCAGGGGTTTAACTTAACGGCAGGACATTTATTTTTAAGCGGCTTTACCTTCTTGGCTATCATTATTTTCCACTTATGGAGACTATTCTTAATCACTAGTTATTCGCGTTAGCTACTCATAATTATCAGCATTTCAGCCGAAAAATGTCTACTGCTGGGCATGGTTCTCCCCCTAGTTTCGGCACGTCGATCAGTCTTGTGAGTCTCGCATTCATTTGATTCCCACGCTACAAATCCCGGATTTGCAGCGTTGCGTTGGAAGGTAAGGAAACACGGTGGAGCTGTAACCTGAGGGTCTAGCACGAATGTTTTTGACGTATAGTAACGTAACGTAATTTTTTACTAAAACTTTACTCGTTTACCATCTAATATTTATTTGAATTGGATACTATATTCATATTTTGGTATGAAACAGTGTATATCGCTTAAAATTAAACCAAAATACTATGGGGTTGTATATAGTTTTTATATTCAAAATTCACTTATATTATACTGTAACTAAACGTCAAAAGATTCAAGCTAGGCCCTCTGGAGAAGGCCGCGGGAACCATATAATATTAAGACCTTATTAAAGAATTAAGAGAGGGAAGAGGGTGTCAACTAGCTCTATGGCTTTTAAAAGAAATGCTTTTCAAAAAATAACTTTTTTAGGGCATTAGAAATACTCCTTACAATTTCTGTACATGTGTCAAAATTATACTTTAGTAACTGCAAACTTACTGTGCTGACAATAAGCACCAATGACCATCAGAGACTCATACACGTAGCTGGTCTGACATCCACCTATCACGCTGAACTCCCATCGCTTGAGGAAGTAGAAAATAAAGCTGATGAGAATAGCCATGGCATACAGGCAGTTCCAGACTGGCCTGGAGAATGGTTTGCTGTAGAATGTGGTGAAAAACTCGTTGTCGGTACGTCTGAGAAGAAAGCCGAATCTGGAACAGAAGACGATTGTTTATTTATTATTTATTTAGGCAAACCAACTAAATACCCACAAATACATTCATAGGATATATCATTTACAAATAAGCATAGCACAGCATACAATAATAATTATTATAAAGATGGATAACAATTCAAATTAATTTATACTTAAAATTAACTTCAATTAAATAAGATTGGATTAAATAAAAATAAAAAAAACTAAGAACAAAATGAAAAGACACGATAAAAACCCACACAACCAAAAAAAAAAATTTTGCAAAAACTAAAATTACAAATTACATATTCATCATCTGCCTAGCCTTTTCATATTATTAAGCATAAATAAAACGTTAAGATTGCTTCAGTCTCTTAGCTGGATCGGGCGCTTCTCCTGGAAGCCTCGATCTTCCAGGCCAGGTGTCACCACCGGATAGGCCTGCTGTTACCAACGACGAGGCGGAGTGGTTCCGAGAGAACATGTCCAAGATATGAGACGTGGTAATGCCCCGGGTCCGACTAGGACGCGCCCGCCGCCAGGTGTACTGGTGGTCGCGGGAGCTGGCCAGGCGTGCGTTGCTGCACGGCGCCCGTACATCAGGCATCACAGGCTCCGCATCCGGCCTCCGGATGCGCTGGCCATCGAGGCAGAGCTATACGAGGAGTACAGAGCGGTGAAAGCCGCCCTCCAAGCGGGGATCCTGCGGGCAAGGGATCTGGCTCGCAAGGAGATGCTGGAGTCTCTAAACGGGGGCACAAGAGGTTTCATGGTTTCTAAGTGAAGGATTAAACATTTTACACATATTACAGTATTGACAGTTTTCATTTGTTCTGTATGGTGTCGAACGTAAAAGAACAGCACCATCCCATAACTTCCCGTGTGTGTCGTAAGAGGTGACTAAGGGACTCACCAGGGAATGGACTACACTGCGATCGCCAACCCGCCTGCCAAGCGTGGCGATTATGGCAAACCCCCTCCCATTTGGGGTAGGCCTATGTCCAGCAGTGGACGTCTTTCAGCTGATATAATGACTGTCTAAATAATAATACTTTGATACAGACCTCCAGCTGCTCCAGGGCCGTACTGTAACTTAATTTAATTTCTTACAAATATTATTTTGATACAGACCGCCAAGTACTAACAGCAAAAACAGGATAAACATGGTCCAACAGATCTGTACTCAAACTCATGGATCTTGCAAACACATCAGCAGTACCATTATGTTTGGGGCGCAAATTTAGTAGCTGTCTGGCTTCAGTGACATTTCTTGGAGGATTGTCTCGTACGTAAGAAACACTGGAAATAAAATACTGATGAAATATCTCGTAAAATTTAAATTTCCTATAAAGAACTTGCATTTATTATGACATGAAAGAACAGTCCGTACATTATTAATGTCACGCAAAAATACAACGAGTAACTTTTATTTTTTTTACTTAATTACGATCTAGCCTAAAATACTAATAAGCAATTGAACTCTAACTTAATATATATGTTACGTGATAGATAATGTTAAAACTAAAAATAGTAACAACATTGTTACAATTCATTCTCTTAGTGCACTACACTAATTCGTTCGTGTCGTGTTCGTGGTTCAGTTCGTTTTAGCCTACGCACGAAGTCCGTGTTGTCTAGCAGCTGGATTGTTTGATTGAAGTCTGTGTTCGTAGGCTACAGCAAATTTTTGGATAATGGTGGTGACGAATTCCATTTTGTGAAGGTCGTCATTTCTTGTGTACCAGGGTGCATTGCTAGCATCCCTGAGTACTTTATTTTGGGATTGTTGGATTATTTTGATGTTGCTTTGTTTTGTACAGCCGTAAAGTTGGATACCATACATCCAAATTGGCATCAGAATATGCTTGTATTATGCATATTATGGTTAGACAGGATTTCCTTCCGAGTAACCAATACATCTTTTTATAACGTATATCGAGTTCCTGTCTTTTCTTTTTGACATGAGCTTTCCAAAGCAACTTGGCGTCGAGAGTTATGCCAAGGTATTTGGCTGTATTAGCATAAGGTACTTGCATGCCATTTATGTAGATTTGATGATAGTCCATATGTTTTTTTGTGAAGTCAATGTGAATTGATTTTGACTCATTCAATTTGATCTTCCATTTTTGTGTCCAGTCATGAACTATCTTCACAAATAATTGAACATTTTCTACTGCTTCTCTGTGGATTGATCCGGTAGCCATAATTGAAGTATCATCTGCAATGGTCGCGTGTAACTTCTTCACAACAACTCTAATTGGTCTAGCTTGCTTATCCTCGTCGTGCCTATGGTAGTCTTCTGTTAAAAACCTGACATTTACTCTTTAATAGTCTTTGTTCGGTGTTTTCACCGAACATCTTAGTAAGCAATATCGGCGTAACGCGTTGACCTAATTTCCTTTCTTATTAAACACAGTTTTTACTTATAACTTTACATTATATCCAGTGCACTTTGGTCTACCGCGTTAGCCGGGTGTATTCTAACATTTTATCAACATTTCATTTAACATTTTAACATTAAGAACAGTTTGAGAGTGACTCAATAAATAGTGTTCAAACATAACATTTGTTTCTCCTCAAAAACACCGACACCTTGCTACGTACCCCGACAGTCTTCTTCCTTCACACAATCCCCATTCATCATTTTGCGGTAAATGATTCAGCTGTCATTGTTTCATTTAGCGAGTCGTAGAACGTTTGGCAGTTCTTAACTCCGTCTATAATTATTGTCGGTGGTGGAGCAAGTAACTTGAGATTCTTTTCAGACACGAATTAATTACCAGATAACAAATAATATTTCTGTTAACAGAGTGCAAGAGCCCGCTGAGCTCGTGCTCAATATATCACACACCCTTACGGGTTGAGTAAATCGGAATGTTCCGTGCATGTACTGAGCCCGTGTTATGCCTCGTGGCTTAATTCTGTAGTACATGGTCGATACGAAAAATTTTGCATTTGCCGGTGCCGCACTATGCATCCTGAAACCGCCGGGATTATTCTGTCGAAATCTCACCGTGTAAACTAAAGGTGGAGTGAGCGTGAAGTGTACTGTCAATCTGTCTTGTTTGTATGGATTGACAGCTCACTTCATGTTCTTCACCTAAGCTTACACGGTGAGAGGTTTATAGAATCACACTGCTTGTTTCATCACACATCGTCGCGTCGCGTCTCTGTTTGAGCTGATCCTTAGGCGTCGTCATCGAATTCACGAACGTTGCAATAATTTGTTCAGCAATACCGAAAGCAGCCTTGGCCGGCGATCAGGTTTGGCGTACGAATGAACGCGTCGATCAACTTGTACGCTTTACCTTCTGTTAGTATACTTACTTGAACTTATACATATCTCTCAGCAGCCCCAGGATCTTGCAGCCTGTGACAGTCTGTCGCCACATCGGATCATAAGTGTTGATGGTCTTGAGGCGCTCATTTAGGGTCTCACATTCGAATAGAGATGCCACTGTGACTGTTACATTCTTCATGTCGAAGGGCTTCATTATTTTGAAATTAGACAAGCTTGTTGCATATCAAATTTCCTGAAATCTTAAGAAAGAGGAACAAAATAAAAAATAAACTATTTTAAAATTAAATTAAATTGATATCTGTACAACAAATAGGCTTCCTAATACCTATATAAAAAAGTTTCTTATATATTTCATCAAATATGGCCTCGGTTGTTATACCGAATATGATGCAGTTGAATAAAAAATATAATATTTATTTTTGCTGATAGGTTACACGCCGCACTCTTGTTCACGTCAATTTTTATATAGTATTGATCAAGATAAGGCCGGTGTTTTTCAAGCTGACTATCATGCGAAGAAACGCTGAAATAAACATAGAGGTCTCTTATATATACGATTAAAGTAATGACCAAAACATTTGAGAACTATGTTGCTTAATATCTATGGTCTAGTGGTATTTTGAGAAAAGTACCTACCACACAGATTCGAGTGAACCTGTCCAGACACTGTAACCATTCAGTTATTGCGTAGCTCAACTTAGAATTGTAAGCAGCTCAGGTTCTTAAAGTGTAATTTAATTTAAGATTATTTATATTGTTTTGCTATACATTATAACGTACTCTTTTTTATGCTACCTTCTGCTATCACTTCTGTTGCTTAAATCAGATAGTTACGCCTTACAACTCCAAACTTGCTCGAAGGAACTTATTTCAAAATAAGTTCTTAGTCTATCAGAGTGAGATTTATAGGTTCACTCGAACGTGTAAATACGTTCCTACCTCCAGTCGTCTAGGAATAGAGCTAAGCACGTGCCCTCTAGAAAAAATATTATCTTAATCTTAGGTAAGCTAAATTATGCAATCAACACAAAATTATAACAATAACACATGAACTTTACCGTAACGATACGAATAAATTACAATGAATAAACATATGAAGTCCAAATTCAGATAAATGTCAGCAAAACTACAGGATGATGTTTAGCTCAATACTAGGTAACTTTTCAGACGGTGAAAGACAACTCGTAATTGATACAACTATCACTGCGAAACCAAGAATGACACAAATCGTCGACTTTGTCTCTGTCATCTATGACCTAGACTAGAGTCAAGAGCAAACATATATTAAATAAAATAAAAAAAAATATTGGGAATCAAACGAATGGTGTTAAACGAGGTCTTATTTCTAGTAGTATGCATGCTCTTTATAGTATTTACACGAGGTAAAAAATACTGCGATAATTCATAATAGTGTAGTGTGTTAGAAACTGGCTCCATTGCCCCAATAATAAGAAGTGTTTCAGATTACCCGCGTAATACAATTATCTGTTCAGTACGTTTTATGTTCGCATGCATAACTCGAGAAAATGTAGGGTACTGCAGATTGAATTTTTCAATTGTCATTGCCGATTGCATAGTGCAAGACGTTCATATCTCGGAAATGTTGCAAATTATTAAAAGTCACCCTATATAGGAATGAAATTAACAGAACATTTCAAATTATAATATGGGTCGAATATACTTACACAAGCAGCCAAGCGAGGTAGACCACGATACAACACTGAACGGGTAGGAACGTTACACGTGTCGGATGAACAAACAAATTAAATGAGGTGTGCATATTTTAGACGTTGTTTTTACTTAAAACAAATGTTAAGGGTTTGTTTAGAACCACGAGCATGAAGTTGTTTAATTTTTTAACCGTCTTCTAAACAGAAGGAGGTTCTCAATTCGACTGTATGTTGTTTTTTTGTGTTTGTTATGCGATCGTTCCGCCAATCATGAATTGATTTTGAAGATTATTTTTTATTAGAAAGCGTATACTCCTGAGGTGCTCCCATTGGCATCAAGTCAGAATCTGATGATGGGATCCCAGGGAAATCGAGGGCAACCCTCAAATTTTAAAGGCACATACAACGTTTTTCATATACTTTGTGTCAAAAATGCAATTAATGTATAAAATAAATAAATGAAATAATAAGATTATTCTCAGGTTACAAGGACCCATAGATAAATACCTTAATTTAAGTATACATAATATATACCAACTAACAATTGTGTTAGTATGATGGTAACATTTTTTCAGGCAAATGAACATCTAAGAATCTCTCTTATAAGAATCTTGTTAACGTTTTCATAACAGACTAGGGAAATATTAAGATAAGAAAGGGTTCAGATAAGAAGCATTATCCTTGGGTTTTTCTTTTATGCTTCGAGGCACAAGGTACGATTCAAAATTTTATAAACGCCCTTGATAATTGTATTTTACTGCTTCATTTTCTTATCATCTTGTATAACCGTTGCTCTACGATATAGGAAAGCCAAATAACCAAACGAAGATTTTGTTGGAAGGGTTTTTTTATAAACATAATATACTAGTTGGTTGCCCTAAGGTCGAAATTCGACCATATTTTTATTAAATCAATGTATTATTTTTTAGCATTACCATAAAAAAGCTTTCTGAACTCTTTCTCCATATAAACTTTAACTGTGCCAAATGTCACACTCCTCCGTCTCGATATTTTCGTAAAAAGGAGTACAAAGTTTTTGCTTCACATATTAATATAAAAGTAGATAGGTACAATAAACATATTTAAAAAAAATCCAAACATAAATATGAACTATAAAACAGTTAAATTAAAAATAAACTCTTAAAACGTACTAAAACTAGATGTTTCTTTAATGAATATTGGAATTGACAAAGTGAAATTATCAGTTGAAGAGTATATAATAATATAAAGAGGATATAATACGTGGGTCATACTGAAAGTTTCTAAATCTGGCCACTGACAATAAATTAATGAAAGTCAACAATTATGGAATTTGAAATAGAAATCTTTGGGAACATGTTCCGATCACCACCAGGCCCGGGTCGATGGCGCGTTGTGTTTCACGTGCGCCTCAAGGAGAAGCCAGCATAGAAGATGGGGCCCGGTAGGGCCAGAGCCTGCTAGGATGCGGAATTTGTTCGAAAGTGTCACCGCGGCCCTGGAACGTACCGCTCCACCCAGAGCGGAAGAAGTCATTTGATGATTTCCCATCCTTAAAAAAAAAGACTGTCATTTGTTTTTTTCACTGTGGCACCCTTTCGAAAATAGTATGTCGCTATCAAAATGAATTTAACTCGTGAACATTTTCGTTCAATGATTTTTTATGATTACTTGATACTTAAGACTTAAGCCACAGCGATAATCATCAATCAAGTTGCCAGAGTTAGCACCATAAAGCACCATGTTACAGCTCTATATATTCGTGGTTTGGAGAATTTGACATAGACGTGACATCTCTATGACGAGGTACGTGAAGATCGGCCGGTGACTGCGGTTACAGAATCTAATATTGGTACCGTACGACAACTTATTGAAACTGACAAAAAAAATACTTGTCAGAAAATTCATACTTTGTTAAGCATTGGAATGAGCCAAGTGCAAAACATTTTACATGTGCATCTGTAGGTTCGGAAGCTTTGCACTTGATGGATACCGCATGACTTAACGGAGGACCAGAAACGACTGCGTGTCCAGTCGTGCCGTAAAATGATAAAAAAGTTTTACAGACGACAGTCATTGGCTGTCTATGACATCGTGACAGGTGACGAAACCTGGGTGTACTGCTTTGAACCCGAAATAAAAAGCCAGTCGGCAGATTGAGTCTTTTCTTTTGAAGATTTAATGAAAGTTAAGAAAAGTCGAAGCATTGGTAGAAAAATGATTGCTTCTTTTTTCGGCAAATCAGGACATTTCATTACAGTGTCGCTTGAAGATTAAATGCCAGTGACTGCAGATTGGTACATCAACACTTGCTTGCTCAGAGTCTTAGAAAAAGTTCACGAAAAGGGTCCTCGAAGCAATGTCCTCCTTCACCACGATAACGCATCCTCACATTCCGCTAAGGTAACGGAAGCGTATTTGAAGGCTTCGAATGTGGAACTGATGACGCATCCGCCTCACAGCCCGGAACTCGCACCCTGCGACTTCTTTTTGTTTCCAAAAATTGAAGGCAAACTTAGAGGCACACGTTTTACGAGTCCTGAATCGGTGGTGAATGCGGTCCATGAAGCCATTGAAGAGGTGCGAATGCAAAAATGTATTAATTGTTAAGTTATGTATCATAAGTCTTACATCTAATCTTATTTATCAGAATCCAGAAACTTTCAGTATGCCTTAAGCAATAATATTGGAGCCGTCAGTTATTGCGATTGTCAAAATGTTCAAAATGTCACGTGGATGATCTCAAACGGTTTATCAATGTTTATTAACTTGATACCATGACCTTTGACAATCGATATCGATTATATTCGTAGAATACCACTTTGTCTGAGTGGAAGCCCAAGGGAGACCGTGAAGCCAATTCTCGTATCGTTCTCGTTCAAATTGTTTAAATGTCATCTTAGCATCAACATACGTCGCGTGTCAGGGCTGACATGTTTTTTTTTAAATATACACAATCTATTCCATATTTATGTTCAATCAATCTAACCCACAACATTGACCACGAATTCCCAAAAAAAAAAGTTTATTATTAAAACGTTAAACTCACAAAATAATACATTAATCGTTTTTCCCGTGGAGTCTTCATTTCAGCTGTTGATCTCTAAATCTCACGATGCCACCACCTTTTATAAGGATGGGCAGACCTTCAAGATTCCACCACCCACAGATAAAATGTCAACTATTTAAGTTACCTACAGTCTATAAATAGGTACCATAGCTAAAAATACTTTGCATTGTTCTCTAGTAAAGTTTTTATTTTTCCCGCGTTTCCTTTTAAACTGACCTTTGCTGTAGAGAGATAGTTCTCGTGTTTTGTGAGGGCGGGACTATGCAGTTAGATTTTTTTTTATATTATTAATATAATATTAATTATTTTATTTTATAAATACTTATTAAATAATTGAAGACATGAGTGGATGAAGGTGATAAGTCGCAAAATTCTAATTTCGATAAAATTGAGTTCAAAGTTTCGTATAAACATTTTAGGATATTTCAAAACGCTTTAAATATATTTATCCAATAAGGGTGTCTGGCGGCGTCAACCGTTCAATATTTTTAAAATAGGGGAGAAATTAAAAAATAAAATGTATTTTAACCACTTTATTTTAAGAAAAACTGAACATAACTCCTTCTTCCGCAAATAAAATATTTTAATCAATTTAAGACAATGAAGTCTGAAGGGGACAAGTTACTTAAGAAATTAGGAAAAAATAAACGAAAAACGATTATTCTTCTCCAAGAATGGATTGATAATAATATCGATATTCCGGTTTAACAAATTTTAGTTGGTCCTTAATATTAGCTTTTTTTTCAACTGACACAGTGCCATATTTTCCATTCACACGTGGCACCTCAAAATTTGGATTAATTTGACCCCTTTTTTTTAAAATATCAACTTTTTGGAAAGGTGTCATTTCGTCGTATGACTCTTTGTATAAATATGAACCGTATTCATCAATTCTGATCCATTTCACGCCATCCCTAAAACTAATTTTGCCATTATTAGTATTTTTTTTCCTGTTAATCAAATTTAAATTCACTTGCAAATCGTTTATTTTCCTGAAATGGTCAGTCATATCAATAACTATGTTGTTTCGTGAAGCTTTGCTTATAATGGTTCGGTATTGTTCAGGTGCATAGATTGTATCATTTTTTCGAAGCACTTTTTCGATCCTCCCGAAATCTCGATCCGAATCCAAATATGAATGTCCCACTTCGGGAAATTTGTGGTCTATGATTTTAAAATATCCTTTTAAGATCAAGTATTGGTAAAGACATATTAAATTGAAATTTTTGTTTTGTCCGGCACACGAATCCGACCAAATTATCAAATGATCTTTACCTTGGCAACTCGGATCTACCTCCACAAACCTCAAGAGTGCACTTGCGACTTCTGAACTTCCACGATCCGCTATATCTTCAGTCCATGTACAACAAACAGCTTTTTCTTTGGATGTGCCGTCTATAACATGAATACCAAAGTTATAAAACCATATTTGTCGCAGATAGAATGCCTTGGATGTAGTTAATTTTGGCAAAGGCATCGTTTGCTGTAGATCTACTGTAATGTAAAGCACACCATCAGCCGGTTTAGGTTTCTTTCGGTCGGATTGCATCGCTTCCACAGCTGCATAGTAATTTGCTTTATGTTCTTCATTTGAGTCCCCAGCATCACAAGTAGCACAGGTATCACTCTTTGGGTATCCAAAAGATAAATTAAATTCTGTGACAAAGATTTTGTTGTATGTTGTCTTCTTGATTTTATATTTCTCTGTTAAATTTTCTTTTTCACACATTTCCAGATATAGATTATGCATCTTGGTAACATTCAAAAGGGGAGAAAGATATAACTTGTGCATATTTTTATTACGAGAATAGTGGGACTGTTCGGCGGGAAAGCTTGATATATGTGCTTTAATACGGTTCACAACGTCTTCATCCATTTTGTGAGGACGATTCTGGTGCTTGCCCCTGCAGTCTGGATTTGGAGCAGAAATACCGCTTTTAATAGATTTTATTATGAGATCAATTTTTTTACGGCTAATTTGGTACAACCGACACAATCCCAACTTGCAAACTTGCTTTGTAACCCCTGCAAATTTAACATAATACTTGTACGATGCCGATTTATGGGTTTTTGCATTACAACGTTGTCTTGCGACAGGCTTACTGACAATGCTATTGAAAAGTAAAGCATTCTTGCTATTCACATCTAAGGAGTAGTAGCTTTGTAGAATAGACTGCCTTTCGTCTATTGCAAAATTAGTGGAGCACTGAAGCCTACATTTTTCATGACACAAGATTCCGTCTTGGACTGATTTTTTTGGAACAACCTTATTTTTATACGATATGTACTCTTCTCCTTTCTCTCTTGCAATAGCTGCAGCTTTTTTTTTCCAAGTCCTTTCATTTTTAGATCGTTTTTTTGATTTGTTGTCCCTAGATGGAAATATTTTTCGTTTTCTAGGTATATCACATTCTTGAAATTCTCTATTTTCCTGGTTCCCACTGGTAGATGGACGAGCAATGTCAAGGTCATGTTGATTAGCATTGTCAACATTTTCTTGGGATGTAACAGTATTTTCCTGAATTCTACTGGTAGATGGATGAACAAGTTCTAGGTCTTGTTGATAAACTCTGTCACCTATCTCACTTGAAGTTTGAGTAGTGGAAGAGCTTGGAGAGCTTTCTGGTATGAAAACATCATCACTTCCCGAAGAAAAATCTTTGTCATTTTCGTCAGAAAAAGTTGCATTATCAAGAACAGTATAGATTTTTTCATTTCGCAAAGGAAGTTGTGATGTGTTTATTAATTCAAATTGGGAATCTTCTATTACATCTGGATCTTTGGCACCTAACGAACTGGAAGTATGCGTTTCATTATTTCCGGAACTTATTTCATGATCTATAGAAAATTGAAAAATTGAGGGCTCATGGTCTTGATCGTGCTCAATGCATTCACACTCATGCTGAGACACTAACTCCGTATTGCATTTATCTAAAAGAGTAAAGCAAAGCGATTAAGTATGCGTGCAAAGATGAAAAATTAATGGTGCAGGAAAAATATAGATGAATAAATGTTTTATTCATCTATTCTTTAATAACGTTCTTTACATTTTAATGTTTAAGTACGTTATAAAACCAAGCGTGCTATCAGCTCATGCTCAACAACCCATCATGTCCCCTCTGACCCAACAAAGGCTTCTGTAAAAACCCTTGTGTCCATTAACACACCACACATTCATGCATCAGGATTAGTGACGTCATTATAACACGTAATTAATAAAATGAGTTAGTATTATTATGACAAGAGTCAAGAAATAACGGAATCTAACAATAAAAGAGAAAAATACTTACCTTGATGAACATTTTTTAGGTTATAATTTTCGTAAACAATGTTTTTCACCGGTGTTTCAACCAAATTACGGTTAATGGCAGCTTCCACTAATTGTTTTACTCTTAATTTGGCTCCTGCCATTGTTTTTATGATTTATCAATATCGGTTTATTAACACAGTTAAAGTATTTTTGACAACAACAAGCGACTCGTGCGTCCGATTGCCAAAAGAGTGCAAAAGAGCGGGAATAAACGGAACGGAAAGTTGACGCCGTATTATGAATGAAAGTGATATGTGCAGCACATAACACCTTCATTCACTGAAAGTGCAGTGCAATGCCACATAGCTCCTTCATCCACTGTAGAAAAGTTAACTTTTTACTTTTTAGGCATATATAAAAATGTTAAGTGCCCATACCACATTCTTCCAATATCGATTAAAAATAATAGTGTACATGACACCTTCATCGTGTAGTGAATTTCTAAAATAGCTATAAACGTGGTTGTTTTAAGGTTTAATATTGTTTGTATGTACATAACACCATCATCCATGCATAGAACAGCGAAAATCTAAAAATGCGACATATCACCTTCATCCACTCATGTCTTCAATTATTATCACAATAATGTCCCCGTAACAATGTTTGGAGTACACAAACCAAGTTTATAATTTGTGGTCATAAATAATATTAGGTATAAGCCGTCAATCAAGTAGCACGAATATTAGAAAGGTTTAGTCGACCAGTGTCAGGAACAGGTTCCAAGCTTATTATTATTAAAACTTCATGAAACACAAATGGACATAAGCTTAATTGCCTTAGGCATTCTCAACCAGTTTGCTGGTTAAGAGAAAACTTGACAGGTGCGTTGAAAAGTAAAAATATAAGTACTCAAAATAAAGCTACCGTGATACCATGTAAGATATTTTTATATACCAGCTTTCGCCCGCGACTTCGTACGCCCATATCCCGTTTTTTCGTTCCCGTAGGAATTTCGGGGAATACTCTCGTAACGCTACCCTACAGTCTTCAAGGAACCTACATGCCAAATTTCAGTTTTCTACGACCAGTAGTTTCGGCTGTGCGTCACAGCAGTCACTCAGTAACGATGGAATTTTATATACGGGAATATTGCTTTTTTTCTATATGAAATTAGTCGACCAGTGTCGGGAACAGGTCAAAGTCAAAGTCAAAGTCAAAACTTTTATTTCAATTAGGCCATTAAACGGCACTTTTGAACGTCATCGTTTACAGTTCAGTAAAAATAATAATATTACATTAATAAAGTGACTCTACTGTCCATTCGGAAAGGTAGATTCTTATGGAGAAGAACGGACAAGAAACTCCATAGTTACTCTTTTCAAATAATGATTTTACAAAATTTGGTATACAAAAATTAATTTAATATTATGTGAGGACGATGCACCCAGAGTATGCTACTTATAAGAACAAAGTATCACCAGCAGAGGTAAACTTATTCATTTTCTAAAGAAATTTAGGTAACAGGTTCCAAGCTATTAGGTATTTATTATTCTTTTCTTCTTTACTTGACACACAATGCTAACGAAAAAGAAAAGGACTTGTATTGGTAGCATTATTCATTATTATTATGTATAGGAAGGTATTGTACCAAATTAATATCTATGGTAGTAACAACTAAAATTATAGTTGCCATGGCTATTACAGGGTGCGAAAACGATCTGTCACAAAAACATGTTTCCGACGGGGCATCAAATGAAATGAAGATATCTACTAATAAATTACGAGTATTTCTTTATCCTCATACGAGCAACAATCATCTCGGAATATGAATGTGTACGAACTAAGTTTCTGATCGTGATCAGAGGGCCTATCACGAATGTTTTGACGTATATTAACGTTACAGCTGTATCGTTAACGTAAGTGAAATTTGATTTATAAAAAAAAAACTACAACCCCATATTATTTGGGTTTAATTTTATGCGACATACACAATTTATATCATTAAAAAATATGAGGTATCCAATTCAAATAAATATTATGTGCGAAACGAGCTTTATAATAGTAACATTCACTCACATTAACGATACTGTTACGTTATTATACGTCGAAACAGTAGTGCTGGGCCCTCAGACGGGCAATTCTCGTATTTTAAAGAGCGTTTGCATTTGCATTCACATAACAGTCGGAAACTGTCAATCCCCCCTTCCCTACCTCCCTAATTCCCCTCTAATTACATATTTAATTGAGACTGAGATTACCTTCTGATACTCATGAGAATCGCCTAGCATTTGAGTTATCAAATGGAACAGATTTGCATGCACCTTTTTTTTTCTTGTTGGTTTTGTGATTGAAAAATACTTTCATGACCTAATTTTACGCGTTCGTCATTAAATTAAATTAAATTAAATTCCATTTATTTCGGACAGCAGTGATCCATATTTTGTTAGTATTACAAATAGCTTATAAATATTGTAGTGTTACTAACATATAAATAGTACATAACACGTTAAATTGGCACTACGTTGTGTAGGTTGTATTCGAACTAAAAAGCCATATACACTTATCAGGAAGCTGTTTTAACCGACTTAACAGTAAAAATCTTTAATTTTTATAGGTAGGCCTGGTTCTAAGACTAATAGGGCTTGTTTACGTTGTCCGAATAGCCATTAGGTACTTACTAAACAGGCGGCCGAGTGCGAATCGGACTCGCGCGTAAAACGTTGCGAATCATCTTTTTAAGACTCGTCACTTTATTTTATAAAATAGTTTATTTTCCGCCTCATAACAAGCATAGGAAAAACGTTATTAAAAAAAGTGTACAGACGCCAGCACATCAAGCTACCCGAAATTGTCAAATTTTCCCAATTAACCTTGAACATCATAGATTCGGAGAAAATTGTCTGTGGCAGACGGACAGGTTGACAGGCACGACACACTAGTTATCAAATATGGGTTCCGTTTTTAATTTTTTGTACGTTCTTCTCCATAAAGATCTACGGTTTGGAACATTCAGCTTCATCTCTTCAAATGACCGTCCTTGACAATTCAACAGTGCCTGTTAATGGTTTCATTTAATCAAATGCTTTTTGATTTTATGTTTTTCGGACGTACGAAACCCTAAAAAATAATAAAAATATCAGCAAGTATTCCGACATACTTCGCAAAAGGTCGGCGGGATAACGAATTGTATGACAACAGCGCTCCACCATATTGTGCACATTGTCACTCTATTGTTAGAATCCTGACGAGGCGATTGTCACTTATTTTGAAGACCCTCCACGACGCTATTCGAGACTATTTCAATGAAATGTTAAGTTTTTCCTACTGAACATTTATTCTTATATTGAATGGAGCTGTTTTTAGAAATTTTATTCGAGGAAAAATTACTGGTGTTTTTTGAATAGTCAATTGAATGTATTCTTCTTCATTTTTTGGACCGACATTGTTCACCCAAAAGCCTAAAGAATTCTTCTGGTCAAAAATATCAGACTATTGAAAATTCAACTTCATTAGTCTCATATTTTTGATCAGAAGAATTTTCAAACTACCATTTTTAATTCGTTACTTTAAAAAAATTGACTACTGAAGAAGGGTCCTTAAAAAGTTGTAACTAAATCTGTTCCGGTTGTTGGTCTGTTGTCATCGCCTAACCGTTTTTTTTTAAGTAGATGCTTAAAAAAAGAAACGGTTTTACGAAGGCTGGCTGTCGCGAAAAACTTTAAGATGATGTTCCTTGGATGTTCAGGGAAGAGGAAGTGACAGCCGACGGTATCGCATTCAGAATAAGTGAGTTATTCCTTATTTTGTATTCCCGAATGCTCTTATGAGAAATATTTGCTCTGACATTATATTTCCTCATTTAACTAGAAAAGTTTTGATTCTTATTCCAGTCTTTCTGATGAAAGAACAAATATTGCAGAAAGTTTTCTGTATTACTAGTTGTGCTTATAACTAAAAAAATTAAATCTATACATATATATATATATATAAAATGTAATACATATAATAAAAATGTAACGGATCGCTGTCTGTACATGGAAAATATATGAGAAAAAAATTATTGGGGCCTTTATAAACGCAAATAGCACCCAAAACAATGATGAATCTCAGAAACGGCTTATCCGATTTAAACGTGGTTTCACTATACATTGTGGTAAGCTTCACTTAGCATTTAGTGTTTTTTTCATGTCAATCGCTTCATAAAATAAAAAAGTTATGCCAATTTAAAGAATCACGTCGAACATTTGTTAAACTATCTATATCTGTCTATTTTTTCTCTGTTCAGCAGCATTGACTGAAACTTTACTAAACTCTGCCCCAAGTAACTATTACACGCGGACGAAGTTGCGGGCAAAAGCTAGCTTTTGCCCGCAACTTCATAAATATAAACTTAATTTAAATATTTAATCCTTACGTACTAAAATATTTTATTTATTTAAAGATAGAAACCAACCTGGCTTACACCGGTTTTAACTCAGATCAAGTGGAATGAAATTACCAGGATACTTCATTTAAGTCATAAACCTATAGGAAAACTACATAGCTAGACTTTTGTGAACTCTGAAGAAATCAGCTATTTAATCCATTTTTTATCTTCATCTAGCTTGACTATGAAAAAGAAGGGTCAAACGGGTCAAGGAAAGAGTTTTTCAAAAAGAACATTTGCTTCTTACGTGCGAGAAAAGGATCTCTATATTCAAGTTTTCTGAAATGGTTTTATTGTAATTGTGTGTTTAAAGACATTCATGATTAATTTTACTCCCTGAAACACGATGAATCTCTGAGGTCTAGAAATGTTCTAGTATATCTTAGCTCAGCATATTTCTTATATTCCTAACATGAACATATTGATAAATGTCTTCTTCATCTCAAGTTAAATCGATATCTTATAAAAAAAAGTTATCTGACGTTTCAATCAGGATGGCTAAGATAAAGACAAATTTGTAGGTTTACTACAAAACATTGAGAAAAGCATTCATTCTAAAATTATGTGGTTCACCAAATTAGCTCCTAAAACGTTCTTATGCCGATTTCCTTTGCACAAAGGTGCACTTTATGTAGGCGTTTTCACATTAGTAAGTATCTGTGTACTTTCTAAATTCCATTAAAGTTTCTTTAACGGTTTGCTTCGGAGACCTTGTAATGTTAATTTTACGTTCTTCTTACCGGTGTGAGCTATAAAAGAAAATGCTGTGATGTAATTTTGAGATAAGGCCAGAGGTAAGGCACATATTGCCTCTTAAGATAAGTCTCGAAAAAAAAATACAAATCGGAACGAGATGATCCGGTGGAAAACCAAAGTGGTCTATATTGTTCATAAAATAAACAAGTTGAAACGGGCAAGGCATATTAGCCGTAGTACCAATGTCCATTAGGGAAACATGTTCTAAGGACCGCACACATCAACTGTACTAACATAAGGTGAGCAAACCTCAAAATAGGAGCAGCTATCTTCGTAGGATGACTTTTTATTGTTGATAGGCTCGTTTGACTACAATTTCACCTTATGGTAAGCGATGACGATGATGGAACACGATTTCCTAGAAGTAACATAGTATTATATAGGCCGAAAACTCGGCGTCGATGATCAACGCTTTGAAGCTCTGACTTGACCGGAGCGAGAAGTTCGACATAGTTACCGATTGCCTACCGACCGAATTCGGCCGCTAAGTCTTAAGGCCGCCCGTACACAGTCAATCTCGAACAAGATCCACGGATCAGATAATTAATTTTGATCGTGGAAGCTTCTAGACTCGTTTCTTAATCGACTCATGCGAATCAATCTGGTATGTAGCAGATCCGTTCCAGACATAGCTGGTAGCAAGAAAATGGGAGTTGACGAGAAAATAAATGAAAGGTGTGCGCTTAGGGAGGCCTGTATCCAGCTTGATGACAATATTATCGCACGTTTAATTAATGATATTATTTTCTGGCAACAAACCTTTAACTTCCAGGCAATCAGCATAATCTGCGTGATAAGCCTAGCCGTGGAGATCCTGTACTACAAGCAGTGCAAGAACTGCACGGCGCTGGTCATGCACAACGCCTATAGCTTCAGCATCAATGCCATCATCTACTGCATCTTCATGATCTTCGTCAATATGTGGTTCATTTGGGGGGTAAAGTTTGTAAGTTTGTTTTTCTAAACTGACTTTTTAATCTAATACTAACTTCAGCAATGCGGAAATATCTGTCAGTAAGTCTGTCTGTGAAATTTTCACGTCTTTGGTGATGGCGATGAATTTGGGTTACACGGATTGACTGTAACCAAGCTCAGGATATGAAATACTTTCATCCGGGTGAAAAAGCGATGCTGCAAATGGAAACTTACAGAGACCTTACACATATATCATTGTGTTTTTCAAGAGTGTCGTTAAAATGCAAATATAATCATGCAATTATAGAATATGAGTAATTGTTATTGCAAAAAATAACTCCCTGGACCGATTCGACTTTTTTACTTTAGCGATTTAAGCAACGCGTCAAAAAGTGACTTTTAAGTGCATTGGGTCGTTCATATTGCCAAAATCGGGAATACCTGAATAAGGAATTCACAGAACCAGAAAGCATGGCACTATTGTTGAAGGGGGCTTAAGCCTAGCAGTGGGTCATTCCAGTCTGTCTGACGTCTTCATAACTTTTCAGGAAAAATCCTCAGTGGTGCTTAGTTGGGTGGTGATCACAGGCATGTGGTGGGCACAGTCTTTCGTGCTTGTCTTCATACTGATGTGCATGTACATCACGGACACCAGTCTTGGCTGGATAGTGGCCCTCGCCTGCGCGATAATTGCTTTCAGTAAGTTTATTGACGTATTCGTTGTTTTCTACAACACTATTTTTACCCGCAACTTCTTGCTAAAAATGTTAGTAAGACGAGAAGAAGGTCAAGGACGCAATGAATGGATTATGTGGAAGATGATATGGCAAGAAAGTACACACATTAATTCTCATTATAATTTGATTCAATTAAAAGTAATTTATTCTTTCTTCACATTGGTTGCCTTAAAATTAACATTGTTTGAGTCAATGTTTCTGTTACTAGAAAATTGTAGACTCCGTAAGATTATAATAAACCTTGATTAAATTATAATTTCGCGATAAATTATGAAAACATCGTTTTGTATACACTAAATCCCACCCAAATCCAATAGTTTACAATATATCCGTCTCATATTTAGAAAAAAACAGTTTACAATTTCACGCGATGTTTTTCAATCTTCCGGCGTTTGCTAATTTCCGGTGACATATCTAACTATATTCCACCATTTTATGAGACTGGTGCCTGAAATTGGGTTTTGGAAAAAAACACAAGGTCACGAGGCACTAGAGCGTAAAAAAAAAATTAACATATTAAAAACTACCAATGCGAGAGACGTTTGTTTCTAGTATTATATTAAACAAAAATGGGCAGTTCAACTAGGTCTTACTTTACCTAGTGTTCAACTGTTTGTTTTTGTGAAACAAAAATGATTTTTCACTAGTTTTTAATGGCACTTTACTGGAATGTAGGCGGTAACATTAATCAAAATATGAAGATAAGATTATGTGTATCAGGTTCACGCTGAAAAAGTCTTGATTCGTGATCTTGTTCTCAAATTTAAAAAGCTTGAATGGTAATTTCTTAGTCATATCTTCTTTCTCAATCATACTTCATAGGTAATAAATAATTTTGTACCTAATTACTCAACGCTAATATTAATGATGTACCTACTCATATGAATGCCCTTGTTTTAAAATGTTCTATCCCTTCTGAAAATGTGATTTGTACACACAAATGCGCATCTCGGCGAGCACTTACCAACAAATTTCAGCGAGAAAACTCCGCAATACCGAGTAGATGCGAGAACTACTCGAGACCTGCCTATAAATATTTGCGTTTTCAAGGACTTCATTTGAAACAGGTACAAAAAAACCTAGTAGCTCAGAGGTTAATTCAGCCAACTTTCTCAAATAGCAAAATGTGGGTATATTACTCACTTCTGCCACTCTCTTATCCTTCCCGGGACTGCTCATCATCATCATATTATCAGCCAATCGCCGTCCACTGCTGAACGTAAGCCTCCCCCAAAGAGCGCCAACCATCCCGGTCTTGAGCGGTCCTAATCTATCCGCTGCCAGCCACCTTCTTCAAATCATCGATCCCCCTTCCCGCAGGGCGACTCACACTACGTTTGCCCCTATCCTATGCCATACGCGGGACTGCTAGTTAAATAGATATGTGAGATTTTATAGATCAAAACGTCCATTTGTGGTAATCGTGAAAACAACGTGAGCTGAGAGCACGTCTGCTCCTACTAAGACGTGCACCTGCCATCATGATTCCGCTGTGAGAAAGGGATAGTGATATCCGTTATGTACGGCTCCGTCTTTCTCTCACAACGGAATAATGATGGTATAGGTAGGTCATATTAAGGCGGGGCTCTTCCTGAGATCGCGGTTCTTAAAAGATGAGCCCATTCTAAAAGTTAATTACTGTTACTCTGACAGTTCAATCGCATTTACAAACACTGGCAACGAGACGCGAAGAGGCGAGACGTCTCACAGATCTTATGCAGGCAAATTACCGGCTAAGAGACGGTTGCATGTGACACAAGATTAATTACTCTACTTACGTTACACCAGATGTTTGTTTTGAATGGTTTTACGACTTGAGGACTGCACTAAATTTACCTACTGTGAGTCCATCGGAATCAAAATGTCAGTTATAGGCTTTTTCTGTGCTAATCCCCACGCTCTTATGCCACCCTTTTTTTATCGGGGGTAAATCAATCCTCATGGATGTCCTCCACCCTGGGGTGTCACAGGGGTCTGCCAGACTCTTACTGACTAAAACCACCCCGGTGTTCCATCTCCCAACTTCACCGGGGATCGCGGGAACAAATGCGACTTCCGTAATCCCCGACTGGTGCCGGCCCGCCTCTGCGGGCCACCTCGCACCCTCATCCAAGTTCTACCCATGATGGCAACGATTTCGCCTGTCATCTTGCTGCCGGACGACCAACAGACCTTCTACCAGAGTGCTATTCCTACAATTTTTTAATCAACGGTTGCATTCGTATGTCACAATCTGTCAAGAATTTATGGAAATTGAAGCTTTCTTGACAAATTGCGACTGAGATACGAATGCGTCTTTGATTCTCTGTGATAGTGTGATCCCTCACATTCTAGCAAAAAATATAGAATTGTATAGGTAAATCGATGTTGAACGTTTGTGGTTTCACAGCCAGGCTACGTCTGTCTCTAAAAGGTACCCCAAAAACAATTTGTGTGTGTGAAATGGGATGGTTATTGATCAACCACGTCTCATCTAGAACTTAGGATAGTTTTGTGCGGCAGTACTTTTCCGAGTGATATGAAGCCAGGGTTCTATATAATTTGATATTTCTACTGCCGATAGTCGTTTCATCAGTCTTTCATATTTATTTTTCCTCGAACTCTAATCCAACACCTTAAATATTATTGACATTTTACGCGCAATCAGTACATTATCAAACATGGCCTACCACGATTGTTTGACGTAGGTATAGACTTAACGTAAAAATTTACTGTAATAATAATTATATATATTATAAAAATATTTAAAAATTAGTAATTTAATAAATTAAAATAATTATTAACTTATTTATTAATTATAATTATATATATAAAAATGAATTCCTATTTCCCTTGGTCACGTCATCATGCGTGAACGGCTGGACCAATTTCGGTCATTCTTTTTTTTTGTGTTTGTTATCGCCAGGAGAAGGTTTTTATGAAGGAAAATTTTGAAACTACATCCGGGCGAAGCCGGGGCGGGCCACTAGTATTATATAATACTCGTTTTCGCACATCATATTTGTTTGAAAAAGATACTATATTCATATTTTTGTCTGATACAAATTGTGTATGTCGCATAAAATTAAACCAAAATACTACGTGGTTGTAGTTTTTTATATTTAAAATTCACTTACATTAACGATACTGTAACGTTACTATACGACAAAACATCGTGAGTACCTACAATAGAGGCTTATTTACTCTATTTCAGTCGTCTACACAAATGACTAAGCCTCGCAAAGCTTTTAAATGTGAATTGTTAAGGTGAAGTCAGTGTTGTGGAAAATGCAGGCGGATGTCAGATACAATGTAACTTGAATGTTTTGGAAGAATTATTTTACGCTTTTTCTACAGTTTTTGTTATTTACTTTTAATTTGTGGAACTGTCATCTTTCGCCGTTCTTAAATTCGTTTCAAGTTTGGTTTTTAGGGTTCCATACCCAAAGGGTAAAACGGGACCCTATTACTCTGCTGTTCGTCTGTCCGTCTATCACCAGGCTGTATCTCATGAGCCGTGATAGTTAGAAATTTTCACAGATAATGTATTTCTGTTGCCGCTATAACAACAAATTATAAAAATGAAATAAATTAAAAATAAAAGCGTATAAACTCACCGTCGCATTTATCCTATAAGTTAGGTTGAGGATAGTAAGAAAGAAGGATAGTACAATAAATAGGACTAATAAGATAAGTAGGAAGTAGTAGATAGGATCAATTTAGCACAATAAATAAAACGAATTTCAAGTTTCAACGTATGTAAAACAAACAAACCTTATCATCATCCTGTCTTTATGTCAAATTATTATGGCGGGTATCCACTATTAATAATTAAATGCTCCTGTAACTGCTCCACATAGTGAATACCACTTATATCCATATATCGCACCCTTAGAATGAAAGTGACCTAACTAAAAATTCCTGTTACTTATAATATTTTGATATAAACTGATCTTAAAATGCCGCACCGGGTTTTTGTCTAATTCCTACGCTATTTCTACAATTAAACTCTGGAATATGCTTCCCCTTGACATCAAGAAGGCGGAGTCAAAATTTTCCTTTAAGCGTAAAATCCGTAAACACTACTTAAAAGCTTGTCATTCTTAGTCGTTCTTCGTCATGATTACTATGAATTCTCTTAATCGGTATGATTACATATTATATATCATATTTATTAGTTTATTATTTTAGCATATATATGTATTTTATTAGTATTATATATATTATCTGTATATTCTTTCCGAAATGTTAAAATTCAATTTTGTATCTTAATTTTATTTATTGTACACCTACCACAGTATAGTCTTAATAACCCAAAGGTTGACTGGTAGAGAATGCCTTGATGCATTAAGTCCGCCCATGTACCACTATTGTACATAAAGTTTAAATAAATAAATAAATAAATAATCTAAAACCCTGCGGTGAAAAAGAGTTCAAATTATGAGAGGAAAAGGGCAGAGATTTTTTTTTATCTAACACTACTTTTTTAAGATGTTCTTGCTTTTAGAATTTTTTGCGTTGTGTCACTTTAATTCTAAGGGTGCGTGGTAGATATATATTATACTAGCGGTCCCGACAGACGTTGTCCTGTCCGAAAGTTTGCTTTGTGTATGACGAAATATTATAGAAATCGATTGCAGCGCCACCTACCGGGTCCAATTGTGATTCTTAACCATTCTCAAATCCCCTTGAACACATACAATCATCAACATCGGTCCAGCCGTTTAGGAGGAGTTCAGTGACATACACACGTACACAAGATATCTATATATTAAGATATCTACTACGTGGATTATGTCTGCATGTCTGATTCGAAACATCTCCAATTTCAACACTCAAAACAATCAACTGGGGGGCTGACTACTGACATGAAGTGTCAGTAGTCAGCCCCTTTCTAAACTTAGCAATCTTCAATCAGCCTACTTTATAAAAATTTGAGCTAATGTTTAGTTTAAACACTGGTAAGTAGATTAACAGAAAATCGAATTAAGAATGTTACCTAATTAAGAATATTGTGTGTTGTTGATTAGTATTTTAAACGTATTACATTTTAGAAAGTATTTTTTATGATTAAGCCTGATCATCTTTTCCACAATCCATCCATCATACTCAAACAAAACTGACTTCCAAATAACAACATTAGGGTAACATTTTCAGTTTTGGTTGTTTCTTCGTATTTTAACACCGACTTCCGAAATTATATATTACATTAGTTTGTAGTGATTTTTTTTAATTGGAAGTCGGTTAGTATTTTTTTTGTAAAAAAGATTTTTATTTTTCACTTTTTAGGGGCACCCCATCTAATAACATCACTGGAAAGCAAAACACGCAATTTCGTTTACTTGAATGACATATATGTATGTTCATATATTTTCTTTTCCTCCAGCTATTATGATTTAAAAACCAAAGTACTGAACCGATTCTGGTTAAAGTCTATGGGACCAATTGGAACGTGAAAAATGAATTTTTCAAATCGGTTCATAAATAACGGAGTTATGAGGTAACAAACATAAAAAATACAACCAAATTTAGAACCTCCTCCTTTTTTTGAAGTCGGTTCAAAAGATTGGAATGTTGTTGCACAAAGATTTTTGGCAATCGTAACGGGCCATCGGAAGGCCGTAAGTCTAACAGAGGGACGAAGGACAGGCTGATACGGAGTTGGAAGACTATTATTATAATGCACTAGCTTTGACCAGCGACTTCGTACGCGCTTAGCCCGTATAGCCTTAGCCTTCCTCATGAATGTGGCTATCATATACAAAAATAATCTTCCAAGTAGTTCTAGAGATTACTGCGTTGAAACAAACAAACAAACCCTTCAGCTTTATTATTAGTTTAGATTAGATAAGTATAAATATTAAAAAAATATTTTTACTTGTTCCAGTGATATTTTTCTACTGTATATTGATTGGCTATGGATACTGGCTGGAGATTCGAAAATCATCACAAACTCCTGTTGAATAGAACTTACTAACTTATTAGCAAATAAACTTTAATATACATATATGAACTTTATTTTTATTACACCGACTCGATTTTTGTTGTATGTAAAATAAAATATTTTAAGAGTTAAAAATTGTTTGTTCGTTTGTGTGGCCATCTCAGAAAGTACTAGTCTATATAACGAAACATGTTCCATTATTGATAGAAAGCCATAATAAGAGAAACGAGAGAGATAAAGTCTCGGAAAAATGGTATAGTACCATTTGTGCCACAGGAACTAGGTTGGTGAAAAAGCAAGAATGTAAAATATTATAAAACTAGCTGCCGATCGCGGCAACACCCGCGTGAACGTCGAAAATTATCCCAAGGGAGCATATTCCCGGGATAAATACTATCCTATGTCCTTTCCCGGGACTCAAACTATCTCTATACCAAATGGTATTCAATTCGGTTCAGCGGTTTAAGCGTGAAGAGATAACAAACATACACACACACACGCACAAACTTTCGCCTTTATAATATTAGTGTGATAGCTCTTTATCGTATACATCATATGTGTATATAAGTTACAGAAAAGATAGAAGAAAACATATTACGAGGTAAAGATTTTCACTATAACTATAGTGAAAATCTTTACCTCGTAATATGTTTTGTTTAAAAGTGAACAAAGAGAACTTACAAAAATGTAACATCTCACACACCTGTGTATCTGTAACATATGTTACAAAAACGAGCGAGTCTTACAGTAGTCGCATAGGATGTGTAACATCTGATGTCTCACCTTGGTAAAAAGCAACATTAAAAGTACCAACTGACAGTCAACTCGACCACTGCGCGCGCTCATTGGTCAAATCGAATAGGGCGCGCTCATTGGTCAAATCAAATAGCGCGCACTTTCTCGGCTTCCTGTTACACACTTCTGTTCCATTTCACGAAATCACTCCCACAGACTGCAGGAAAGCGAGAGGTAATTATTTATTTATTAATTATTTATGTAACATCTCAACCACCTGTGTATCTGTAACATATGTTACAAAAACGAGCGCGTCTTACAGTAGTCGCATAGGATGTGTAACATTTGACGTCTCACCTTGGTAAAAAGCAACATTAACATTAAAAGTACCAACTGACAGCCAACTAGGGCGCGCTCATTGGTCAAATCAAATAGCGCGCGTTCTCGGCTTCCTGTTACACACTTCCGTCCCATTTCACGAAATCACTCCCACAGACTGCAGGAAAGCGAGAGGTAAGATTTAACACATCAATAAATACTCTGAATCTGGACAAAGATTCCCGAGACAGGGCATTCCGTAACTGCTACTTAAACCGTAATAGATTTGTGCTGCTGGAATGCACCGGCAACTTTAGTCTCAACAAGTCGTCTGACTCCTATATAGTTTGTAATTAAGAACGCTATTTAACTTTTTATTTTTATTTATTGCCGTAACACACTGCACAATGGGTACAAAAATTAAAAAAAAATCACATCAAATGGGTAAATCTTACACGCAGAGAGTTGGTAACTACTATGTCTCACATTATACAAATGATTTTGCAACTTCATAATAATAGTGACGATACGAAACAGGTAACGGTTTAATATCGGACTTTTAAATATTAGCTTCTAAAACGTCAATTTGTCAGCAGCTCAAAAAAACTTCTTTGATTATGGAAACCTTGGCTTTAATATAGTAAAGCTTCTCTTTCCTTTAATTTTATTCTCTTATTCATCCATTTATAAACCTGGGCCCACACTTTGGCCCCAGGAGGGCCAGGGATGAACAGTCAAACGCCGGTAGGACCCCGTCGGCCGACTGAGTATCTTCCTTTTGACGGAACCAAACTTGGACCATTGTGACTTGTTCATTCTGTGGAGCCGGTGTCATAGAGTAAATAAAAAATTAAACGTTTATCGAAAAGCTATGATCTGCGTTTTTTTAGTCCACTGGCCTTGCGAAGCGCCTTTAACTGGTCCTTTGTATTTAGAGGGTCTTCACCTATTCCAGAATCTGGTGAGTTTGGATCGTTAGGAAGCTCTGGAGTATTTTCTGATAAGTCTAGTAATTTCGCAGAACCTCCTATTTTGGAAATTAAGGCCGCGTCGACGAGAGCCTTGCGATGGCTGTTCACAACCAATATGAAGTAGATTGTTACTGCAAATAATATAAAATTTTACATTATGACTTTTGTCACGATTTTCAGACACAGTCCTTGTCATTTTCTTGTTAATTAAGTAAGTAGATAATGCCAGTTTACTTATAAAGAATAGAAAGAAGTAAATAAAGGGGTTCGAACATTTTTCTATGGGAGCTGGTAAACAAACAAAAAATGCTAGGAACATTTTTTCACACAACAAAGTGTCACGTTGCTAAGACATTTAGAGGTAAAGTTTCCGTGTGACAACAATGAATATCATTAAAAATAAATGAAATTACTCGTTAACTTACTACTTGGCTATAATAGGTAGTCTTCCTTTTAAATTCGTTATACATAAATGCTACTACCATGAGGTTTTCTTGTCTCCAAAAACAACCGTTTAGCTGGCAGAGAGGCGGACACATGACTCTAACAAAAATTTGGATGGAAAAATGGTTTTCGCACACCCGCAATATTTTAAACGACCTATCTAACGACACACCACACTTTGGGACCGACTATAAAAGAGACATCACCACCTTTTTTTTCAAAACTTTATCTTACAAGTTTTCGGCGTGATTAATGTTTATCCATGCCAAATTTAAACTTTCTAGTGCTAAGCGTCTCTGAGCTAAACCGTGGACGTTGGCGAACACTTAAATATATTATATGGTTTTGAGTGTTCGTTCAAGCGAAGTATAGAAAAACTATTTTTCATGCACTCGCTAGCATAACTAGCGTGGGCAATATTCAGTGTGGTTGGTAACAAGGATCTGATGATGGAGATCAGAAAAGTGAAAGGCTACTATTATAGCCATTGTGTTTGGGCTCATTTATAAGCATACTTGTAAAAGTGGATGAAGAATAACTTTTCGAAACTTCAAAAACAGTTACCAGTAAACCAGGAAGAATACGAGCTAACGCTCCGTAACTAATAGAGACGCCGTTGCAAATTATCTCGAGCTGTGTTATTTCTAAGCAATTTCCATGAGTAGACGATGACTCTCACTCATTCTGTTGGAGGAGGCATTTACAAAAAAACCCATACTACCGAGAGCCCAGGGCAGCCACTGCCGCTGAAGCTTCATGGTGCCCTTAAGCAATATGGTGTTAAAGCAAGAGCATACTCACATATATACCAAAGTATTCCCAATAAAACTATGAAAACCTTGAATTTTTGTGCCTTTGTGATGAAGAACAGAGCCAGAAGGAACATCATCAAAAACATGGCCGCTACGAATAACAGCGAGTAGCAGATCCATGTGCTGATGAGTAGAATGTCATTCTGGAAACAAAAAAAAAATTTGGTCAACAATTCTGATGATGGAGACCAGAAAGGTGGATAGTGGATCTCTTAGTTGGCTACTAGCATAACCATCGTTTTTGGGCTCATTAGAATCTTTCTGATAAACACTATTCATTGGTGTCGGTAACAGTCGACAAGTTATTTGGTATACACGCTGATTTTTAAGTCCTTGGCAATCTTTGAAAGTACTTATGACTGAGAACTACTTCCATAACAGAACCAACATAAAAACCGCCAAAAATTGCAATGACATCAGCTATTTCCTAAATTTTGTTGAGTCATGGATGACTTACATAGATGTAATGAACTGCATTATTTATAATTCAGATAAAAGTTGTTTCTATCATGAACGCTTGAACGATAGCCAATGAACTAAAAATCTATCTGTAGGAATGAAAAAATCATCTTTCCACTAAATTGACAATGTTCATAACGATATTCTTCACAAGTGTTCCTAAATCATTTCATTGCAAGTTAGCTGCCTGTATACCAATTTTTTTTTTAATGTTATATGGGTTTGCTCTTGACTCTAGTCTTGGTCATAGATGACAGAGACAAAGTCGACGATGGAGCGAGCTTACCCAGAAGAAGCCTGTTCACTCAATTTTGAAGAGTTGTTTTGTTAAGTAAGTTAATTAAGTCGAATAAGTTAATTGTTCACCAATTAACTTATTTGACTGTCCTTAATAATCACAAGTATTTCTGTTACTTTTTTCTGCATACATTGATTAGTCCATAAAATAACGTGACGCTGGCAGTGAAGAACAGCGCCAGCAGGAACCAGATTGTCAGGAGCAGATAACTCATGGGCATGAAGATCGTGCATCCGTATATTGTGGGATGGAGCTGAAACAAACAAAATTATCGTAATAAGCAAGGACACCCAGTGCTTGTGGCTAAATAATGTACATGGTTGTTTGTAACTTTAAATTTTCGTTAATTAAAAAATAACAAGGAGCAATTTGTTTGTTAATGTATTGAGCTAAAGTTTAATCATTTATATCTAGAAATAAATTCACACGAACTTTGCAATGATCTACAATCTTTACTTAAACACTGATATATTCCATTGCGGAAAATTCTGAAATTTTATTGAAGTAAAATCTTCTTATGGGGGAAAACCGCTTCGTAACGTAATGCGTTACGGCGCAAGTCTGTCTGGCTTCCCTTTCTCTCACGCACACCGCAGCGGTAGGTAGGCTCTTCCTCTCTCACTCTAACCCACAGCGTTAGTCGTATTTCGGACAGATGCTTCCCATATTAAATAGTTCAACTTAGATTAGTTTAAGTTATCACTTCTGTCGGGCGTCCCGAGACGCACACGTTTTTTTTTTTATTTGTTGTACACCTACCACAGTGTAGTCTTTTAACCCAAAGGATGACAGGTAAAGAATGCCTTGATGCATTAAGTCCGGCCATGTACTACTATTGTATATAAAGTTTAAATCAATAAATCTATATTTATAAAAATGAATTCCTAGTTCCCTTGGTCACGTCATCACGCGTGAACGGCTGTACCAATTTCGCTTATTTTTTTTGT
Source organism: Mamestra configurata (assembly GCA_002192655.3). Classification (NCBI taxonomy): domain Eukaryota; kingdom Metazoa; phylum Arthropoda; class Insecta; order Lepidoptera; family Noctuidae; genus Mamestra; species Mamestra configurata. Next base: position 273,101 of record NDFZ01005191.1, read on the forward strand.
TGTGTTTGTTATTGTCAGGAGAAGGATTTTATGAAGGAAAATTTTGTAAACACATATAAATCCGGGCGAAGCCGGGGCGGGCTACTAGTAATGAATAAATATTCATGACAGATGGCTTCGAAGAATGATATTTACGCAGTTAAATCGTTCGCAGTACAGTCGTTCGATGTAACAAGGCGTCGTAGTATAGAGATGTCGTTGAAAGGTTTTCGAAGCAAAACAAAATTCGATGATACAGCTATTGCACTCTAGTAGGAATTCCGATACAAATAGTGCTGCCGCACAGGACGAATTTCGAGGGTGTGACCATCCATTACATACCGAGACTCCTCTACCCTCGGAAAGCACGTTAAGTCGTTGGACTCAGCTGTCATTTGAAGATGTTTGACAGACGTTACGGATAGTCAGAAGCCAGAAAATCTGACACGTCTTTTCAAAGGTGTATCGTGATACCCAGCTAATGGGTTGTGGAGGTCAGAGAGGCAGTCGCTCTACTTAAAATACTGGTATTATTCGTTAGACTGGAAGCCGACTCCAATAAAGTTGGGAAAAGGTGAGGCAGGTTGATTGCAGCAATCCTTTATAGACTAAGAGCCCAGAGCTACCAGACCTCTCTTATTTACTGACTAACAAAATGTATAGGATAGAGTAGTGTTAGTATGTACTATTGACATTGTTTTAGCATGTTGGTGTTCTGATTTTTGTGTTAATTAATTTTTTTTTTTTTTTCTTTAAATACTTTTTATTTTATTTTAGACTATACATTAATGTTGTACATATGGTGTGAGCCTCTTTACCTATAATAGGCATACATACCAGCACTCATATTTTGGTTTTTGTTTTTTGCTCGCAGTTGTGTAAGTACTGCTGTTGGTGTACTAAATCATAAATAAATAATTAAATAAACATACGCATTTATCTGCTAGCTTAGGCCGACGACTGACGGCTGATTTCCAGATATCAGGTGCTAAGTCACTTTATTAAGTCTGGGTGCTGATTTATATGCATGTTTTACAGAATATTGTTAAATAATTAGTAATTAAATAATAGTTTAACGACCGATAAGTCATTTTAATAATCTAAGAGCTGGTCGCTACCTCGAGTATATTCACAAGGCTGAAATTTGGGCATAGTTTATTTAGTAAGTGCAAATAATGAAAACTTAAGTCTGCCAGGATTTGGGAGAATGCAAAACTACCTCCTTGACTACTGAAATACCTTTCAAACATGACAAAAAAAAACAGGCACAATCTAGCAATATGCGTATGTTAAAAGTACATACTAACACTACTCTACCCCACATATTTTGTAAGTCAGAAAATAAGAGAGGTATGGCAGCTCTGGGATCTTAGTCTATTAATTCAACAACGCGAACGCTTAGACAACAAACTACACTGGACAGTGTAGTCACAATAGTTCCAGGACTAAGCCGTTCTCTTTATTTCTTTAACCAGCTCTTTGCCCGTGATTACGTTCCCGTGGATTTAGCAAGTAGTCTACGAACTTCAAAACAAGTTGCAAAAGTTCACTCTTAAACTATCTACTTGAAAAGGTAATTTTGGAAAATTAATCATAATGATGTTTGTTATTTAGTTAGGTATTATATACTTTATTGTACACCTAGTTACGTCCCGTCCCTCACGCTGTGGTAGAGCCATAAAAATATAGACGCTGATCTAGCATTCTTGCTATCAAGCGTACGTGACGTGTCGTTATGTATAAGCTAAGTTAGTCTTACTTGAACTTCTGTAAACTCGGGTCGTTCATCTAACTACCTCGTAAACACAGTAAAAGCATTTTTTTTAAACGAGTGTACAAGGGCTATTTGGTTTGTTAGTTTGGAGTATGAATTTGGATAATTGACGGGTTTTAAGAGTTGTAAGAGTACGACAAATGACGGAAGCTTCTTCACAGAAATAGCACCGACGTCACTAATTAAATCTTGCTGAGGAAATCAGCTCATATAGAATTTTTCTATGCTATTTACGTGTACCACAGTGTAATTCTGTATGGTGTGTTCTGTATGGTGTCAGATGTAAAAGAATAGCACCACCTCATCACTACCCGTGGGTGTCGTAAGAGACGACTAAGGGACTCACCAGAAAATGGGCAGCAGAATTCTCTGTGACTTGCAACAGCTACACTGCGATCGCCAACCCGCCAAGCGTGGCGAATATAGCAAACCCCTTTGTGGGGAGGTCTATGCCCGGCAGTGGATGTCATTCGTTTGATGATGATGGTGATGACAGCATAATTATACAAATAGAAAAATCTGTGTGTTGGGAGTTTTTTTAGCCAATCAACACCTCAAGGGCTAACGGATTTGGCACGCAGGTAGATCAGGATCAGGATTACGATATAAAACTTTTATCTCGATATAAATACGTTTCCAGTAATGATTTTGGCACTTCAAGCGTATACATTTTCTGATAAATACTAAACATTTAGTTGAGCTTAGTTGGACATATTTAGAGTACAAGAATATAACTTTTATCCCATAAATCAGCTTACATTTTCTGGACAAAATAAAACGCTCCACAAAATTAGTAACGTTGAGTACACGTAACATGCTTAGAGTAAATCCTATACAAAAGGACGTTTAACAATAAGCTATTTTTCTATGCGTCCGTTATCCCGGGACAAGGGGAGCGAAAAATGTAATACGGTATGTTTTTCCGGCATGTGTAAGCTATACAAATTATAGAGCATGGAACCGCCCGTACCGGCAGCAATGCCACTTATAAGTAGGTATATTTAAAAAATATATATATTATGCCAAAAATACAGATTACAAACTAAATTTAGACCCTAGTGTGTCGTGGGATCTGATCCCTTTCAGTGTGGGAGACAGAATAGACATAATAATCATTCTAACAAAAGTTGTAATTAAAATGCGTATCGCGTAGTTCCACAAAAATGAAAAAAAGGAAAAAAAGAAAAGAAATCAGTTAGTCTTTAAAGTAGTAAACGTAAATAATAAGTTAAACTTATAAAATAAAATTAACTTAATTTGGGTGCCAGGGGATGGACGGTGTCGTCGAGGCCGGCCCAGAAAGCGCTGGCTAGATGATTTGGATGGACACCGCGAAGGCTGGTTCGAGGTGGCGCAAGAAAAGAATGTCTGGAAGGATATGGGGGAGGCCTTTGCCCAGCAGTGGGACACAATAAGGAAAAAATAAATAAAAGCATTGTACTGGTGTGTAGTGTAGTTGTATAGTATGTATGTGTGGGGTGAGTGTGTGTGTATGTTAAGGTCTAATTGGGGTACCTATTTCTAAAATTGTTCAGTGTGCGCATAATCTAAGCTCAGTAACCACTTGTGAATTGTTTTCCTACATGTTTTTTTGAGGAGGTTGGCAATATTCAGTTTGCAATTAATGTATTCATAGAAGTAAGGTCTCATAAATCGAGTTGAATTTTGCCCTATTTTTTTGCATTACATGACAATTTATCGAGAGTTTAACGATCTCTCAAGATATTTTGTAATCTTAAGTAGTTTGCAATTATCTGGTTACATATACAGTTTACCGGTTTAAAATTGAAAGCTTTTCGTTGGCATCAGTTTAGAACGTATATGCTAATTCGGTTTTTATGGTGGGTGACGGGAGGGGGATGCAAGGAGTTGAATTCGCACCTCCCTGCGTTTCAATAAAACATAAGAGACGTGAAGATATTAAAAAAATATAATACAAGATAGGTTTTGTGTGAACTCAGAAAATTGGATAGGAATTCGGCCGTTGAGACCAACAATATTCTAACCCACACAATGCGCGCTGTCCACAACTTTCGACTGTCAAAGCCATAGTCAAAATTGTAACGAGCCACCAATTTATATGAATAAAATGTGTTTTTATGGAATGTTTTGGCAATGCCGTCTTTAGCGGTGGCCGCTAAGCCAACTCGTTGCTCTGTGTACCTACTTGAACGTATGTCAGTCTTTTAGGCGAGTATTCAAATACCGTTTAGGTATTTTCTGGATGAGTTCTTTCCATGATTAACTTCATCGTAGGTATACAAATATGGAGGACCAAAGAAATTCTTTCACACAATGTTGAATAGATGATTCACACGAGTCGATGAAGTACGCATCAACACAGATGGCTCAAAAACTCCAAAGGGTTCAGGGGCTGGTGCACACTCCCTAGACCTCAACATTAACTGCTACCTACCACTAGGCGAACACAGCTCGATATTCCAATGCAAGTGTGTCGCCCTAACACAAGCTGCAACAGCAGTAAAGCGTCTAGGGACACACAACCACGCAATTAGACTCGTATCTGACAGCCTGGCTGTGCTCAAAGCCCTAGAAAACAAACAAACTAACAGCAAATTAATCTCTGAGTGTCACCTCACCCTGGAGAGTATATCGCTATCTAACAGAATCACCCTCCAGTGGATCAAGGGGCACAGTGGATCCCTAGGCAATGACGCCGCAGACGAACTTCCAAAGAGAGGTCCCGAGATGGCAGTGCTAGGCCCGTACCCACTCCTTCCCCAAGCTTTCTCACAGTTTCTTATATGGATTCGCCAGAGACCAACTGAACTGCATAAAAACAAATGGTCACGGGCAACAGACTGCAGGCAGTCAAAAATAGCAATGCCGAGTCTACATCCACGACTAACAAAACAACTACTCAGCCTTAGTAGAAAAAACCTCAGAACAATAATAGGGACAATTACGGGCCATTGCCCACTAAACAAACATCTTTTTAACTTAGGCGCCACAGACAGCCTAATCTGCAGAGGCTGCTTTGATGCCGAAGAAACAGCCGCTCACGTCATCCTGGAATGCGAGGCCGTGGCTACCCAATGTGAACAAATCCTCGGAACGGTGAGGTAGCTCCGCGAAGCCTGTGAAGCTCCCAGGAAACTTCTGTGCTTCTGGGCGGAGCTAGGCTCGCTAACTTAGCCAGGACATCTACGCACAATGGACCGAATGGGAGTCTTAGTGCGGAAAATGGAATCCCTACTCAACTCTACTCTACTATAGCTGATTATCACTGGGTGCCGGTTTTGGTAAAGCCGACTTGGCCAAAGCGTTGCTTCACAGTGGCGACTATTCCTTTCCACTTGCAAGCGTCAGTGTTGCTCGACATTATATTGGTCGACTTCGGCAGCGAACCGTGTCACCAGATGGCAAGGCGTTTATATTAAAGGTCGTTGAATGATTATAGCCGCCCATTAATGTATTGCTGTCGACCTAGTGTTAGTGAGCTTTTATAGTCTTAGGATTCTTTAAGTTTGGCTGATTTCGAAATATGAAAAAAACGGCCAAGTGCAGTGAAGGGTTCCGTAGTTGCACGTTACAATTGCCGACTGCAAATGGTGCATGTTGTTTGATTCTATGAATATATTAATTGAGTTTACGATTTAACGGTTAGAATCGTCTAAAAACAACCCCCCCACATAGGACTTTGTACGAAATTTTCTTTCTCCAAGTACATTTGATAGGTTCGTCGACTAATTCTCATTAACTTGTAAAGCCTACTAAGCTGTGATAGATTTCCTTTTAAAGTCGTTATATATGCTACTATCATGAATTTATCGCTAATCGTGGTGTATATCCCCACATCTTGACTCTTACAAAAATTAGCACTTCAAAACTTAATATTTCGCAAAGGATCCTGGGATGGAAAAATGGCTCACCTATTTGAAAGCGATGATGTGGTCGACAACGGTCCACCCTTGCCTAGAAGTAGCCTATTCACTCTTGACTTAAAGACTTACTTCAGTTTTGACTTTTTTGGTCATCATCATCATTATATTATTATATCAGCCGAAAGACGTCCACTGCTGAGCATAGGCCTCCCCCAAAGGGGGATTTGCCGTAATTGCCACGCTTGACAGACGGGTTGGCGATCGGAGTGTAGCTGTTGCAATGCACGGAGAATGCTGCTACCCATTCTCTGGTGAGTCCCTTAGTCGCCTCTTACGACACCCACGGGAAGTGATGGGATGGTGCTATTCTTTTACGCACTACACCATACAGATCATAATCATTAAGAAATATTTCAAAACCTTTTACATACCACACATAAAGCCGATATTATCATTGATCCCGTCTTTAAATCTAACATTCCAAAAAACGAGTCCACATCAGGCAGTGTGTTCAATACTGTCATTGTATTATTGATAAATATTGTGTTAACTAAACGTTCATCATCAACCTCCATATTTTTGGTTTTATTACTGTGATTTAAAAAGGAAATATTTATACTAAAAAGTGTTTCAAAGTTATTTTGGCGTGCGATTGTCAAATGTCACGTTGACGTTGGGACCACAGACTGTAAATATTTTGTATTTTTTAAAGAGGATTTATAGGTCGTTGTAATATTTGGTGAGAAAATTTTATAATAAGTGTCCATTAGTAGGTATTCATGTTTAGTTTTTGATTACGTCAAAAGAGCTAAATACGAATGATTCTGCAACAATCCGTTCTGTTAACGAAAAAATTGGTTGTCTGTAAACTCGGTTAACGGACGATAGTTTAACGTAATAACGTCATAACAAAACATTGATGAAATTATCGTAACGTTACAATGAGTCATCCTTTGTCGTGCGTGCAGCCGGCGCTCATCGATTTATTGGACGTTGTCACGTCAAAAAAAGTATATGTATCAAATATTATAATGTTTAATTCATCACATACCTACCCGAATTTCGTAAAAACTCAAGTGGCTTCCAACACGTCTTCGCCGGAACTTTCACAACTTGTATTTACTTTACAATGTTATCTTTTCAAAGAATATACCTATACTAACTAATAAAGTATCGTGAGCCTGCTAGGGTTGCGCAATTTGTTCGAAAGCGTCACCGTGGCCCTGGAACGCAAAGGGCTTTAGAAGGAACACGGATGGGTTTTAGTCAGTAAGATTCTCACGCCCTTCTGCTCCACGCAGAGCGGAAGAAGTCATTTGATGATATCCCATCCTTAAAAAAAAACAAACTTTATTAGTCATTATACTGTGCCTTAAATCTCCACTTATCATAAAGAAAAAAGAACGTACCACGTTCCTTCATGACAAAGATCCTATTTATCGAAGGTTATCGGAAAACTTGAGGCTAGAGATGGCCGAGCCTTTTCACCTCTTTTTACGATAATTTCTTATCTGAATAATCCATCCAAAGGTTGTCTGTAAATGATTGCTTTTAGCGACAAGACCACCCATTGTTACGCCTCTATAGGGTTCCGTACCTTAACGATCACCAACAGAATCCTATCACTAAGCCTCCGCTGTCCGTCAGTCCGTTCATCCGTCCATCCGTCCGTCCGTCCGGCTGTCTTTCAGCGAGCTCAAGAACCATAATAGGAAGACAGTTGAAATTTTCACAGAGTGTGTATTTCTATTGTTGCTATAACCATAAATAATAAAAATTCATAAAATTAAAAATTAAAGAGACTCCCATGAAAAAAACGTGTTTCTTTACGGTTTATGGTATGGAACCCTTTGTGTGAGAGTCTTTAAGCTATATTGAAATTTGTTTTTGTGTACAATAAAGAGTATTAATTTCTATCTATATTATTTAACCCGTTTCGGATAAAATCCCTTTTTGGGAAAAACACAAAAAAATTAGGACTACTCCATCAAAACCTTAACACAGAAAAAAAATTAAGTTGCTGCAGGCGTTTCTAATATTTGAAACAAGAAAAGCTCTGGAACAAGTTACAAGATTTTCTTTAAAAATATTTGCTTTTAAGAAAATTACTTCTCCATTTTACAACAATGGAACCTTCCACTAATTACATTAATGACTCCAAGCGTCTTGTTACTACTTTTGGAAAATAATTAACCCTTAATATCGGACATTGAAAAGAACTGCAAAATGAGAAAACAATCCTTTCTTTAGTGCCTTGTAAGAAATAAGAAAAAAGAAAGAAAGAAAAATGTTTATTTGGGACTCGCACAAGATAAACAAACCAGTAAAATAAAATTAATAGCTAAACAGTATAATAAAAAAATGATCTGTGAAAATCCATAATAGCTACTTTGAAAATAAAATCGTCATGGCCGAATTTCGATCAAGGTGGCCAATCTCAACGGAGATTAGGTCCGCTCTCTGTTCCATCCGATACAACCGGGAAGATTTCAGGCATAGGACCAACAGCTTTACGCGTTTTCCTAAGTACGACAACGGGGGTCACACCCCAAACTTCCAAACTCCGGGCTGAATCGAATCCGGGACCTGGGAATCATAATGAACCCATAGTGTCCTACTGTAGGGAAAAGCCGCTCTCTTCTTTATTTGTTATTTCGAAGTAACGTCGATCGTGTTCAGCAATACACACTTAACATAACATCAACGCCGGTATATTCCATCTAGAGTTGCCACCCGTACTATATTATATATAGGATCGTGAGGATCTTGACCCGGGCCATCCGACATCATGTGGGCAGAAGTAAGGGATCGTGTAATGAGAACACGCTATATTTTAGTCCACAGTTTTATTGTAGCACGTAACCAAATTTAACAAACACTGAGTAGGTACTAGGTACACAACTAGGCACTAGGCGAAACGGGGGACAGTTCCGTGACGACGTCCTTGCTGCTCGACGACTCCAAAAGTGAGCTGGGTCGGCTCTGCTCGTAACGTCACGACTCTGCCGAAGCGCGCCAAAACGATGTTGCACGACAACGCCGCCAGAGGGCGCGCTTGCGTTTCGTTTAGTGTCCGTATTAATGACCGTCTACGACATATAT
>NDFZ01005191.1:285679-373600 GCA_002192655.3 Mamestra configurata
ATATAGGATCGTGAGGATCTTGACCCGGGCCATCCGACATCATGTGGGCAGAAGTAAGGGATCGTGTAATGAGAACACGCTATATTTTAGTCCACAGTTTTATTGTAGCACGTAACCGAATTTAACAAACACTGAGTAGGTACTAGGTACACAACTAGGCACTAGGCGAAACGGGGGACAGTTCCGTGACGACGTCCTTGCTGCTCGACGACTCCAAAAGTGAGCTGGGTCGGCTCTGCTCGTAACGTCACGACTCTGCCGAAGCGCGCCAAAACGATGTTGCACGACAACGCCGCCAGAGGGCGCGCTTGCGTTTCGTTTAGTGTCCGTATTAATGACCGTCTACGACATATATATATCGGCGCAATTACAATAGTTTGAAAAAAATAAAATTCATAATTTGATTGTCCAAAAATTAGTAAATTGATTACTTTTAGTTTATTACGATGTAAAATTAACGTTCAACAGCATCTCACTATTCCTGTTATTGTAATTTAAATGTTTCATTACTAAACACTTACCTACTTACTTTAAAAACACTACGGAGGTTCTTTCTCCGTTATATAGTAGTACCTGGATGACCGAGCTTTGCCCGTTCCTTTTTTTAGGTAAACGTTTTCTAAAATTGAAACCTAGCAAGATTGATTTATCGCCCCCGAAACCCCCTGCATACTAAATTTTATGAAAATCGTTGGAGCCGTTTCCGAGATTCAGATTATATATAAACAATATATTACTATTTATTCAGATTATATATTTAGTCCGCCCATGTACCACTATTGTACATAAAGTTTAAATAAATAAATACATACATTTATACAAGAATTTCTCGGCTATATGTTAGGCAATTCGCTCGCTTAATAATATACTGACCGATTAGTGTTTCGGTCAAAATTGAATTAAGTATACCAAGAAGTTTATTTTAACGCCCTCTTTCGGCAGATCTCGGATTTTTTTTGATATCTTGTTTCAAGGCGGAGTCAAACCTATATCTGTCTCTTTCACACACAAACGTTTCGGCAAAAGTTTTTACGAGACAGACAGATATCAGCATGCGTCAAGGACCAAGATCGTGAACATCACGTGTTTTAATAAAATACGGACTCATTTCAAAATATGTCACCGGTATTAAATTTTTTCTTAATAGTTTATGGACCCATATCTTAATAATAAGTATTCTTTAGTTATATATTAAATAAAACACGGAATCATTTCAAAATGTGTCACCAGTATTAAATCAATGTAACTTTATCTTTTATATTAAACTGACGCATCTTGAGGAACAATTTTTTTAACCGACAAATTTATAGAAAAAAATCTAAATTTCTTTAAAATTATATTCAAACATTAATACTCACTTTATCAACTATCCCTACAATACATTATTTCATTATACATATAAAGCTATTTTCTTTGAGTAATAAGCCATTTTGTAAGGTAAGTCAGGTTTGCTAAATCGTTTTTTGCGATTTCCCGAAAAACTACTTTTTTGAGTTATGTCAGTATATGATTAAGCGTGCGAATTGTACTACTTATTATAAAAAATAATATATAGTAGGTACGATAAATATATAATAATAATAATATATAATATATATTTTCATTGCCAACTCAAATACTGAGGAAGATTTTCAATAAATCCCATAAAAGGCCGATATAGTTTAGCCAAAAGCAGTTTAGAGGGGAGCCGAAATCCTACATTCTCATATTTCTAAAATTCTTCAGGTTAAGTTTACAACTTGACTCCTATATCTAAATGAAAGGTCAACATTCGGTGGAGAGAAGCAATCTCGAATATTTCGGTGGCATTTATCTTTTTTCTGCAAAACCAAAAGGCTCTGACAGGCTTTTAGCCCCAAACTTGGAACGAGATGCTGATTATGGTTCTTGCATGCCTTCCAAAAAACATCTAAGGAAGTAGGAGAGGTTCTAAAATCAATTTGAATAAATGACGAAAAATTAAAAAATTATAGTATTTTTTTCCTGAACTTTCCAAAAAGTACTAGGTATATTTTTTCAGCGATTTACAAAAAATACGGTTGTCTCCCAAAAAGAGGTGGCAACCTTAATTCCATCCCAAACATACAAACAAAACGTTTTGAAAACTTCCATTGTGCGTACATCTAAGGAGTGGAATTCCGTGCCGGAGACAGTGTTTCCTGATAGCAGCAACCTGGAGTCTTTACTTCTAGGCAAGCGTGCATGGAGCTCGCGACGATGGTCGTCGACTATATCATTGCCTTCCATCAGGTGATATTATGGTCAAATGCGAGGCTATGGATAAAAAAAAGGAAGTGGTGTATCCATACTCATATTTTGCAAGAACTTAATGTTTAAAAGCCCAAATCATCATCATCATCATCTGCCTAGCCTTTTCCCAACTATATTGGGGTTGGCTTCCAGTCAAACCGGATTCAGCTGATTACCAGAATTAAAAGCCCAAGTAATAGGATTAAAAATGGCTAACTAACTGACGACAAAACTGACGTACTTACTAAAGCTTACCATAAGACTAATCCGTAAAAAAACAGCAGGGTAGTTGCCAATATCTCGTTAAAAATTCACTCGTCAAATGACCTTTCAGCTAGATTATGCAATCCGTATTCGAACCTTCGAACAACGCCAAAAAAATAGTTGAAAGCTTATGAATTCCCCCAAATTTTATATCTACACAAATCGACTTATCTCTTAAATCCAGTTTCAACCAGATTTATTATCCTTTTAGTTCTATATCGTTAGCCTTTGTCAACGAAGCGTGGGATTCAAAAATCTAAAAAGTTCGGTGCAAACCGGTTTAATCCGGAATAATCCAATTAGAACTAGAAAGGGGAATGTTGCGTCAGTAGTTAGTGTTTTGTATTTAGCTTTGAACTGTTGCTTTTCAAGGGAATTTTGTTACGTATGTGTAACATCAGGAATTCTCGTGAATTGAGGCTAATTGAAAAGTTAAACTTTTATGCTGCAGTTTCAATGAATACTTTATTAGTTAACAAAACAGGTACTGTATTTCCAGGTAAAAAGTAGTATCAGGTTTTTCGCTTTTCCATTGAAGATAATTTCAATTGGAAGAAATACCTTATTTATTCAAATTCCGGCAATTAGCAATAAAACCGCCCATTGCTACACCCTACTATTTTTAAGCTCATATTATAGTGTGTTATGGTGTACGATACATAGTATTTCTATTGTATTGCTATCATTTTTAAATTAATTTAAATTACGTAGTAACGTCAACGAAAATGATTTCAACCAAACATAATAAAAGCTTGCGTGAAGTTATGATCATTCAACCAATTCTTGAACGTTGAAGTTTTCGAACTCCTGCGAAAATACTGCAATGAACAAAGTTTGTATTAAACTCACATTTTACCTGAACATGCTCGCTACTTTGCAAACAGACCGAGTTCGGTTACCCAATGAAAGGAGATAGAACAAATAAGGGTTTTACTAAAGACATCATTTGTCTTGTAAGAGCTGAGTTCAGTATTGACAGATCTGATACATTATGTATATCCCTGCTTCTGAGAAGACATGTGTTGTATAGTTGGAAATTAATCAGGACTTTATTATGTTAAAAGTATACTTCCAAGCAAACCAGCTCTGACGTAACTTCCGCCGCGTCGTAGATAAACTTCGGAACAGCCACCGTATCTCGCTGCCGTCGTACTTAGTAGTACCAATGACATCATGATTCGTCCTGTGTAGCTCCATCGTTTAGGACTATTCTTTTATCACAGTAGCATCATGCCTTGCGATGTAAACACATACAGCATTCCGAATTTCAACTATCGGACAGTTGCCCACCAGATACAACAACCGTCTGGTCGGGGGATCCTTCCTTTTCAATGTAAGTTTGCTGGACTTTATAGCCTGTTCTGCATCCCTCTACAATAGCATTGATACTTCATAGTAGGCTGGCAAAGCGATTCTGGAGCTTAAAAAGGATGAAACGCATGTGACTAGAAATACTAGGAATAATGATGAATATTAAACTGGATTGATGGGGAGGTGATTGACAGCAAATCTGAAAAAGAAAGGAAACTCTACTACAGTTAAATATGAAAATACTACCATACTTCAGCGAAATGAGATCTAGTTATATATATATATATATATATAGTAATGATGCTCGCTGAAAACTCCAACATGTTTAGAGCGTACGATAAGCGTAAACGCGTTTCCAAAACTAGGTTGACAAAATTTAATTACAAAGAGCTCGAAAATGTATGTATGTAAAGTATATTACATCGAAGGTAAAACTAACTTTGTAAATAACAAGTAGCTACCTATGTTTCAAACATTGAATGTTTCAAAAAGCCAAATAGAGTAATAACCCTAGAGTGAATGACAGTGCGCCTTTGCAACAATGCAACTGCAAACAATGGAGGTTCTGTTCCTCTAAGGATTGAACGGAAATGAGCTAGGAAAGTAAATAACCATGCAGTCACAGTGCAAGTTAAATCACTTGACATGAAGTAAAACTGTGGTGATAAAAATAAAGATAGAACTCGATTCAAACACAGAAGCGACATAATTAAATATAAATAAAACGTGGGAAAAATAAACAAAATATCTCAGTTTAAAAAAGTACCTTAAAGAAGTGGCAGAAGAGTAATAATAATAATAATAATTGATGTGGTCAAAGATTTGCGTGAAAGCAACTGCAAAATACAAAGAAAGAGGTAATCGCTAAATCGATTGAACAAAGTCGCTGTCTGTCTAATTCTCCATTTACGTCTTCAAAACTACGCAACGGATTCGATACGATTTTCTATAATAGAAAGAGCGACAAAGGAGAAAAAGTTTTTGTTGATAAATAGCACCCGTGAAAAGTCGGAGCGTATCGCTATTGTCTTCTAGAAAAACGGTTAAAGAATGTACGTGATTCTGAAGAAGACGATGCCAAAAAACAATGTAAGTACATTATTACCAAGTAAATACCATTTCCTAATAATATTGTACATGACGCAGCTACTCCAATCTAAAATTCATTTCTAAGTGAACCGGGTAAGTAAACTAAATAAAGTACCCTAGAGGCCAACAAAGCGGAGGTTTATTAAATGCCTTTGTTTTACTAGATCGGCGCACGCAATGGTAAAGACATTGTACTTGGGCACTTCTTGTTGTTAAGCAAAGTTCCTAGTTCAGTCTTGTTTGATGCTTACAAAGGATTTTTTTTTGGGACATACCCGCCACACTAATCTCAAACGGGTCAGAGCCCATTCGTCCCCTAAGATTCGCACCCTGTGCCCACTCGTCCCCTGGAACTTTTGAGGGGCCCATTCGTCCCCTGAAGAATATTTATTTTTATTCATTCTTCTAATATAAGTACATGTATATGTGTATACTGCAGCTTGGTAGTCCTGGTACAGTCGCGCAGAAAAGGCTAAGATAAAAAATATAGTAATTCGGTAGATATCATGTTTATTTCAAATAAGATTAACACATACAAAATCACAATGTCCTAGAAACTAACAAAATACAACTCTTTTACAAAAATCAGCCTTGATTGACCATCATATAAATCAACATTAAATATAAAATATGCAAAAAAAATAGAACACATATCAACAGTAAATAATCACTTCTTATTTTTTTGTATATTTACCAACTACATACATGCAAAATCATAATAACTTAAATCTAAAAAATTATAACAGTACAAAAAAAATACTAAAATCACAGTAATTATTGAAGACTAGATAAATCAACATATATTTTTTTTTGTATATTTACCAACTACATGCAAAATCGTAATAACTTAAATCCAATAAATTGTAACTTGAAGTACCTACATAAAAATTGGCTAAAATCACCGTATTCATCGAGCGTCTATTGTTTTGGGCTACGCCTTTGTTATTTGCTCGCGCGCAGATACTCTGGCTAAGATTACCCCTCCCGCTTCGGCATTCCACACCCCGCGCACATCTGGAGAGTACTTACCAATTTTAAACACCTTATCTATTATTTGTAACCCGTTTTTTTAACAAGCCATTCGTAGTGAGACAATTTTACATCGTAAGCCTATCGACAGGTTATATTATTATCATGACGGATTATCATTCATCATAGCTCTTTTTTCAATGATCTTTTATGATTTATTAAATTAATTCCGTTAATAAACTGTTCACAAGTGTACTATGTTAACCGTTTCTTATGTAAAATATAGCTAATTTTATCTCAGGGGACCAATAGGCACCTGAATAGGTGCCGAATCTTTAACTTATATTGTATATATATTAGAGGGGACGAATGGGTACCTTAAAAATAATATTTTTTATTAAAATATTAATTGGTCCCCTACCAGGAGACCAATGGGCACCTATATAGGGGCCGAATCTACAACTTTTATGCTGGGGGACGAATTTTAGGGGACGAATGGGCTCTGACCCTCCGAAACACAGCAAATATTTTTTTCAAACATCAAGTGAATCCTCCAGCTCTGGGGAGTGGGAAGGAAGAGTGGGAAGGGGGAGTGTCAGACTCTTCCTGACTAAAACGCACTGGTGCATTACACTTCCGAACAATTGCGCAAGCTTTGCAGTCTACTGCAACTCCTGACAGCCAGAATCAACAGTGGCGACCCCGAGAAAAACGCCGTGTCAATTTATTTATTTATCCTTTACTTCAGGCAACTAAGGCCCATAAAGCACTATACATATATTAGTATAAAAACAATAACTATAAACAAATACTGAAACTGCACACGAAGTGACGGCGTCGTGTTACGCTGCGAGATGTCACGTAGCCGGCTGTGGAATCGCCGATACAGCACACCTTTCGGCCAAAACTCTTGGCTTAACAAAGAAGGAGAAAAATATGCAAATAGTCCTGCTAATTGGAAATGAATCTGCCACCGTAATATAACATGTCAATGCCCTCAACATTCAAAACGGGATAGTGCTATATATCCTGTATAGCTCCATCTCTCTTTCACAATGAAAGCATGATGGCTTTAGCGTGTCATAGTAGGCTGTAGAAATTTTTATAATAATAATAATAAAATATCTTGGGACAACTCACACGTGGTCATCTGATCCCAAACTAGGCAGAGCCTGTGCTATGGCAACCAGACAACTGATAAACATACTTGTATATTTCTAAATACATACATATTACAGACAAATTACACCCAGACACAGAACAAATGATCATGCTCATCACACAAAGATTTGTCCTGGGTGGGAATCGAACCCACGACCTCCGGTTTAGCAGTCAGGGTCACTGACCACTCGACTAACAGGCCGCATTACACGCGTTGCAATGACATCATAATGAAAAACTTGATACTTACAGGACGACCTCCTTAGGGAAATCAAACATGTGCTCCCACGCTCAAAAGTCGTGCTTGTGACCACTGGACCAAAGAGGCAGTAATATTCATTTGTTTTTGTTTGTATATTTTCTGCCCTTTAGCACAAAACTGACAAGGTCAGGTAGTGTTTATGTAACATTTACTTACTTACAAATGTCAAGTTTATTTGAATAACGGTTTAAATATCTAATTTAAGGATCACTGGAATCAACTATGTTAACTTCGTACCATAACTATGAGATGAAATTCTTTTGATTTTTTTATTCTTGCAAAATTTTCAATGGGAAAGCTTGGATTTTCATAATGATTAATGTTTGTTTATCAATCATGCCCATGCGGCTGAACTGATTTGCTTGAAATTTGACAAACGGGTGGACTAACACCATTTTTTTTTTTAAGGATGGGAAATCATCAAATGACTTCTTCCGCTCTGGGTGGAGCGGAAGGGTGTGTCAGACTCTTACTGTCTAAAACCCATCCATGTTCCTTCTAAAGCCCTTTGCGTTCCAGGGCCGCGGTGACTCTTTCGAACAAATTCACACACTTGTGCTCTATAATATGTCCCGCGCCGATGGCTAGTTTCGGTTGAGATTGGCTGCCATGGCCGAAATCGGTCAGGAGGACTATTTATGTACCCTTGTAATAGTTAAAATCGCGGAAAGGAGCTAGTATATTTTAAATTTCTTTCTGTTACAATACTTTTTTTAATTTACTTTTTACAATACTTTGTCGCTACCCTATAAAAAAAAATGTCTGTAATAAACTAAATAATTAAAACGACAGTCTGACGTAACTTTTAAGTGCATAATAATTATTACAGATGCACTCTACACTGAAATTTCTAAGGTAATTAAATAAGCAATTCTAGCTTGACTGATTTATTATTAAAAACTCTTTGTTTCAACTTTGTTTCACTCTTTGCTTCTGTTTCAAGAAAATGTACAGTCACCGTCACAGAATTCTGTGAACTCTTTTAGAAATGCGATAGCATAAAATATTCGAATCGAGAGCAAGTGGATACAGCCGCGACTTTGAGATTAAGGGCCAGTTTTTGAAAAGAAAGTTATTACAAATTATTGTGGAAAATTGTCAAACATGCATATCTGGCTGTGATTGGTTCAATGAGTTTTCAACAGACAATCGCATCACTTTACTTGCGTTCAATTCACTTTTTTTTTTCTAAAAACCAGGAGTTAAGTTATGAATTCAGGAAGGCACTTTCATCATCATCATATCAGCCGAAAGACGTCCGCTGCTGGACAAAGGCCTCTCCCAAAGAGGGGGGATCTGCCTAATCGCCACGCTTGGCAGGCAGGTTGGTAATCGCAGTGTAGCTGTTGCAATGCACAGAGAATGCTACTGCCCTTACTCTGGTGAGTCCTTTAGTCGCCTCTTACGACACCCACGGGAAGCGATGGGATGGTACTATTATTTTACGTCCGACACCATACAGAAGGCACTTTACTTTGTGTAAATTATTTCATAACTAGTCACCACTGCTCTCAAAACTGTACCTAAAGGAAAACATCGGATTGAATCCAGGAGGTTCCAGAACCAAAATTCAAAGATGTTTGACATCTCAACTAGAGCTCGGGCTGTGAGTACTGAAGACAGTGTATTGAATAGTCGTCAACTTATTGTTCTCCCTATTATTGCGTACCTGCAGCCGGCAGGTCCATTTAATTGAAAACCATTCAGCTTGACACAGAGTAACTTTTTGTAGATGAGCCGTTTGGTATCTTTCTTTTTTTAATTTGATTTCGATTTCGATAATCCCAGTGATGGTCATCCGGTGGCAAGATGTGCGTACGACATTATTGCTATCGCGGGTGGAACTTGAATGAGGCTGCCACCGAAATGTGGGGATTAGACAGGAAACGAGAGGCCTACGCTCAGCAGTCAGTGGGCGAAGTCAAACTGTGGATGATGATGAATCCCGGTGAAAACTCTTCACTAGACTCTTCACTACATATATTCCAAAGTAGGCGCCGGACTGCGGTTGGCAAGCGTTGGGTGGCTCGCTGTCCGATCGGAAACAGCCGGTCGATTCTGTAAACATGTCGAAGTGAGGGTTTGGATAAGTGATCGCGAGGTGAGCTGTCAATCCTAATCAAGATGGAATAACAGCTCACTTCTTGATCACGTGACATCTTGATTATATGAATTAACAGCTCACCTCGTGATCACTTCATCCATGCCTTCACTACGACATGTTTACAGAATCGAAGGGCAAGCCCGCGTCGACGGCGCGTTGTGTTCTTCGTGCGCCTCAAAGAGACGTAAGCAAAGTAGTAGGGGCCCCGCTAGGGCCAGAGCCTGCTAGGGTCTGTTCGAAAGAGTCACGGCGGCCCTGGAACGCAAAGGGCTTTAGAAGGAACACGGATGGATTTAGTCAGTAAGAGTCTGACACGCCCTTCCGCCCAGAGCGGAAGAAGTCACTTAATGATTTCCCATCCATAAAAAAAAACAAAAGGGTGTACATATATTGCAGAAAATGTTATACTTAGTTTTTGAGTTAATCGTGTCGGAACCATTATTGATGTCGATATGGTAAGTGAACTTGTTGACTTGAGAGTTGAGAATGTAAATAATATTGTAAAAGAAGCAACAAAAATAATGCATCAAGTTTTGCTATTCCACCAATTCGCACTAAACGTTTCCAAACGTCTTTTATAATGCGCACACCAAGGATTGGAACTCTCTGCCTGCGTCTGTGTTTCCGAACGCATACAACCCAAACCTCTTCAAAGTTAGAGTGAACAGGCTTCTTCTGGGTAAGCTCGCTCCATCGTCGACTTTGTCTTGTCTCTGTCATCTATGACCTGGACTAGAGTCAAGAGCAAACCCATATTAAATAAAAAAAAATAATAATAACTTGATTTAAACGAGTGTCTGCGGAGTTTCTTGCCATGATGAACATGCAACAAGCTTCAGCTTATTGACTGACCGACTCCTTGAGCATTCAACACAACAAGTAACAAATTTAATTCACAAAAATGCAAAGAATTAGACAGGACACAAAGTTAGCTAGAAAAACACAGGGAGACAACACAGGATAACAAAACAAAATATTTTAAGTTTGCGTTGAAAGAGTATTATTTTTCATCAAAAAATTAATGTTAATGTGACATGCAGTGGTCCTGGTATTTGAGTACAAGACGGTCTTTGCCCCGTGGAGTGAGTGTGCACAGGTAAATTCAAAATTCATAAGAAAATCTGCATCTTATTAATTAGAATATCAAATGTTTTAACCTCCCAACACGTACATAAAAGTGTATCTTTTTAATTAAAAAACCGCGTTCAATTTGTGCTTGCACTTAAATTACTTTATTTTGAAACAAAATGAGTAGCGTTCTAATCCAGACAGAAACATTTCGTTCTCCTCTGTGTACATAGAATACTTTATTACTGAACTTCAAAGAATATTCATTGAAGCATATAATTACACCCCTATACACAGCCCTTAGCAATAAGGTAACGAATTCAGGTTGCTGCACTATTTTAAATTCGTTTTAGTCTGTTTTATGTTGTTTTAATTAATTCCTTTGCAGTAAATTGCAAGAAGCTCGAAGTAAAATCCAAGTGCTTTCACAAAGGAAAATTTAATTATTCTGTTTTATAATTCGTCTTTCGTAGTTTCTCTAAAAATAGTGTTACGAGCTTGGGGTTCGTGACAATAAAAACAGCCGATAAAATAACCAAAACGACACTTTTTTAAACTCATTAATTATAAAACACAACTTCACTACTGATCACTTTAATCGCACTTGAAGATTGCTTCGCTTCGTATTCGCTTGTATTGCAAATCCAATACTGACTCGGTCGCGGATTACGCGCTCCTTAAATAGGACAATTAATTCTAGAAACTTCTATTCTCGAAACATCTGAAAAGTACTCGTAACTATCGCTGCCGACTGACCAGATATCGAGAAGTGTAGAATGTTCTGGCAAAGAAATGTCTAGAAAGTACTTGACTCTACTAGTTCTGCTACTCGATACTAGATGGCTCTAGTAGTAACTTAATGTACCCGACATTAATTCTGGCGCGTAACAATAGTTTTTTTTACCTTTGGATTAAAATACTACACTGTGGTAGGTGTAGTATTTTTAACCCAAACAAATGAATACAATTTAAAATGGAATTTGTTTTCGAACTGATATATAAAGCTTATCCTTTTGTTTGATTTCATTTGCTAACTTTAAATTAAGCTTAGTCAGTTAAGTTTGTTCGAAAGGAAAATACCTTTGGAGAGATATTTTAGGGGTAAACAAAAGCAGTAGTCACTTTTAAACAAAATTGAACCTACGTCAAGGT
Organism: Mamestra configurata; assembly: GCA_002192655.3. Taxonomy (NCBI): domain Eukaryota; kingdom Metazoa; phylum Arthropoda; class Insecta; order Lepidoptera; family Noctuidae; genus Mamestra; species Mamestra configurata. The sequence goes on from NDFZ01005191.1 coordinate 297,310, forward strand.
GATTATAGAATAAACGTATAACCGGTACCATTTTTGTTTAGTACACCAACAGCATTATACACAGCAGAGTCCAAACACTTTTTTTTGCCCTGGCTGCAGGCTTTAATATTATATTCAGGCCACTACAGGCAAGCCCAGTTAACAACCTCAGCAAGTCGACAACCTAATAGGTTGAACTGCGAGACGCCGCCCAGAAAAAAAAAAACACTTCTTTTTTACATAATGGCTTTTTCCAGTGTCTTCAGCGATTGCCTGGTTTACCTTCACAGCCCAGTAAATGTGCGATATCCCCATTTTTTTAATATTCTTCTTTCTTTCAAGCCTATTATGCCCTGCTGCTGGGTAAAAGCCTCCTTTCACTGAGTACTATTTGCCTCCTTTTCCTTTTCCACACAACTAAGGCATTTGAACCAGTAGTGCGATTCTGTAAACATGTCGAGTGAAGGCTGAGGTGAAGTGATCACGAAGTGAGCTGTCATTCTGTGTACTCAAGGAGGAAGGACAGCTCACTTCACCTAAGCCTTCACTTCGACATTTACAGAATCGACCGGCAGTTCTTTCGATAGGAGTCAAGCTCGTCCCGTAATTTTAAATATTAAAACGCAAATATATCTGGGGCTCGGCAGTGGCAGGGACCAAGTCGAGCAAAAACAAACACAAAAAGGAAGATACGAGTATGTAACAATATAACATTCACAATTTATACCTACTGAATAATTTTTTTTCTACAATTCAACGATAAAAAAATATGTTGCAAGATTTTTTTTTGCAAAAATGTCATCTTTTACCAATTATGTTTTTGATTGAATAATCGCGATTCTAATGACAAATTATATATAGTTTATTGTTCGGGTTCCTTCGAAGAAATATTAGGGGCAATGATCGCTATTACCATGGTAAAACGAAACGATTTGAAAACATCATCGAAAACACACTCATTTTATTTTATTTTATTTATTTGGCACACCAACAATTGAATATTCAAAAATTCAAAATTCATTTTATTTTGTGAACACAGGGTACAATGGTCTTATGTATATAAAGTGATTGGTCCAACCTACATATGTTCCGCCGACAGGCATACAAAATAGTGATGCTGTGATCAAAATTAAATTAATTCTATAAATCCCACAATGTCAACAAATAAAAAATTGACAAAAGTTAAATAAAATAGTAAAGAAAGATAAAACAATGTCAGCAATATTACAGTCGTCGAAATTAATTAAATTAAAATAGTCTAAATGTCATAAAAAAAAAATACAGTGTCAGCAGAGATTAAAATTATCAAAAATTACAATTGCATTATAATAAAATTAAATTAAATAATAACAATTCCAAAATTATGATAAATTAAATTTGTCATTCAGTAACTGGTCTAACGTGTAATAGCAGTTTTCAAGTAGCAGCTTCTGTAGAGTGTTTCTGAATTTTTGTAATGGCATGCATTTAATTGCATCGGGAACTTTATTAAAAACTTGGGGAGCAATACCAAAGAAACTTTTCTTCATCAGTGCAGTTTTACATTTAACATGGCATAATGTGTTCATATATTGAGCACGTATGGGTAATTTCTTGACTGTGGCCATTTTTTTAAATAAGTGGGGATTATTTTTAACAAACAAAGAAGTTTCCAAGATGTACAAAGCAGGAAAAGTTAAAATATTGTATTTTTTTAAATACGGCATGCAACTGTCAGTCCTTCTTAAACCAAACATCGACCGTATACATCTCTTTTGTATTTTAAAAACAAGTTCTCGGTTTGTTGACTGTCCCCAAAAAACAACACCGTAACGCAAAACCGAGGCTACCAATCCATGATAAGCCGTTAAGAGTGTTTCAGTACTTACTTTTTTTGACAGTTGAAATAGAAGGTACACTGATCTGCTTAATCGTTTACAAACTTCTTCCAGATGTGGTTTCCAGGTCAGTTTGCTGTCTATACCCAAGAATTTTGCAATGTTAGCCTCTTCTATTCTAGATTGATTATAGGTGACATTAACTGGAGTATTTACAAGCCGTTGGTAGAAATGCATAATTTTTGTTTTATTTACATTTATTACAAGATTATTTTTCTTAAGCCAATTAACTATTTTCGGGAGAGTGTCATTAATGTCAAGTTCGTAATTATTAGGATTGTTGCATTTTATAATAACCGTGCTATCATCAGCAAAAAGTACCATTTCATGCCCTGTTATTTTCGGTGGGTCATTAATATATATTAAAAATAACAGGGGTCCCAATACGCTACCCTGAGGAACTCCATATTTGATCAGGCTTGCTGCCGAGGTATATGTTTTTTGCAACTTAGTTACTGGACATATTCTTGTAATTTCTGTGCATTGATACATACACGTGAATACATACACGTGTCCAAGGATGAGATACATCAAATAAACTGATAGACCAGTGTACTAATTTCTTAGAGGTAAGCACATCATGCGTTACATTATTGTCGATTGATGCTGAACAATTTGCACAACACTTAAAATTAAGTGAGTTCTGCTTCTGAGTTACTCACCCAACATTATTATGACCTATAACTAGATTATTTAAAAATTAAACTAAATTAAAATGATTATACAAGTTTTTTTTTTTTTATATGGGTTTGCTCTTGACTCTAGTCTAGGTCATAGATGACAGAAACAAAGTCAACGATGGAGCGAGCTTACCCAGAAGAAGCCTGTTCACTCTAATTTTGAAGAGATTAGGGTTGTATGCGTTCGGAAACGCAGGTTCACACACGCAGGCAGAGAGTTCCACTCGTTTGCTGTGCGCATTATACAAGACGTTTGGAAACGTTTCGTGCGAATTGGTGGAATAGCAACACGGTAGGGATGGTAACTTGCAGTGCGTTTAGATGTCCGATAGTAGAAGGGGGCCGGTGGGATGAGATCGTGGAGTTCCTGGACACTCTCCCCGAAGTACAATCTGTAGAAGACCGACAAGCAGGCAACCTTGCGGCGATGAGCCAAGCTGTGAAGCTTGGTATCCACCAGTTTTACGTCGTCAATGAGCCTTTTAGCTCTGCGTTCCACCGAGTCAAGCGCGGCAAGTTGGTATTTAGCGGAGCCATCCCAAAGGTGGCTGCATTACTCCATGCAGGATCGGACTTGTGCTTTGTAAAGGGTTAAAAGCTGTCCAGGCGTGAAGTATCGCTTCACTCTATTTAGGATGCCCAGCTTTTTGGCCGCCGTTTGGGTTTTGATAAATAATACTTCTAAACCTACCAAATGAGTCAGAGTACACATCGACACTCATCACACAATAGGTAGATACATTACTCGACCATGACCTTTCCACAAGAATTCTAGTCGGAAAGTAATGGGCCACCTCCATTGCTAATATTAAACATATGTTTCGTATTACACGTAGACCCTTGAGCCATGGTTCAGTAATGACTTTGTGTTTCGCACCTTCTTTTTCTTTAATAAATTGTTTTCATCTCCTGGGAAATATGGGGTCCTGGTACCTTTGATTTTGTTGATGTCTCTTGAGAAAGGCCGTTCAGCAGCAGTGGGTCGTTCAAAGACCAAGTCTAAGAATGTACAGGTATTTTAATTAAACCTTTAAAACGCATTTGAATCACAAAATAAAAAAAAGTTCTTCTTGATTTTAATTTCTGAATAATTACTGATTTGCCTGTTCTAAAAATCGACCAAATGGGACAAATTTACGCACGATAACCACGAAACGAAAAACCAGAAACACGATAACCCTTTTGAAAACTGGTGCCAGATTTTTGAGCTTCTGTCTACCCGTAGCGACTGTCAAAGTCCCACAAATAACGGTTGGGACCAACACCTTAACATACGCTCCGAGGTCCAACCCATCAAATTACATTCTGAAATTAAGTCTTCTGACTTATGTCAAACAATACGTAACAGAGATTTTCATTAGCGTAAAGATGAATTAGATAAATTTTCGTGTGTCGACAAAGTAATTTTACGAAACGTTTTGTTCTTTAAGGGTGCTCTTGCACCGTAGATATGCGAGGTTGTAAGGCGGTGTGCGAGGAAAAAATCCACTATTGGGATCACCTTATTATCCTAGCCTAAATTTGCGCAGCTCTGGTGAAATAGGCAAGGAACTCTACGTTTTTTATTGAGATTTTTGCGAGGGCTGTATACGAGGGACGCGAACAATGCATGTGGCACCGCTACGCATTCTAGCACCATCCAGCTACACACCGTTTAATAGCTCCGCTACGGAACCTCGCACCATGCAAGCTTCACGTACAGCTTTGGTGGACACAATCACACATTTTCATAGCCCCGCTACACATCCTCGTATCGCTCGCTACCTTGCTCATCTCTGGTGGAAAGTACCCCAATCCTTTGTGTAGTAACCTGATAACAATTTGTATGCTGATCCCGGATTCCGAGCCCTCTATATAAAGGTCCCTTAGTAAAGTAGTTTTCCGGGAGGAAGTAATTCCGGGATTCAATGCCTGATTTAATTATGTTGAGCCTTCACAACTGGTTTTAGCAGAATTGAGGTAGGTTACGTGAGAAACTAAAGATATTCCTTTGTTTACGTTTAAAGCTAATTGATGAGACAACGTGAATGTTTTTGTTTTATCATGATATTTGTTTAATTAAACATGTCTAGCATTTTAACAAGCTTTTAATAACTTGTTTTGTTCGTATCGTATATGTTCAATTGGAAATTATTGATCTATTTTTCAATTACTTCCCGATATTCAATTAAACTGACACTTGGCATTCTCAGAATGCAATAATAATATACTACTGAGAGGTTCTGATGATGGACTCAATCAAGCGGAGAAGAAGAAGATGAAGCTAAATATGGTGGTGCTAGTTAGCACCATCGTATTTTCTTCTGATGAGGACGAGATTCGAATAGCCACAATAAAGTAGGCCTAAATTGAAATTAAATAAAAAAAAAAAGTAAATTTTCATTAGATTGAATATATCAATCCTACACTATAATCTAATGGCATTGAGTCGATATTGGATAAGATAATTATATTAACGAGAAATCATATTCTTATATTAGGGTTTTTTAAGCCGAGAGTAAATCGTCGTATACATCATCGCTTATTTATCATCGCTGATCGCAGATAAAATATGCATCTCTACGCCGATACTTAATCTTTGGCCAGGGGCTGCTGGAACATGAAACAACCTTTTCAAACGTGGAATGTAGATGGTGTTTCTTATTTCAACTATTTGAAACAATGACGTCACAATATTTTATCGCACGGCCTTCAATTTCTATTGCGTTCTAGTTCAATGTCGATTCTTTTGAGAATGGGAATAAAAGCGAATAGATTTGTTTAATATATCATGCCTGTTGAAAGAATATCGATCGTTAAATGATGGTAGGTCATGGTGGGTATCGTAAAAAGTTAGAATGGTATTTGCGCGTCCAAAAGCAAGGTTTACTTTCCGTGGAATTTTCGTGAGATCCATGTGGAAGTGACCAGTTTTTCTTTTCGTAGCGATTGCAAAATCTCTTGTATGACCAATGTGCAATTTTCCGTTACCATATATATTTAAATATATTTTAACGGAAAATTGCAGATTCCTTTAATTTTTGTAATAAATCTTTATTTGATTACAATTTTTTTTAAATATTATAATATAAAAAAAACGTTATGTATACAATAAATTCCATCCAAACTCAATAGTTTCCAATACATCCGTGTCTTATTAAGAAAAAAAAGTTTACAATTGCACGCAACATTTCACAATCTTAGGGCATTTTTATAATGAAATTAATATTTCAAGATTTACAAATAACCATGAATTCTTTAGATGAATTCCAACAACTTCATCTTGGTGTTTTTCTAAGAATGCCTAAATTATTAAGTTATTGAGCTAATATTTGCAAAAAAACGTCGTTAATTTTGAATTCTTCGTTATATTAAATTTATGTTTATTAGCAACAAGTAATGAATGTTTGCTAAGACGTTTGTTTAGGCGCCAAGTACTTGTACTATTGTATAATGAAAAGAGATTTTCTACTCATTTACATTAATTTTGAATTTAATTTGAGTTTGAGCCCTAAGGCAAGTAATATATGGCGCAATTTCGAGTATCGGATCTTGTAATTAGCAAATATATTACTATAATAATTCTGCTAGGTTCTTAAGTACACAGAAGCTTAAGTAAAAAAATCACAGAGAGCCGATCAAAATATTACTTTACGAGACCAATTGCCAGAGTACAAATATTTCAGCATCTAAAAGTACATAAAAGTGGAGCCAAATTACAACGAATTGATATCCAAGAGATGGCAAGAGATGTCAAGGACGACAACAAATGCGCTGGAAAGATGGGCTAAAACTTACTGCGGGACCCAAATGGAGGAGAGTTGTTCAAGACAGGAAGCAATGGAAACTACTGGGGGAGGCCTTTGCCAAAAGACACACTGAGTTGAGAGACATCCTAAAGCCAAACGAATCAAACAATACAGTCATAAAGATTAATCTCAACAATTTAACGGGCTAAATAAATAAATAAAAGTACATAATTGAGTCTTTAACTGCTGCAAAAAATATTTAAATAAAGTGCATCCCTTCAAAGTTTGGTTTCTATTCCCCCTGTTTACTATACAAACATGATGTTAAAAAATAAACCAGATGATTAAATAGTTTAAATATTGTATAATTATTTTTCGGGTTAAAATCTCAAAAGTGTTTTGTCCAAACCTGATCAAAGGTTATGCTAATACTGGTTACTGGACAAATCTGCAAAAGTAAAAATGTCGAAAAAATGCATATTACCTAACGGAATTGGCATTGCCAGCGACGACGACGCTTCGTCAGCTGATCGGCCGATGTTAAATTCAAATTCTTCATTCATTCATTCATTTCATTCTACTAATCCATGTACTGTCCATCGTAAGTTTTTCTTCTATTTTTGTTTTTTTATAATATCGAAATAAAGTATAAACGATACATTTACAAAAGTTGTCGGTCTAACCGGCTGTCTGTTTGTTCCGTGTAATCTCCGAAACGGCTAGACCGCTTTTGACGGGACTTTCACTGGCAGACAGTTGATGTTGGAGTTACTTAGGCTACAGTCATTTTAGAAGAGAATGGTTAGGGTTTCATGAAAAAAAACTGAAATGTTTTTCACGTGGGCGAAGCTGCGGACAGGATCTCGTTATAAATAACACTGTTATTGCTTAGATTCGTATCTAGGCTAGACTTACGTAAAATGCCAATGTCAACGGTATTAAAAAAGAGCGATTTTCTTAGAAAATGTTCCAACTTAAACGTTTCTTATTACCCAAATTGATATCAGGAGAGCTGTTTGCAGATTTGTTTATATTTAGTTCATCCTTTGAAGTCTAAGACGTGTTTCATTATGGAGGCTTTAATAAAGTATACAACGGCTCTGAACTTTGTTGCCACAAGTACTTATTTAAAATACAAAAGGGACTAGGTAGATGTGTACAGTTGGGTATAAAAGGTATTCTACTTTAAGTTTCAAAAGATTTTTTATGAGTCTACGTGGATTAAGGAATAATTATGAATTAATTAGATGGTGTTTTTCGATCAGATTGTCTTCTTAATAAGATCACAATACCTCATATCAAAGCTTCGGTCTTCAAAGTATGTCGTATAATTATGTCCTAATTTTGTTATTCGTTCTTTCTTTTCTTTTTTAAAAAACGTTGCCCCACACTAGGAATTTCTCCTGTATAGTGGGTGCGTTTACAAACATACAAAGTCACATACACAAACAGCCAGACCCGGAACAACTATCTGTAGGCCATACAAATAATTGTTCCGTGCGGGTATCGAACCCGCGACACGCAGCGCAACAGTCAATCGCTCAACCACTGCGCCAACCGTGCTGTCATTCGCCGCATGTCGCCGTTAAAGGAAAAACCTTTACAAAAACTCCATTCAAAACTCTTTTCGACATAAAGTACTCGAACCTCATCATCACCTTCATCATATTAGCCGAAAGACGTCCACAGCTGGGGATGCCTCTCCCAAGTATCGCCATAAGAACCAGTCCGGCACGTCTCGCGTCCATCGGCTACTCGCGACCAGGTCATCGGTCCACCTTCCAACGCTGCGTCTTCCAGTACGTGGTCGTCACTCCAGAACTTTTGGCCTCATCGACCACCTATTCTGCGAGCAATGTGCCCTGCCCATACCACTTCAGTTTAGCGATTCTTCGGGCCCACTCGACAACCGGTTGGTCACCTCTTCATATGATTGTGTTTGATTTGATTTTTGATTATGTTTCTGTCTAATTTTAATCTCGATCGTGATTTTAATTCAATTTGGTTATGTTATCCGTATAAATTTAGTTCGGTTATGTTTTTCGGTTATTTTTTTTTTTTTTGTTTTTAATTATGATTATGTTTAATTCATTTTGATTATGTTTCTGTTGGATTTTAATTTTGTTATGTTTTAATTATTTTGAATTTATTTAATTTTATTATGATTTTAACTCGATTTGAATTTTATTTATTTCTTAATTTTGTTTTTGCCTATGATTTTTAATATTTTATTTCAATTTTTAGTTTTCAATTTGACTTGAGGAGCCTGATTGTTCTTTGTGTATTTAAATACCCTCTAATTGTTAGTAGCCTTTATATAATTTCAATTTAACCAGTATGTAATGCATGATGTGCTTACCTGTAAGGGATTGATACACTAGACCCGAATTTGATTGTATGTAACCCATAATTGTATGAGTGTACTCAATTGTTGGTGAGCCAAATAAATAAAATAAAANAGGCAAATAAATAAAATAAAATAAAATATGACCAGAGGCGTTAGAAAAAATGCCATTCTATTAATGAATGCGAGACTATTGCCTATATATAAGGGACTAGCTTTTGCCCGCGACTTCGTACGCGCATATCCCGTATTTTCCCGTTTCCGTAGGAATTTCGGGAAATCCTCTCTTCGTGCTCTCCTGTGGAGTATAGTGAAGCTAAAAGCCAAATTTCAGCTTTCTACGACCAGTAGTTTCGCCTGTGACTTGTCTGTCAGCCACTCAGTCAGTCAGTCACGAAAGAGTTTTATCTTGATTGATCACGTGACCTTTTGACAGCGTTTGTCAATCCTTCGTATTTTTGACGTTCGCCTACCGCTGATAGAATGTCATTTTTCTAGACAGATTGTGCCTATGTTTTTGTATATTTTTTTAAAGAGAAAAATACGTGCCTACGTATTTGTTTTTTAATAATTTATTAAAATCATTACCAGCTTATTAATAATGTTTGTTTATTATGCAGAAGTTATTTAAATAGTTGGGTAAGTAATTTCTAGAATATTCTATGAAAAACGTCTTGAATCAAGTTGAGTGAAGCTCAACTTGCGGGAAAAGCATTTACAATGCACGTCATAAGTAGACAAGCACTTAGTTTGTATGTATTAAGTTGTGAAGTTTGCTATGTTTGGAAGATCAGTCAGATTTCAAGATAACTAGATACACACCTCAGGGCATGGTAAAACCATAGTACTATCGTAGGCGTACTGCCAGGGTTGTGGAATTTGTTCGAAAGAGTCACCGCGGCCCTGGAACGCATAGGGCTTTAGAAGGAACACAGATGGGTTTTAGTCAGTAAGAGTCTGACACGCCCTTCCGCTCCACCCAGAGCGGAAGAAAAAAAAAAAAAAAAAAAATGCCGTAGAGATACAATTAACTTATTTATATTTTAAATAGGATATAATATTCCATATCGATTTACTTTTACATTATTATTTCATCCCCCTATTACATTGACAGCCAGACCTACCATCAATCGATCTTGTGATTTGAATCCGTGTTAACCTCTTTTGTTTTATTCACAATGTGTCATTAACTTTTTAAACTTCGAACGAGATAGAGAAAATATTAAATTTAAAAATTATCAGCGGTCTCCGAGACTATTATAATAGGTAAACACAAATAAACGTACACGTGCATGCACTATGCTAGCACACAAACACATTCACAAAATAGATCGCTTCTTAATCGGTGTTTGTGTTCCTCACAAATTGAATAATCAGTACTTATGAGGGACCTTGGTGTCAAATTGGCCAGTTGTATTAACTTGTTTTATATGTAACTACCGACACTTTTGCTTTGTTTCCTATTGAACTCATACTTTGTTATTGTAATTTTACCTATTCTACATCTGCATGCTCGTCATTAGACGATGATAAATTTGTGTTAAAATTTATATCTCATATACCTAAGTGAACTGTATCATGTTCTTATAAAAAAATTAAAACTAAGAAATAAAAAAAATCGTTTATTTTCAGACGTCGACGGCCCATAGCGTGTTAGTTTTACACATAGCACACATGAAAAATGACAAAAACAAAAAATTAAAACACAGCATCCACTTAGAGGAAGATTTATCAAGCCCCATGTCTGACATGTAGCTTGATAAACCTATCCATTGTAGGCCCTTCTAGCCTTTCTGACAAAACCTTCAGAATGCTATTGCTGCTTCCCCGCACCCTGCGCTTATGAGGACTAAAGATTCTTTAAACCTTTTAAATGTAATGCGATACACAGACCAAAAAATTTGAAACGATGTAATAAAAGTTTCACTTTAATAGACTACTTGAAACTTTCATGTAACTACTTAACTCTATTCTGGGAAACGTTCTGAATTCTACCTCTAGAACCTAAATTACTTAGATCTAATTTGAGAGTACAATTCCACGAACAACCGAATTTTCTTCAAAGATAATGTATTTATTTAGATATGTGAGAATAGCTAGACAACAGACAATTTCTTTCAGAAATGAACATCAAATGTTGTCTAAAATAACTTTGGTTACGGTGAGCCTAGAGTAGAAATTTACGCATATATAAAAACCAGTCTTCAATAATATGTCTATTGTTTTTATAAGAATATGTTATACCGAGTTTCCACCGTGCCTCGGAAAGCAAGTTGGTCCCGGCTGTCATTTGTAGATCTTTGGCAGTCGTTATGGATTGTCAGAAGCCAGTAAATCTGACTCCAGTCTTGCCAAGAACTACCGTGTTACCCAGTTAATGGGTTGTGGAGGTCTGGTAGGCAGCCGCTCCACTTAAAATACTGGTATTTAGCTGAATCCGGTTCGACTGGAAGCCGACCCCAATATAGTTGGGTAAAGGTTAGGCAAATAAAAAGGTTTTTATAAGAATATGTCATTTGTAACCGATTTCAAAAAAAGGAGGAGGTTCTCAATTCGTTTTATGTTTTTTTTTGTATGTTTATTTCCTCATAACTCCGTCATTTATGAACCGATTTGAAAGAATATTTTAATGTAAAAGAATATAATTTCCGATTGGTCCCATAGAAATTTCATCAAAATCGGTTCAGTAGTTTGATTTTTAAATCAAAATAGCTGCAAAAAATATGTCGTCCAAGTAAACGAAATCGCGTATTTCTCGTGACGTTGAGTGTGTTTATCTATAAACAACAACTTTTTCTGTCTTCAAACTAGTCACAGAAAATTACCACGTCAAAAGAAATACCTTATTCCTACCATCTATGAAAATATACGAAAAATAACAACAAAAACTTCACCCTCAACACGTTTTTAGGGAACCTGAAATCCCACAAATTCCATTAAAACTTTTTGAGTCACGTTCTTAAACCATACGTTTTGAAAAAAGAACACCCCATTTTTCACGCAACGGAATTTCGAAACAGCCACTGTCGAAGCCGTAATACAAAAAAGTTTCCTAACCTTTTGTTTTCTGCTCTTTCCCGCTTTTTCATACAGGTGGTTGCAACAGAGTATTCAGCGGTATAAAATAAGATTCGCAACCCTTCAGGATCAGTTTCGCGCTACGCGTCGACTCTGACGGACGTCCCGCGTTCCTTGTGCTAACAGATCGTTCTTTGGTTCTCGGAATATTTTCTCAACTTAGATTTTTCAGAACGTTTGGTTTAAAGTGTTTGTTCTGGTTTTAAGTGGATTATTATGCCTTAGGTAAGTTTCAAAAGTTGTTTTTCTTTAGCATTAGAAAAGTTTTATTACAGTGGCATTTTCAGTCTGTTGTTTCGGAAAACTAAATACGAGAACAAAGCAATGGGGTATCACTTTTAAGTTTCATTTTTTGAAATTATAGTTGGAACTACTATTTAAAGTGATAAATAAATACGTCAGTAGCCAAAGAATCTGTGGCATACATCGGTTATCATCATTATTGGAAATGAGATTTGCACGCAGTAAACTAGCTCAAAAAGAATTTTGTTAAAAAGCAGAAAAAAAAAGCATTTCAAACAGACAACTTATATATTTATAAACTTATCACTACTAACTCGTTTACAGCAATTTTCACTGAAAAACACATCTCAGAAAAATAAACACGCAGATAATAAAACAAAAGGTGTGCCCATATAAAACATGTCTTTTTCGGCTAAAATGAAATGATAAAGTGTTTGTTCACGGTAATACATTGCTAACAATATAATAATTATTACCTCTGCCAAGCAGTTTGTTGGCAGATGATGGTACGGAATCCTTCGTGTGCAAGTCCGACTTGCACTTGGCCGGTTTATTTAAAACATAATATATATATATATCTGTTCTTAAATCAAATACTTGAGGCACTGCTATTAAAATCGAGCAATGAATGTTCATTCGTCCGCAAGTTAAAACCAAATTTACAATCGATTTTTTTCACATTTTCACATGTTAAATGAACCGATTGTGAAACAAGTTAACGATTAACTTTGCTTGACTACGATGACCTAGTTTTCATAGTAGAACGCTGTTTTAAATGTTTTATTTATTTAAATAAAACACCAATCCATTCCATAGTCGACAAAACCGCTAATTGCAATTTGTGCGCCTCTGTGGGTGATCCATTAAGACTAATTGTTGTTTTATAGCAATTACAGCTCCAAATAACACTGTTTCATAAATGAACAAGCAGTTGACCGCTAAAATATTTTCAACATTTGCAAAAATTGCGTTCGGTTATACATTTTTATACATCTTCAACCGACCGATACTGTTAAAATGAAAACGTATTTTATCCTCAAACCTAAGTCATACTGAAACATTCCGGTTAGTTATGAGATGAAAACTAATAATATGATACTTTATTATAATCATAAAAATCGATATTGTTAGTGTAATTAAATTGTATTATTTCGTAAGTTTTCAATGAACACGCATTTGCATGCTTGTCTGCAATAAACGGGTTATTTCACTCAAATGTGCGTTAATTTTCAAGGGGATGTATGGAATGATTGATTGAGAATGATGAGCATTTCAATTAATTGGTTCATTTAATAATTTTATAATTATTGTAAATTTTATTTTAAATGATCTGTATTTTTGTTGCTTTGTTTTATTTCATTGTTGTTTTGATCATTTAATCTAATTAATTCATACGTAATGTATGTGTATTATTAATATGTATCATTGTAGACTCTCTTCACTTTTGTCTTGCATGATCTCAGATAAAAATAGAGTGTAATTATAGTTTTCAAAATTATCTCTGTACCTATTTTTTAGTAGTAGTTGTTATCTTAATTTTAATTTTTTTTTGCATGCTGAAAATGAGTAAGCAAAATACATATACGAAAACATTATGTATGTTCGGAAAAATATTCATCTTTTTAATAAGATTAGTGATAGGCATAATTTTAATACTAGAAATAGGAATAAATTAGATCAACCCCGATTCAGATTGGCTAAAGTACACACTTCTTTTATGGGATATTGTATTAAGTTTTATAATAAAATACCACGTGAGATTCTCGAACTGAATGAGAAAAAATTTAAAACATGCATAAAACGCACTCTATGTAGACAGGCATATTATAAACTGGAAGATTATATCCTTGATAAAAATGCTTGGCTAAATGCCGGTCCTGCTCCACAGCCTCAGCCGCTTGGTTCCACTAGTTAGGTTTTATATTTGGAAGAGATGCTCACCCTCTTTTATGTCTAATAATAATACTATTCCGCATAATCTTATATTATGTTTGGAATAAACTTTTCTTTTTCTGTATTTTCAGATTGATATTCATAGTTTTATATAATTTAGAAGCAATTTTTATTTCAAGTTCTGTAAATGTGAGAACCCTGGACCATTATGTTAATAGATAGTTTCCTTGTTTGACATGAAATAGCAGGGGCAGTTGAGGGTGTGTCATGCTCACTCCAATGTCTCGCTGATGGTGGCGCGTGTATCGGATCATTCAGTTCCCTTCAAAATGGTTGAGCTGAATGGTGCTGATGCACGCGTCATGTTCGTGAACGGGCGCCGTCAGTGGAGACTGGTCATCCCTTGGTTGCCACTGCCTCATTTTAATATTTCATACTATAAATTGTTTTTTTTCCTTTCTTTACATTGTTCTCATATATAGAAGCAACAAGGTTTATGTAACCAGGATTTTTGTAAACATAAAATGATTTAAAAGAGTGTCCGTGGAGTTTCTTGCACGTTCTTCTCCATAGAGATCTACGCTTGCGAACGTGCAAATAGCTTCATGTTTTTGACGGACTGACTTTGACAATTCAAAAGTACCTGATAATGGTTTATTTGAAATAAATGCTTTGACTTTGACTTTGACTTTGACTTTGTGAAACGATTTTAACTTAAGAGCTTTGTATGTACCATATTTTACGCAAAATAAATAATATTCTATTCTATTCACGTGTTAGTTTTGTCTGGTACTGCAGAGAGTAATTATCGTTAGTCGATACCTACTCGTCATCAGACATAAGCCAAAACATTACCAATCCTAATGTTTGTTCCTACGCACGCAACGCTTGAAGTGAATTTTTATTGTAGTTTTAACCTACATTTGGTAGTACATTGCTTCTGCTCCAGAAATGGTCTAGACATGCCTCATTGAATTGTTCAGTGTTAAAAGGATAAGTAAGTATTTATGATGATAAACAGGATACGAACATGCACCCTGTTTTTTTATCACGATCCATTTTTTTTAATTCAATTTTTATCAATCAAGAACCTAAAACTGTAATCTTAAAAAAAGTTGTTCCCCGCATTTTGTAGAGTTATACGAAAAGGAATTTATGTTCCTATTGCCTTTAATATAATAAAACTGACGTTTGTTTGTTTGTTTGAACGCGCTAATCTCGGAAATGAATTATTTTTGTTTATTATCATAAACAAAAATAATTCAGTTCCGAGATTAGCGCATTCATGAGGAAGGCAATAGGCTATACTAGAACAGGAAAAAACGGGATATGCGCGTACGAAGTCGCGGAAATATATAGTTCTGTAATAATGCCAAAGCAGTCTAGACTGATTTCAAAGTTTTATATTTAGTTAATATTAGGGTTTTATAGTAATGTTTTAGTGACATATTCAGACAACAATTCTCGTAGATTATCATAAATCGTTAAAAATTTTTTAACGATGTGGTAGGTGATGTTGACCCGGCTGTCTCAGAAAGAGGGTAATACATCTCATGTCGTTTTAGCAAAAAAAAAACTACTATTACGCTCACATTAACACGAACTTGCCGTAAGAGCTTAGACGAATCGTAAAAAACAGGCCAAGTGCCAGTCGGACTCTCACACGAAGGTTACCGATCCAATAACCGTAAAAAACACGTTTCTTGTATGGGAGTTCAGTTTTTTATTTAATTAGATTTTTATTATTTTTTGTTTTAGCAGTAATAGAAATGCACACTCTGTGAAAATTTTAACTGTCTACTTATTACGGTTCTTGAGATACCGCTCGCTGTCAGACAGACGAACGGACGGATGGACGGAAGGACGGACAGCTGAGGCTACTAAACAATTATGCTAAATAACTATTTTACAGACATACGAGTGTTATGTTCCCACACTATCTCATTATTTAAGTTCATGGAGGGAAAAATGCAAGAAAAAATGAAATTAAGTCATACAGGATTGTAGAAAGAACACAAATCATCATCTTCCGACCCAAATCCCAATTTATTTGGAAGAAGCTCTATTATCTTTATCTCCCATACGTCTCTAACTCGATGACATCAATTACGTATCTGCCTTTAACCAACTGTCAAATTAGCTACCAACAGTAGCTGAAACGTCATGTTTGCCTTTGTAACATGACGTTTCAGCTACTGCCCAATGCAATAGCTCGGTCTTAAAATTAACTTATTTACAACTTAAAACGTAAAACTAATAATAGTTATACTAAAATTACAGCTTCATTGGTATCAATATATTGGTATTAGATGTAATTTTATTTAAACTTCTATAATTAATTCCCTAAACACAATATAAAATTCCTTAGCCTATTGTGTCCCACTGCTGGGCAAAGGCCTCCCCCATATCCTTCCAGACATTCTTTTCTTGCGCCACCTCGAACCAGCCTTCGCGGTGTGCATCCAAGTCATCTCGCCACCGCTTTCTGGGCCGGCCTCGGCGACGCCGTCCATCCTCAGGCACCCATTGCGTGGAGACTTTTGCCCAGCGGTCATTATGCATTCGGCTGCTGTGACCCGCCCAGTCCCATTTTAGCCTGGCAGCTTTTTTGCCTACCTCAATGATACCGGTTTTGGAGCGCAGCGTGGTGTTCCGTACTCTATCAATTCTTTTTAAACCTAAAATACTGCGCTCCATTGCCCTTTGACATATCCCAAGGTGGAACTTTTGCGACAATATAAAATATTAAATAAAAATAAATAAATATTTTGTATACATTTTTTAGAGGTAACAATGTGAATAACCACAAATTGTGCGTGAGGTGTTAAACTTTAATTAATTGTTGTACTTGTAAATGAAGTTAGAATGAAACTGTGAATGTGATGTGTAAACAATTGTTGGTTAACCAAATAAATAAATAACATAACAAACAGTATTTCCTCCCTAATTAGTGTGAGTTTCGAGTTCATTTGTTTGGTATACTTTCATGTGTAAATTGCTGAACCGATTTTGATTAATTTTGGTAACCTGGAGACGGTTAGGTTTAAGCTACTTTAAGAATATAGCAATTTGGGCTTTGCGTTATTTTTTCAGAATATTAAACATATTGAATTGTGAAATGTTATATAGAAAAATGAAAAACCGGATAAGTGCGAGTCAGACTCGCGCACCGCGGGTTCCGATCTAGTCTTAATTTTATCCGAGTAAACATTACCTATGGAAGTTTATAAACTATAAAAGCAAAATATGGCAGGTAAGATTAAAGGACAAACTTAACTTTGTTGTTGAACAAAATGTTTTCCATACATAAATGTACGTCACGGTCAATTCTTCAACGGAAAAGATAACTTTTAATCGCAACAAAATGATTTTTTTCATATGATAAAACTTTTTCCTGTACTTGTACTGTAAGATTCCCAAAGAGGCAAATTTCATGACTCTAGGTGAACGGGAAGTACCCTATAGGTAGGGTAATTCCCGATCGTCAAAACATACGCCATAAACGGAGCATAAACGGTAAGATTGCGATGACTTAGAAGTTAGATTTTTTCAGCACTCCCAAGGGATAGCAGGCCTGAGTATTTGATATTAATTTCAGCTTGATTCTTCCACGCTTTCCTGAAAAGTGTCTTGACAGATGGATAGACAGACAGACAGACAACCGAGTGATCCTATAAGGGTTCCGTTTTTAACGGATGTTAGGAACCCTAAAAAAACATATATTTTATATTTATATTTTAGCAAATTGTGTCCCACTGCAGGGCAAAGGCCTCCCTTTCTTCCTTCCATTCCTCCCGGCTTTGGGCAAGTATGGACCAATCTGGCCGATAGGCGTCAAGCTCGTCCCGCCATCTTCGCCTGGGTCTCCCGCGATGTCGTCGGGCATTTTCTGGGACCCATATTGTGGTTGCTTTAGCCCATGAACCGTTCGACATACGGCAGACATGACCGGCCCAGTCCCACTTTAGTTTGGCTGATTTTTGTTTTTGTCTAAAAATACATAGAGAAAGAAAATTCTAGTTTCATTTACGATAAAGTACTAACCATACCCAAACTGTTCCCTGAGGTCTAATATCGTGCTACTTGAAACCTAAACAATTTAAGATAATAGGAACCTACTGGTGTAATAAAGAGAATAACAGAGGTAAGTTATATTCTGGATAACTATCAATATACGTGTATGAGGGTGTTTTTTCTAGTTTTTAATCTTTTTAAAATTACTTATAGCCATGACTATATTTTTTACGGCAACCCTATTGGAATATGTTCAGAAACATATTTTATGTGATAAAATATAATTTTTATCCGGTAAGCATGTGAAAGTCGATGTTATTATTATAGGCATTATTAATAGGTATCTTAATAAATATATAGTATGAGAACTGGTACACATTTTTGGGCAGGTGTTTGAGGCAAGCTGTAAACTTGTCCTATACCTCTCCTATAATACCCTAACACAGACCTGCAGATCTGGCTGGGGAGAAACGAGGCTAAATCAACCCTTAAATTTTCAAAGACGTTTTTTTACAAAGACAATCCTTGAGAGCCAATCTGAAATTTTTGTTTTTAATTTTAAATAATATCCTGTAAAAATTTCAACTTGCCTAAAATCTATTTTTCTAAACAGTTTTGCAAGCATCTGGCAAAGTTAAAACCTGACAAGTAATCTAGCTCATTTATATTTTTACTCTTTGAACATTCTATTTTAAGGTACGTATAAAAATTCAGACCGCCATAAGGATTCGTAACTGAAAATTATTTTTGTTTAACCCAGCTACTCCCCAGCCAGGTCTACAGTTATGTGTTAGGGTATTACAGGAGAATTAGGATATACATGAAACCTTTTTTTCACCTACCTACCCAAAAATGTCTACAAGCTCTCGGACCAATAAAGTGATTTTGTTAATTTTTTTGTTACGCTTTCACGCCTAAATCACTGAACCGATTTTGATGAATTTTGGTACAGAGATTGATGGGACCCTGGAAACGGTTATTGTTTTTTTTTTCGAGAATAGAGCTATGTGCGAGCAAAGCCGCGGGCAAAAAGTAGTTCAATATAAAGAAGCAATGAGAATATTACACAATATTGAAGTCTGAAATATTATTTAGGAAAAATATGAAAGAAATAAAGGCAGAAAATTAAAATTCATTTTACGAAAAAAACAGGTGTAGTTAATTCTTCCCTAATTAAGATTTAATATCGTGTTATTGGAAACAATTTTGGACAGTAACAATATGGGCAAATAAAGAATACATTTAGCACTTTGTCACTATCATTTTCTAACTATAAATTAATAATAAGGTTGTCTTTAAAAAATCGCTTTTAGCGATAAGGCCGCCGATTGTGTCACCCTGTGTAATGTTTTTCTTCATATCTTTTCTGTAACTTATAGTGCACATGATAAAGAGTATTCTATTCTATTCTAAGTCCTAATAACGTGTTTAGTTTACTTGTCCTTGTGTAGGAAGGCAAATTACACAATAATAATGATATTTAATTAAACCCCGACTAAAGCAAATATACTGGACGCGGAAGGCAAGGAACCGTGAGTTAAGACGCATCTTGGGACTAACCTAAATAAGCAAATTCAGAGTATACAGGCTGTTCCAAAGGTGCGTGGTCATTTAAGGGTAATGTTCTGTATCTGATATGCAGTATAGATACGGCTTATTGAAAAAAAATCCGGCCAAGTGTGAGTCGGACTCTCACACAAAAAGTCCCGTACCATAAACCAAAAAAAACATGTTTCTTCTATGATTATTATTATTTATGATTATTTTTTGTTATAGCGGCAACAGAAATACATCATTTGTGAAAATTTCAACTGTCTAACTATCACGGTTCATGAGATACAGCCTGGTTACAGACAGACGGAGAGTGGAGTCTTAGTAATAGGGTCCCATTTTTACCTTTTGGGTACGGAACCCTAAAAAACGATCGCAAAAATGACTGAAAAGTTAAAAAAAAAACACTTTTCAAGCAGTCAGATGCAGTTGTTGGCGTTAAATATATGATTGAATTAAAATAAAGGCCGACACCGACTGTATCTAGGGTTTTTTGAAAAACACAATATTTGCATACATATATTTTAAAATGGTTTCATTACTATATATCAGATACAATAATGAAAGAAACCATACATTTCAGTATGGTGTTGGACGTAAATGAACAGCACCATCTCATCACTTCTCGTGAGTGAACCCCCCCNGCGATTATGGCAAACCCCTCCCTTTGGGAGAGGCCCATATCCAGCAGTGGACGTCTTTCGGCACATATGATGATGATGATAGTAGAAACAAAATACCTTAAATTTGACCACGCATTTCTGAAACATCCTGTATACAACATTTATGCATAGAATCTACCTAGAATATACATGCAGTATATTTGCTGTATACATATGAAGGTATACGGAGAAATTCTTCAGGGGACGTAAACAAACCAGGGAGTAATTACAATTGTCTGTGTTAGGGTTTGGTTAGCAGAGCCAACAGGATAACATGCTCTGTCTTGACTTAACAGTTTTGTCTCTGGAATGAAACGCTTCAGTTGTTTTGCTGGTGGATATGGACGTCTGAAGTTCACTTATCCGTAGCCGTATCTGACACGAGGATCAATACAAAATCAATATGTTAATAAAACTCTTTCGTGACTGACAGACAACGCACAGCCGGAACTACTGGTCGTAGAAAACTGAAATTTGCCATGTTTCTGGTAGGGGAGCGCTAAGAGAGGATTTCTCGAATTTCTTACGGGAACGGGAAAAAAACCGGATATGCGGGCCAAAGCTTATTCCATACATGTGTTCCATATAAACTCGGCGTTAAAAATAACTGGTTTGTGCAAGTGGGCCTTTTCGATGTGCAGAACCCTCACTACCGCTGTCATATGAATTTGATACAGCGCAGCGACTAGCAGAATGTTCCGAGTCACCATTAGCTTTGATTCTGCCTGAACCATCAGGTGACATACGTCACCGGACCGTAGCACTGTGTGCCACCTATTGATAATGTTCCCAAGCCAAAGTGTGCGGTGTTACAACTCTGATAAAACTGTAGTTATGAAACTAAAGTCTTTGAATGTTTTTGAAAGAGAATCAATCTGCATAGCCTTCTCTCAACTATGTTGGACTCGGCTTCCAGTCCAACCGGATACAGTTGAATAACAGTAGGTAGAAAAGGGTGCCGGTCATTTAGTATAAAAAATATTTGATCTATTTTCAAAAGCTATAACGCTCAAATGACATAACGTTTGTTTCATCTAACAACATCTTTATATATATAATTCTTCTGTACGTGTGTTGACAGTGAACTCCTCCTAAACGGCTGGACCGATGTTGATGAAATATTTTTTGTGTGTTCAAGTGGATTCGAGGATGGTTTAGATTCACAATTGGACCCGGTAGGTGGCGCTGCAATCGATTTCTATAATTTTTCGTCAGACACAAAGCAAACGTTCAGACAGGACAACGTCTGTCGGGACCACTAGTTTTACATAAATTTCGCTTGATAGACTTACCATGATTTCTGATACAAGGGGACTTCTCGATATGAAATGGTTCCATTCACATTCATTCACATGGGCCATTCACGGACCGACTTTGGCAAGCGTAATTTGGCCTCGAAGATCGACCTGACTTTATTTTTTAGCCACGAGGACTCAGGGAAGAGCTCGTGGCTAAATAATAACAGCCGCACGGGCCGATCTTCAAGGTTAAGCAACGCTTGTCGAGGTTAGTCTGTGGATGGGTGACCATCTTAACATACCGAGACTCCTCCGTGCCTCGGAAAGCACGCTAAGCCGTTGATCCTGGATGTCATTTGTAGATCTTTGGCAGTCGTTACGGATAGTCAGAAGCCAGAAAATCTGACACCAGTCATACCAAGGAGTACCGTGTTATCCAGTTAATGGGTTGTGGAGGTCTGGTAGGCAGCCGCTCCCCGTAAAATACTGGTATTCAGCTGAAACCGGTTTGACTGGAAGCCGACCCCAATATAATTGGGAAAAGACTAGGTAGATGATGAGAACTCATTAAGTTTTCGAAATGCAAAACTACAAACCCACAGCGAGCTCGCTCAAAAAGTACTGCGTCCTAACGTGCTCTTTGCCCGTAACATAAAATTTATATGCATAGGTACAAAAGTACTAAAAGAAAAGTGCTCTCCAACGTTACATTTGCGCCCGCGAAATCTATTAAAGTTTGTAGAAAAACCTAAGAAAATATTCTAACAATTTCGTCTAGGCAGGCTTAAGAAAAATATAGAGATAATAATAAGAAATAAAATAAAATGATTGAAATGCTATTCTAACCACACTCAGAATCAAAAGCTATTAAAGTAAAGATTATAACTAAATATGATTTGAATTGACTCTTGGCTTAACAATTATTGCAAGCGCCACTGCTCCTGCCAGGGTGGCGGAATTTGTTCGAAAGAGACACCGTGGCCATGGAACGCAAAGGGCATTAGAAAGAACACGGATGGATTTTAGTCATTAAGAGTCTGACACTCCCTTAAAAAGAATAAAAGTGTAATTGGGTATTTCCATCTGGATTTTGTCCGGTGTATGGTGTCGGACGTAAAAGAATAGCACCATCCCATCACTTCCCGTGGGTGTCGTAAGAGGCGACTAACAGACTCACCAGAGAAGGGGCAGCAGCATTCTCTGTGCATTGCAACAGCTACATTGCGATCGCTAACCCGCCTGCCAAGACTGGCGATTATGGCAACCCCTCCCTCCTTGGGGAAGGCCTATGTCCAGCAGTGGACGTCTTTCGACTGATGATGATGGTAACAAGCTCGCCTCCTATTACATCCATAGGACTTCAATATAACAGGTGATATGTGGACTTACTACAGGAACACCTCTGCGTAACTCTTCGGGGAATTTAGGCGTGATGTCATGTTATTATTATTAATATACTATTGGACCACGCCGGCTTCGCTCGGATGTAAATGTTTTTTCAAAATTTTCACTCATAAGAACCTTCTCCTCACAATAACAAACACAACAAAAAAAGGGTTAGCGAAATTGGTCCATCCGTTCTCGAGTTTTGCGCTTAGCAACACATTTACCGATTCATTTTTATTTATATAGATTTATTTATTATCTTTATATATTTTACGCCTCTCATTAAAACGGTGCACATCCCTGGTGCGCAGGGTTCGGACTAGTTTCAACGGCATCCTGAGGGCATTCGCGCAGAGGTTCGATTGTCAGTACCTGAACCATTGCTGTATGGTTCACTTACTGAGCAATCGAAACCAGTAATATGTATGTTTGGATTTTTACGTGTTTTTATGTATGTGTGTTTTTGTTATTATTTTGTTATGTGTAATTATTATGTGTAATGTGTGTGCTATGATCCATGTTGGTCGAAATAAACGTTTATTATTATTATTTTGGTTTTTTTTTTAATTTATTTTTTCTCAGGTGAGTACCTGGTATTTGCTAGAATCTCACGGGTGTGAACCAAGGTGAAGATCCTAGTTATTATTATTATTCGATGGCAAATTACTCTGCACTGCGGTGAAATCGTTATCCAAATCAAGTTGTAAAAATTTTCTGACCATTCGGCAAGTATTTAATATGGCAGCTTTTTGCAAAGTTAGGTATGTATATTTAGAAAGATTGAGTGCAATAAAACTGTTGAAAATTTGTTTTGGAATAACACCTGTTGTTGATACTACTATTGGGACTATTAGGACTCTATTCATTTTCCAAACTCTGGTAATTTCCTCTTGTAACTCTGTGTACTTCCTGATTTTTTCTGTGATGGTTTTTTGTATATTATGAGTGTTTGGGACTGCTATATCTATAATGTACGTGTGTTTGTTTTCTTTATCAACAAGTGTTATATCTGGTCTGTTGTTATATATTGTGTGATCTGTAATTATGGTGCGATCATAGTATATTTTGTAAAATTGATTTTCTAAAACCGCTCTTGGTGAATATTTGTAATACGGTGTGTATGGGTCTTGCATGAGTTTAAGTTTAATTGCGAGTTTTTGGTGGATGATGTTAACTAGTTGATTATGTCGGTGAGTGTAGTCGTTTTGAGTCAGTGTCATACAAGCTCCTGTGATATGCTGTATTGTTTCAGGTTTGCTGTGACATTTTCTGCATAGATCATTCCTAACTGTACTATCTTTTACTATGTATTTTCTATAATTCTTTGTATTTATGACTTGATCTTGAATGGCTAGCATAAATCCTTCTGTTTCAGGAAACAGGCCACTTAATTCGAGCCATTTGTTGGAAGCTTCCTTATCTATGTGTGTTTGGTATAAATCATTAGGGTGTCTGCCGTGTAGTTCTTTCTGTCTCCATTTTTTATTTATTTCTTCTATATGTCTCGCTTTATCTATTATTTCTATATTATCTTCGTTTAGGTTCAGTGGTGTATATTTTTTATCTATCTCGACTATTGTTTTGTGTAATTGACTGCTATTCTTTTTCCTATTAAAAAATTGTTTTAGGTTTATTATCTGTCTTTTGTGTAAATGTGATATTTCAATCAATCCTCTGCCCCCTTCCTTTCTGGACATAATTACTCTTTCGATTGCTGATTTGGGGTGATGATATCTATGTTGTGTAAGAATTGTTCTAGTTTTAATTTCGAGTGCATGCAATTCTGTGTTTGACCATTTAATGACGCCGAAAGAATAAGTTAGTATAGGTATAGCATAAGTATTTAAAGCCTTAAATAAATTTTTACTGGCTAGGTACATTTTACATAGTGAATGAATTCTTCTATAATATTCTTGTTTTAGTTTATCTTTAATGTTTTTGTGTTCTAACAGTCGTGCTTGGTTGCATCCTAAGTATTTATAAAGTTCTTCATTTTTCATTGCTTCTATTACTTCTTCCGAATCTGTTGTGTAATTTCCTTCCACAATCTTACCCCTTTCTATATTAAGTTTTCGGCATTTGTCTAGTCCAAAATCCATTCTAATGTCTTTCGAAAACGTTGATGTAATGTCTAATAAATCGTGTAAATCTGCATTTTTACTAGCGTATAATTTTAAATCATCCATATAAAGTAAATGTGTTATTTGATGTAATAGTGATCTATTGTTTTTGATGTCAAATCCTAAACTAGATTCAGTTAATGCGCGAGAGAGTGGATTTAAGGCTAGACAGAACCATAGAGGGCTTAGCGAGTCCCCTTGAAATATACCCTTTTTAATTACTATTCCATCTATGATTAAGTTTGTGGTTTGTGTTTGTAGTTTAAGTGTAGTTTGCCAGGATCCCATAGTATTCTTAAGGAAATTTATGAGTAGTGGATTGATTTTGTAGATTTCTAAAACTTGAACTAACCATGAATGCGGTACGCTGTCAAATGCTTTTTTATAGTCTATGTATGCTATGTATAAATTTTTTCTTGCTTTTTGAACGTGTTTTAACAGAGTAGAGTCAATAATTAATTGTTCCTTGCAACCCATATGCCCCCGTCTGCAGCCTTTCTGTTCTTCAGTTAGAATATTATATTTTTCGGTGTGTTTAACAATTTTATTTGTAATACAAGACGTGATGATTTTGTACATAGTTGGGAGGCAAGTTATAGGTCTATATTGTGAGGGATCCTGGGTTCTGTTAGATTTTGGGATCATGTATGTAATTCCCTTAGTAAGAAAACCTGGAAGATTTTGGTTCCCTTTCAAAATATCATTAATTTGTTCAGCTAATGTTCTATGTAGTGTATGTAATCTTTTTATCCAGAAATTATGTAAACCGTCTATTCCTGCAGCTTTCCAGTTATGGGTTTTATTTATAATTGTATTTAATTCAAGTGGATCTATATCTTCATACGGCATTTCTTCTACTGTTTCTGATCTATCTATTTCTTCTTTTATCCATCTCGCTTCTTTATTATGTTCAGCGCTGTCTGACCATATTCCTTGCCAGAACTCTTTTAGGGTATCTACCGATGGAGAGTTTATGACTGTGGTATCGTTACCTTTAAGCTTTCTGTAAAATTGTTTCTCACTTATTGTAAATAGTCTATTATTATCTTTTCTTTCTTTGGCTTTTTTATATCTTGCTAACCTATGGCTCTTGACCAAGAGTTTTTGTTTTAATGTGTCTAAGTGATCTTCTATTCTTTCATTAAAATTTTCATGTGAGCTATGTTGTTTGGTCTTTGCAATAATTTGTTTGACTTTGTTTTCTAGTTTTCTTGATGTGTTACCATTTTTATATTGTGTTAATCTATTAATGTCTTTTCTTAGTAGATCTATGTCGGTTACTAATCTTTTTTGCCATGGTGGCTCGTTTATTATTTTCGTTTTATGGTTAGACCTGTCTAAATTAATTTTTAATTTAAAATATTTCGCGACTGTAAGAGCTATGCAATAAATTAATGAATGCGTATCGGATAAGTTTTCTAGAGATGAAAGTTTAAGTGGGATAATTTTTTGGTTAAATATGCTAATGACATCCGATAATTTACGAGTTGGACGCATTTTGGGTAATAAAGGTCTACATGCGGGATCTATTCCATTGTAATTTAATAGGTGTGTTTCTAGTTCATTATTTAATGACTCTATTAAAGCAGGGTCAAATTCCGTTTGTGTTTCTATTAATGCAGAATTATCTATGGTTGATTGACTACTGAGTGGTGTGTTGTTGGTTAGTAGGTCATCTAAGTATTCAGTCCCTGGACTAGTCTGGTATTGTGAGGAAAGATTACAAGGTGTGATTGATTGGGTTATCTGCAAAGTGTTAATCTGTTGTGTAGAATGCGTACTTTCTTCTTCTTCTTTTTTAAGTTGTTCTGCTATTTCAACTTTAATTATTTTTAATTTGTCATCTGATAATAGCTTATTTCTGATAATAACTCGTCTTTGATCTGCTATTCTCTGTTCTGTTACTATCATATCTGGGTATTGTAATTTAAATTTTTCGAATAGTTGTGTGCAGTACATTGTTTTGTCCTCTTCAAGTTTCGTGATATAGAAGTATGTGCGCATGATGAATATGTTCATTTCTTCAGTCCATTTCATGCGCACTCTGGGTTTTCCTGCCTTGGTGGTCGCAGGCTGAGTAGCTGACGCCGCCTGCGAAACATCCTCGGCAGATGTAACTGCTCTACTATCGTCCCTAATGTCTAGTCTGTCTGTCAGTTCGGCTGTAGTATTTTTATCGGGGAGAACCCGCCTGCTCAGTCCCCCACCGCCGATGGGTCGTATGCTGTGACACCCAGCATCGGCCCCAGGTGCGCCCCGATGATTGCCCTCGGGTAGCGGTCCTATACGTTTTTTCTTTGATCTAGTCTCCATGTTAAATGGGTGTCCAGAGCCACGTTAGCCACGCCAGTAATCTCTCATTCGTGTGTCCGCCCCCCACGTGATTAGATGGTCAATCAGGACGTGTGGTTGTTTAGGGGGCTTATTATTATTATTATTATTATTTCTATTAACAAGCTTTTATTCAACTTCCAATGTTTGGAACTTTAATTAGGTCAAATCATGTAAGTTGAATTAGAACCTATTGTCTCTAGGTTAATTTTTAATAATTATTTTTTTTGGATAACTGTGACCTGATTCACCGTCTAGGGTTAGCTCCAGAGCGAATTCCTCAAAGATCAACAATACAGACACAACTCTTCCTTGTAGCGTGTTAAAACAAAAGCTGGTTGAAAATATTTTTTTTATATTATGAGTTATTTATTCTTTTTCCTTACCTACTCTTCATTGCCTGCACTAAAAATCTTTTATGACCGATGATAAGGCCAGGCGGTATTCGTTCCATGTATCTCAAATAACGAACTTCTGATTGAAGTTTTGTTGCTATGTTGATTCAGGATTGGAAAGCAATTTCACTGTGATATGCCTTCTAGACCCACCCCTTCTCATAAATAAAAGAAGCGAATAGTAATAAGTAGTTATCTTACTACTATTATAAATGCGAAAATTTGGATGGGTGGATAGAAGAATGTTCATTACTCAATCACGCCGGAACGGCTGAACGGTCTGGAAATAATATAAAAATATATTATTATTAAAAAAATATAATAAAAAATAAATAAAATAAGACTTTACTGCTGAAACTTAATTTTAGCATTTCCTTAACTCTACTTACAATTAAACCTTATCTACAGATATATTTATTTTTAGTTTATCTTAACCTAATTAATTCTTTTTTAACTTTATCTTTTCAGCTTCTCCTTCGACAAAGGCCTCCTCTAATGCTTTCCATTTTGTCCTGTCTTTTGCAATACGTGTCCATTTTGGACCAGCTATCTTTTTCATGTCGTCTTCCCAGCGTTCAGTTTGTCTACCTTTGTTCCACGCGGGTACCATTCCATTACTAGTCTTGTCCACTTTACTATGCCTTCCCTTAGCATGTGTCCTGTCCATCTCCATTTCAGGCTTTTGTATTCTGTATATATATTTAATTAGCACATGACTACTTTGAATGAGCATGCTGAAGTGGAAGTGGGCCGGCCATGTCTGTAGACGGACAGACGGTCGATGGAGCAGACATGTGGTAGAGTGGAGACCGCGTATGGGCAAACGTAGTGTGGGACGCCCTGCGGCACGATGGATCGATGATTTGAAGAAGGTGGCTGGCAGCGGATGGATGCGGACCGCTCAGGACCGGGATGGTTGGCGATCTTTGGGGGAGGCTTACGTTCAGCAGTGGACGGCAATTGGCTGATATGATAGGCTACTTTTAATCCCAAGTGTATGTTCCCTTGGAATCATTTCCGACATCCACGCGGGCGAAGACGCTGGCAGCAGCTAGAAGTACCTTTTCATAAGTAGTAATGTTAAATAAGGACTGTTCATCATCATCATCATATCAGCCGAAAGACGTCCACTGCTGGACATAGGCCGCCACAACAACCGGTCCTAGAATTTGCATAAAATTTGGGACATGGAAAGACCATTGACCTCGATTAGGGTACTTTGTTAATGACGAATCTTTATAACTGAATAATTCTGACACCAATTTTAATATTTTACATAAATTTCTTAATCTTTCGAATTGAATTGACTTGTAAATTTTGACATGAAATGAAATTGATTATGAATAATCAATTTCATTTCATGTCAAAAAAAAACTTGCATGCATGTGTTAATACAATCAGGTACTCAAATAAGTAAATCATTTATATAGTGATAAATTTATATTTTGTTTTAATAGTACCAACTCAAATAATCGTTTTTTTTTTAATAAGTTTAAGATCTGGTATGTAACTATTACCTTGTTTTACAAAAAAAAATGATTATGATCCTGATAATGATGAGATAATTTTCGACGTATTCGTGGGCGAAGTCATTGGCAAAAGCTAGTTAAAATATTAGATTAGTGTTATAACAATATACATGTTCCTGCTTAACTGCTTCTCAGAATTTCATAATTTTCAGTCAGTTATTTTGTTAAATATCCACAAAAAACAGATAGACAAAATAACTAATTTTGACAATTTAGCCATCGAAATCCTTGGCTTTTCTCACCTAAACAAATACACGTGTCTCGAATAAGTTGTTATGATAAATCTCTTTTGAAGGAATATGTCAAATCAATCACCCAGTATTGTTCTAATATTATAAATGCCGAGCACGTGTTCGATAACCTTCCACTTAAACGTGACACGTGTTTAAAGCCCTCAAAACCAAGGAAGACGAGTACATAAAAACTTATTATAAAGTATAACAAGCTGGTTAAAAAATATGTATAAATATACAAGCGGGATAAGAACGGGAAAAACTCATAGACAATCGAAAAATTCATCCACATCGCTGTCAATAGATGATTCGTTGACCGAAGAAAAGGTCAACCTTCTGGTAGAGAGACGACTAACTGCTTGTTAAGTTCACGACAAACTTGATGAGCACTCGGACCCCATGGCCGTAGTGTTTCAACACCAAAAGGCTCAAAGAAATAAAATGCCCAATAAATAAGACAAGGCAGCTCCATTCCATTCCCTGTTCTTTTAATTTGATTTTGTAAAAAGAAGTGTATTCACAGAATGTCATCAAAATAATAAATTCATGATTGATTTTGTTCGATTTTGCCACAAAAAGAGTTGATTGGTTTGATGAAAAGAATGTGATTGATTACTTGAAGAATTGATTGAATTTGGGTCTCATTTACAAGAACTTGGACGAGAACTAGAATAATTATAATTTTATAATGTATATATCACGTTTTGAAGAAAAGTTCGTTATTTAGTTAAAGACTTTTACAAAAACAATGCATACGATGACGCCCGTTTTCAGTTACCCATTTGTGTGACGATCCTGGCCCATCTGCTCACGTACATGCTACAAACCAGAGAGCCATATTTTTAAGCAACGTTCGCATTCGGATCTCAGTCGTAATCTGTCAAAAATCAATGGAAATTTAGGCTTTTTTGAATTGGCTCATATCTTTTACTTTTTTTGAATTGACTCAGGTTTGACACGCTCCGTCTCACTTCAGACTTACCTAAATCCAACATTGGCTATGACTGTTATGGAGCAGATAAACGTGTTGAAGGTTAAAAATAATAATAGTAAACTTGTACGCTATGCCTATGCGGAAACGGATTTAGGCACAGCTCTCTGCGTCATCACTACATCAAACTTTCATGAATGGCAGAATAAAGTTTTATTGTAAGTGGTTCTTCGACTAAACCAATGAGCGCTGTAAATGTATTTCGGCCATACCATTTCACATGAAAACAGTTATCACCCCGGTTGAATTTGGGCTTATGTGTGTCTGAGCCGGGATCCCTGGGCTTAGCTTTGTATTGTAACTGATATCTACTACTCGCAGGTTTTGTGTGTCTTAGAACTAAAATATTTTCTTAAAATACCTTCATTTATATCTTTACATTTCGTAGAATTTATCTTCAGTTGCGGTTGAAGAGAAATGATTTAATCTTCTGCCAATCTACCATAGTCCTTACTGACGGAGGCACATAATATGCGCTATCAGCAGAGGGAGAAGTCTACCGCAAAAAGACCACTTCATACGAACAGCCAAAACCAGGTGCACAGATTACTGGAAATATTGCAAATTTATTTATTCATTCCATATTTTTTTTCATTATAGTTACACACTGCAGCTGCAGTTATTGCAGTGAGTCAGCTGGGCTATTCTTATAGTAGTAGTCTATTATTAGTTACCTCACAGCTGAACACTATCTCTTAAGATACAGGTTATCCTAGTTTAAGAGGCAGGGCTCACAATATCTGTATACAGACTTCTGCAGCGTAGTTAGTAAGCATCTTGTTAATCAGTGTATATTAATGTATGTTTCTTTTTGACACTAAACTTTTTATTATTATTATATTCTGTCAACATCTCACCGTGTACACTTAGGCAGAGTGAGTGTGAAGTGAACTGTCATTCCATCTTGTTTGTATGTATTGACAGCTTACTTCATGTTCTGCAGTGCGATTCTGCTGGTCGATTCTGTAAACATGTTGAAGTGAGAGCTTGGTTGAAGTGATCACGAGGTGAGCTGTCAATCCATATAATCAACATGGAATGACAGTCCAGTCCGTGATCACGTTCTTGATTGTATAAATTGAGAGCTCACCTTGTGATCGTTTCACCCAAGCTCTCACTTCAACATGTTTACAGAATCGACATTCTGTAAACATGTCGAAGTGAATTGACATTTTTACAGAATCGACCGGCTGCTGTAAACAAGTTAAAGTAAAAACTTAGGCGAAGTGAACGACACGTGAGCTGTCAAACCATACAAACAAGATGGAATGACAGCTCACTTGTCATTCACTCCACCTAAGCTTATACGGTGAGAGGTTTACACAATCGCACTGGTGATCCCACTGATTAATTAACTGTCCGATGTACATTAGGCAATCATCACCTATATACTATACTAATCTAATCTTACTAGCCTGCTGTATTCTCCCAAAGCAGGGCAGATGCCTTCCTTTACCATTTTTAGTCAATTTTCATTTCTGTGCGGGCCAGCCTATTTGTAGTAGGAGTCGATTCTTTTAGCCAAATTTTTCATCTGATACGCGTATGACCGAGTCAGATGTCCGGTTTTGCAGCTTTTCGGGTAACGTCAATAACTAAGAACACTAGGTACCCAAATGTTATCACAGCATGAATTTATTCCTACCTCCTTAGAATGACTGTTAATAATAAACATATCTGAGTAGAAATCTTCTGAAAGAAAATACGTGTCTTACTGGGCTAAAACTTACTGGTTAGCAAACGATCCGACTTCAATCAATTACCTTGGATAAATAAATGAAGGGCAAACTTTGAGCAAGGCTGCTTGTCTGTTGCCGCGGAGCTAGGCAGCGGAGCGGAGTAACTGATTAATGCGAAGCGGAGTTGCGGACTGTGTCTGCCCATTGATGCGGAGCGAGCTAGTGCCGAGCGGAGTTGCGGACTGTGCGGAGGTCACGAGACGAATTATTTGACCGAACTGCCATTTTTTCCGCTTCCCCGCTCCGCTACCTTGTTCTGCTACCCGGTTTTGTATGATATTTTAAACTAGTTCGCAAGTCCCTGTCCACCGAAGTGGAGCGGAGATTTTATGCAATTTCATTGGTTAATATTGGGACAACTCCATTCCACTCCTCTCCTCTCCGCCCCAGTGGAGAGTCAGCCTAATTGTGCCTTGATTAGTGATGCCTTAGAAAAGTTAACTTTGACGAAAAGGTTAGCTACCTATTGACTTATTGATTGTAGGTCGGTTGGCTGGGAGATTAAATTGTAGTTAGAGGAGAGAGACTGATTTAGCTCGATATATTGATTAATAATACAAAATGAAATAAGTTAGTGAACTGTCCGCAAACGTCGCAGTTGGTCTTGATTTCTTGAATATCACAGATATCGGCTTCTGGTGTACCAACATTGTGTAAAATTGTACATTTTGATGCAAAAGCGCAAACTTTGTAATTGCAGCTGTGGCGGAATAGTCGAAGTCAAGAAGGCCGTTATGGATCCAAGAGACTGCCATGACAAATGCCACCGTTTATCAAACCACGTTTTTCAACACAAGAAATACAATTTAAAAAACATAAAATTTAGTAGATGACAAATATTTCTTTGGTAAGACTGTTTGTCTAGCTTTCGGGCTTCTTGGTACATATTGTAACTGTCAAAGGGTCATGGTCAATGTCAAAAGGTCCTCATGGGGATATAAGGAGGAATCAATAAAATAATAATATTTTGAATAATATATATATTATTTGTTTGTACCTATACGGTCCAATGTCTCGCTGATGGTGGCGCGTGTTTTGGATCATTTAGTTCCCTTCAAAATGGTTGAGCTGAATGGTGCTGATGCACGCGTCATATTCGTGAACAGGTGCCGTCAGTGGAGACTGGTCATCCCTTAGTTGCCACTGGCTCATTTTAATATTTCATACTTTAAATTGTTTTTTCTTTCTTAACATTGTTCTCATATATAGAAGCAACAAGGTTAATGTTAATGTAATGGTAATGTTTTAAAAGAGTGGCCGCAATAATTTAAATCGTTCAAGTCGCTCTCAAGTTATGCGCGTATGGATAGATTTTATTTGTTGGTATACGGATCCTTTTTATATCTACCAATTCATGTTCGGTTAAGGGAAAAACGATATCACTGATATGTTCCTTTAACGGCCATTATTCAGTGCCCTATTGTTCGAATTCATGATTTGTTGACACGAAATAAAAATGGCGGTTATGTCAGTACACAAGTACAGTCGGGAAAATTAAATGATGTTTATTACTTTAAAAGTGACACTTTATTTAGTGTATTTATAAAAATATTCGGCTTGCTTATTTAAAAAAAAATATCTGTATCTGGATCATATGAGGGTATTTTTTCTATTACTCAATTAACGCGAATATTTTGACAAATAGTCTGTAAAGATCTAACAGTGCGTTAATCATGAAAAGTCTACTTTTGGGGAGAGTAAAAAAAAATATAATATAAATATTTTGAAATTGGGAATCAAATTAGTCAGGTCAGCAGTCTCCTTTCTATTTGATCGAATAAAGGCGGCTTAATTATCTTCATCAAATTACATAAAATGATAAATCCTGGCAAAAATTACTTTGATTTGAATCCGAAATCCGAGGTAATCCGAAAGCGTCCATGCAAATAGTACTGTACTACAGTATGGCTACTTCGTTCTTCCGAATTGGAGACTCATGGATGACGGAGAGAAATCGGATGACGGTAGTCGGATCTAGTGCGTAAACTAGTACCTTACACAAAGTTATATGTCTACTTCAGAACGGATTTTTACAGATTCGGATCGGATTCAATGCGTAACTGTTTTACGCACAAGTGCCACCTTGAGATTGTATGATGCTTTGACGTCATAAAATGACAAAGAATTTTAGTCCAGAAGACTGTAGTTACAGCCATAATGAAGTTTCACTTTACTAGGGATTGTCACCAAAAAAGGTAAACAATGAATTCACCTATGGAAATACCAATTTATTGCTGACGGTAGTCAAAGTCAAAGTCAAAGTCAAAGTCAAAACGTTTATTTCAATTAGGTCATTAAACGGCGCTTTTGAACGTCATCGTTTACAGTTCAGTAAAAATAATAATATTACATTAATAAATTGACTCTACTGTCCATTCGGAAAGGTAGATTCTTGTGGAGAAGAACGGACAAGAAACTCCATAATTACTCTTTTTAAATAATGATTTTACAAAATTTGATATACAAAAATTAATTTAATATTATGTGAGGACGATGCACCCAGAGTATGCTACTTATAAGAACAAAGTATCACCAGCAGAGGTAAACTTATTCGTAGTAAAAAGACATGGTCCTTTGAAGCAAATTGACATAATCATTTAGCCGGAAAATGTTATTAGCTACGAAAACTTATCCAGACGAAAAATACTAACATGAAATATGTAACTTTTAGGTAACTAGGTAAACGACTTTTGGAAATATAAACTCACTAGCTGCTGTCCGCGGCTCCGTCCGCGTAAATTTATAAAATTATCCCAAGGGAACAATGCTCCCGGGATAAAAGAATTGTATATGTTATTCCAGACTATAATGGACCTCTGTGCCAAGTTTCTCTGTTCAGTCGTTCTGATGTGATTGAGTAAAGAACATCAATTCAAACATCCTAACTTTCGCATTTATAATATTAATATGGATGTTGCCATGCCATATAGCTAAAATCTCTTAGAATATAATTAGGTCGTGTAGAGATTCTCTTCCATCAGCACCTCTTTTGAGGTTTATGAACTTAATGGCTCATCTTAATAAAAAGACAACATTAAGATAACCTCCTCAAGTGGAGGTTCT
Organism: Mamestra configurata; assembly: GCA_002192655.3. Taxonomy (NCBI): domain Eukaryota; kingdom Metazoa; phylum Arthropoda; class Insecta; order Lepidoptera; family Noctuidae; genus Mamestra; species Mamestra configurata. The sequence goes on from NDFZ01005191.1 coordinate 332,384, forward strand.
CGGATGGCTCCGATCTTCAGTGTTTGTGTGGCGTTGCTCCGCAGTCTATGGCTCACCTCTTGTCTTGCGCCACATGCCCTGTCACCTGTACATGTGAAAACTGCGTCAGCGAACGGTGTTGCCGTTGCTGAGTACTGGACCAAGCATAAAATTTGATAACTGTATTTGCCACCGACACGCTAAGAAGAATTAGAATTTTATAAGATAGACAGAAGTAGGAAGTAGGTTGCTCTAAGTGTCTGCATGTAAAATTCTGATACTCAGCTTAGTCCAGTTAGACTGAAAGCCAATCTCAATGAATTTTGGAAAAGGTAAGACGGAATGATTTTTCCACCGAAGTTGCGCGCAATACTGGAACGGTGTGAGGATGCGTATTGCGTATCGAAGTTTTGAAAAGATGTAGCGGCATCAATGCCGCCACATGAAAAACAAAGAAGGGAAATTTGTACGGCAACAATAAGAACCGCAGCGCCATCTACGACGAACTAACAACGAAATCCTGCATCGCGCAAGCAAAGTTCTCCGTGTGATTTGAACATATACAACAGTCCGAATATCAACTATCGGGCAGTTGCCCACCAGACACAATAACCGTCTGGTTCGGAGGATCCTCCCCTTTTCGGTGTAGGTATGCGGGACTTTACTCACTGTTCCGCATACCTCTATAAGGACGTGTAGCTATTGAGCTATCCGTGTACACATTCTACTAGGCTTGCGTCGTTAGCACAAATCTCTCGCTTCATGTCAAGATTTTTTGCCAGAACCGCATAGGAAAATGAAATGTTCTGGTTGATTTTTTCCTCAGGCACCGCCTAGCTACCTGAAACATCTTTGGTGGATAAGCACCCTAAAAGTTCGACAGACTCTTTATTAGAACAATAAGTTCATAACAGGGACTTTGTAACAAAAAACATTATTATTATATGTTTTGTTGCCAAGTCCGATAAAGTTTTATGTAGGTACACATCAAATATTTTCCATTGTCTGCCGAGAATTTTACGATTCTTACCAAAAAAGTAAACTAATTTAAGGTAAGCTACAATGAAAGTTTTTATCATTTTTCCAAGTTTAAAAAAATAACATAACATAAACATGTATTTCCGGTATACTACAGCAGAGGTTATACATTTTGGACAACCAAATTTCGCACTCCAGGCTACTAATGAACCAGGGTTGCGGAATTTGTTCGAAAGAGTCACCGCGGCCCTGGAACGCAAAGGGCTTTAGAAGGAAGACAGATGGGTTGTAGTCAGCAAGAGTCTGACACGCCCTTCCGCTCTTGGTGATGCATAAAAAGGAAAAAAAAGGTTACTAATGAAAATTCCAGGTGGAAAATCCATGATAACTTTGCTTTACCCGGAAATCGATTGCAGATCTCATACTCAACAGTGTGAGGTCCGCTACCTCTGCCACTAGATCAGTGAACCACGCTTCTAGGAAAAAAATGGATTTTGTAAAAAGTTGTGCCACTAATCAAAATTGCAATAAAATAAAACAATAAAAATAGCAACGACGCCTTGACTCGCTCAATTTCGGTTTAAATGTTGTTGTATGAAAATTTAAATTAATACTATATACCATCTTTATAATTTCATCACTTTTATCATTATAAGTACCGGATACAATAACAACACATTGCGAAAGTTCTATATGTTTTGGAAAACAGGTTTTAGGGACTATATTATGAAGTTTTAGATTAGAATACGTGACAGAGATAGAGCTACAAAGACAACCTGCATCCCTTTTCCAATGGTTTTATAACTTTCAGTAACGCCTCCAGGGAGAAAATTGTAGCGATGAGTAGGTAATAAAGTGGCTGTTACTAACTAATTCTAAGGCTTATTCAACGTATTAAAACGACCAAACAATATCAAAAACAATATCCGTCGAATACACAAAGGTATTACAAAATTGACATGGCTTTGACGTTCACACAATGGAACAAATGGTGGCACTTTAATTAACAGATTTTAATCCTCCAAACATTCTTGTTAAGCTGGGATAACGGATTGTATACGTTGTAGCCTTTTGTATTTGAATATTGAATTTACTGAGAGTGTAACATGCTTTGGGGCTTGATTGATATAAAGTAAAGATAACCTAACCTAGTAGAGTAGAGTAGAGTAGGGACTCCATTTTCCGCACTTAGACTCTTATTCGGTCCGTTGTACGTAGGTGTCCTGGCCACGTTAGCCAGCCTAGCTCCGCCCAGAAGCGCAGAAGTTTCCTGGGAGCTTCACAGGCTTCGCGGAGCGACCTCACCGTTCCGAGGATTTGTTCACGTTGGGTAGCCACGGCCTCGCATTCCAGGATGACATGGGCGGCTGTTTCTTCGGCATCAAAGCAGCCTCTGCAGAGTGGGCTGTCTGTGGCGCCTATGTTAAAAAGATGTTTGTTGAGGGGGCAATGGCCCGTAATTGTCCCTATTATTGTTCTGAGGTTAATTCTACTTAGGCTGAGTAGTTGTTTTGTTAGTCGTGGGTGTACACTCGGCATAGCCATTTTTGACTGCCTGCAGTCTGTAGCCCTTGACCATTTGTTGTTATGCAGTTCGGTGGATCTCTGGCAAATCCATGTACGAAACTGTGAGAAAGGTAGGGGAAGGAGTGGGTACGGGCCTAGCACTGCCATCTCGGAACCTCTCTTTGCAAGTTCGTCTGCGGCGTCATTGCCTAGGGATCCACTGTGCCCCTTGATCCACTGGAGGGTGATTCTGTTGGACAGCGATATACTCTCCAGGGCGAGGTGACACTCAGAGATTAATTTGCTGTTAGTTTGTTTGTTTTCTAGGGCTTTGAGCACGGCAAGGCTGTCAGACACGAGTCTGATTGCGTAGTTGTGTATCCCTAGGTGATTTACGGCTGTTGCGGCTTGTGTTAGGGCGACACACTCGCATTGGAATATCGAGCTGTGTTCGCCAAGTGGTAGGTGGAAGTTAATGTTGAGGTCAAGGGAATGTACGCCAGCCCCTGAACCCTTTGGAGTTTTTGAGCCATCTGTGTAGATGCGTACTTCATCAACTCCTGACTGATCCCTTTCTTCCTCTGTTGTTTGTATGTTGTAGCTTTTGTTGAACATGGGTTTATTTGGTGTTCTGTCACACGGGGCAGCGATGAGAGGTTGGTACTCAATCGCCCGGTCCAGGATGCCTGCGTGCGGGCTAGTATGATTCTTACCCCATATGCCTAAGTGCATAAGCCTGATGGCTGCTAGTGCTGCCTCCTGCTGTATGTACAAGTCAAGGGGAGTTAATTGAAGGGCTATCTCCAATGCTGTAGTCGGGGTTGTCCTCATGCAGCCAGTGATAGCGGAACAGGCTAGCCTTTGGAACCGCTGGAGCCTAGAGACGGTGGTCGTGAGCTCAGTCCTCGTCCACCAAACCAAGGCGCCATAAGTCAGCATTGGTCTGATCACGGCTGTGTAAAGCCACAGCGTGATCTTTGGAGATATCCCCCAAGTTTTTCCTAGCATTCTTTTGCATTGGTAGAATGCGATTGTGCTTTTATTAAGTTTGTAGTCAAGATGCTTGTTCCAGAGCAATTTGCTATCAAGGATCACTCCCAAGTACTTGACTTCTCCTTTGAGTGTTAGTTCGATGTTGAAAAGTTTAGGAAGTTTATGAGGTCCGAGGACTCTCTTGTTAGTAAACATTATTAGTTCTGTTTTGGAGGGGTTGACCGATAATTCGTGTTTTGCACACCAATTCTCGATTATTTTGAAAGCTTTCCTCATGAGATCGCATAAGACGCCTTCAAATTTCCCCGTGATTAAAATTGCTATGTCATCTGCATAACCCACCGAGTACAGACTGCTAGCGTTGAGCTCTGCGATGAGCTCATTAACAACTAGGTTCCACAGTAGTGGTGACAGCACCCCACCCTGTGGGCAGCCTCTACTTACGATGCCTCGTGTGGTGGTGTTCACAGTAAATTGAATAGCTCGGTATTTTAACATGTTGTGAATCCATTCTATGAGTGTTGGCGCCACACCGTGCACGGCCAGTGCCTGGCCGATGCTGGTGAAGTTTGTTTTGTCAAAGGCACCCTCAATGTCAATGAAGGCGCCCAGTGTTGGGTTTTTAGCTTTTAGAGCATTTCCTATGCGTGTGACTACGCAGTGGAGTGCGGATTCAGTTGATTTGCCTGCACAGTAGGCGTGTTGATTTGGGTGTAAGGGTTTAAGTAGCGAAATTTGGTCCCTAATCCTTCTGTCCCCAAGCCTCTCTAGCGTCTTCAGGAAAAACGAGGTGAGACTGATGGGTCTAAAGGATTTTGGCTGAGAGTAATCGCTCCTACCGGGTTTCGGAATAAAAATTATTTTTACTTCTCGCCATATCAAGGGGATGTAGCGGTGGGCTAGACAGGCACGGAATACCTTGACCAGGTATTCAGCTAGTGAGTCTCCGCTCCATCTGAGCAGAGCCGGAAAGATACCATCCAACCCTGCTGCCTTGAACGGTAAGAAGGTGTTGATTGCCCATGTTATTTTGTCTTTGTCTATTACTTCTGATGCCACCTCCCAGTCTAGGTAGCTCGTGGACCTTACCCTATGCGGTCCCCAGATCTGTTGGGTCGCAATGCGGCAGCCTGGGAAGTGGGTGGTGAGAAGTAATTCGCTAGTTTCAGCATCGTTAGTTGTGTAGGTGTTGTCTGATTTTTTGAGGCATCCTATTGAGAGATCTGTCTCGGCGGCGAGACAGGTTTTGACCCTCATTGCCTGGCTACTATTTTCAATGTTAGTACAAAAGCGCCTCCAGCCTTTCTTTCCTCTGAGGCGTATTAGTTTTTTAAAAGTTCGACGGATTGTTGTATAACGGTCCCAGTCGCCTGGCGACCGTGTGTTCATGGCTCTGTTGAACAGCTTCCTCAGCCTGTGTCGGTGTCTTTCTAGTTCTGGACCCCACCAGGATTGCCTTGCTCCCTGCCTTGGTACAGTAAGTGGGCAAGACTGTTCATAGCTTGTTAGAAGGATTGATGTAAGGTTGTTTACGTGTTCATCTAAGTTGGTTAAAGGGATTTCAGCTGGAAGGAGGGGTAATTTATCAAACTCTGCCTTGACTAGCCTGCTGAATTTGGATTTGTCTGTGTTACGAGGAATCCTCCTCGGTTGTGGTTGTGGTAGGTTGAAGTTAATGGTATATCGAATCCATCTGTGGTCCGAACATGATAGTTCGTTGGACACATGCCAGTCCTGAATGGAGTTGGAGATACCTATACTTGCTAACGTTAGGTCTATTATTGTTTGTGATCGTGCATTAATAAAAGTTGGTTCAGAACCTTTGTTGAGTAATACAAGATTATTGCTAAGAATAAAGTCAAGCATTGCCTCACCTCGGTTGTTGGTTTTGACATTACCCCAGAGAGTGTGATGCGCGTTGGAATCGGTTGCGATGATTAGTTCCAGTTTCTCCCTTTCGCAGTACTGCACCAGCGAGGCGAGCTCTGGTAGGGGCACGTCCTCGTCGCCTGGCAGGTAGGCCGAGGCGAGGACGATGTCCGGGAGATCCTGTTCTATTCTGGAAAGCCTTGTTGCTGTCAGGTCTCTTGAACAGAATTCGTTGATTAATAGGTTAGGTACATGTTTTGGGATAAGGATGCAGGTTCGTGGATTACTTACGGAGGTATCTAGCAGCAACTTACCTCCGATGTTTGCAAGACCACATATCCTGCCGCCCCTAATCCACGGCTCTTGGATTAGGGCGATGGTCTTTTCGTGTTGGTTGTCCAGCACTCTGCGCAAGGTAGCCGACGCAGTTTGGCTGTGCTGGAGGTTAGTTTGCAGGATCTTAGTTGTCCCGCACGGGAGAAGAGCAGAGGCTGCCGTCATCGTCCTCACTCTCCTCCCCCGCAGGAAAGCAGTCCTCGTCTGAAGTTAACCCAGGCGAGGGTGGATCCTGTGTTGGTTCCTCGTTGTTAGTGGTCGTCTCCATCTCGACCGGGGAAGAAACCCGCTCCTCCACCTCCCCAAAGGTCTCCATCGCGTGTGGCGACGGGGACCGCCCGGGCGGCGGCGGACCAGGCTCCAGTCCAGGCGCGACGGGGGCTGTTGTTGTTGTTGTTGTTGAAGGCGCGGTTACCCCCTCACTGGCCGCACCCTCCTCCAAGATGCGGATGTAGATGCTGCCCATGAGGTAGTACACGCGCCTTTCTTGGTCTTTTATTGTTTTGACCATGGACTCCGGCACACGGAAGAAAAGACAGGTACCCGGGGGCTCTTGTCTGACCCTTTCGTGTGTCAGGGTCCAGGTGTTGATTAGGAGGTTAGGGTTTTGGCGGGTAAGGAGTTTGAGTAGTGCCGGAGTGTCCTCGGTGTTCTCCGGCACGAACAGCATACACAGCGCCTTCTTTGGTATCTCGGCTTGGGGCCGAACGGTTAGACTGGTCCCTGATATCGGGGACGGCATGTTGGAGGTGATCCGCTTGAGCCAGGCCAGTGTGGCAACGTCCTCACACCAGGTTTTAAGAACGCCTTCAGCGAAGTGGGCCTTTCCTCGAAAGTGGATCGCGGTGTTTTCAGTTGGGTTGGAGGGGTCGGGCTCTGCCATAAGCAGTGCCCGGATCTGTTTTTCGATGTTGAGACGGATCCCCTCTGCTTGTTCTTGCGTCATGTCCTCAAAAGGCTCGGTCATGACGGCGACGCACAGTTCATTGTTCCTGTACGACGCGGCCGCTTCGGCGTAGCTAACCAGGGAACCGTCTACCATGTGGGAGCGAGCAGGTTTGCTCTTCTTGCCTATCCCAGTCGGTGTGACGGTATCCTCGGGTCGCTCACGCTTCTGCGCCCTAGCAGAAAGTTCCCCGTCGGTGGTTCTGTGTTTTTTTGGTCCCCTCGGTCTCAAGCTGCGCTTGCGCTTGGTCGCCGCGGTAGCGCCCGCTGGTTTTGCCGTTGTTTCCGACACTACCACCGGGGCCGCCACAACTTCGTGCTGTGCAGTCTTGACCGATGCAGACAGACGCCTCTTGGAGGACGATGTCTTGCGGGAGACGGTGGTCCAGGTTTGTTTGGCCGGAGATTGAATGGCTTCTCTAAGAGACGACATATCGATCCCGGTCGTGTTGGGTGTCCCTGCCGGTGGGGCTTCGGTCAGACTCGCTAGGTCCCTCCCCGAGACTACTGTCGCTGACGCAGCCCTAGTGGGCGCATCCACGCCAGCAGCCGCCGTTGAGTCGCCATGTACGAGAGCTTCCCTAGGCCTTGCAAACAGAGTTGTGTTGGTGAGCGCATCCTTGGACGCAGATGGGGTTGGCGTTGCCTTCGACGCAGCCTGGTTTGGCGCATGCCTGGCGTTTGCCTTCCTCATCGCATCCTTGGACGCAGCAGATGTATGTGGTTTGTTGTGGCTAGGGGCATCGGAGGACGCAGCCTTAGACGGTTTTCGCTTCGGCGCATCCTGAGACGCACCTCTAGTTTTGGTTATGATCGGCGCATCAGAAGACGCAGCCTTAGGTGTTGTGCTTGTGTTGGTTTTTGGCGCATCCGAGGACGCTGCCTGAGTTTTTGGTTTGAAATGTTTTGTCTCGATGTCCATGGGTTGGATTATTTTGACTTCACCGTTGGAGCTCTCCACCCGCCACGGAGCCCACAAGTCGGGGACGCCACTCGCTCCACGAGTGGACGTCAGAGCTACTCCTCCGGTATAGGATCAGCTTATTGAGAAGTAGACGAGCCCGCACGCAACGGAGGATCACAGGACTGTAACCGACACGAGACTATGTCGCCACTCATCCCACAATCCCACGCCGCGTCGGCTGCCCCCCCTCAAACAAACCGATCCTCGCTTTACAACCCGCTGATGGGATGCCCCAGCCGATTGATCATGGATAGCTACTCCACGACCACCCGTGTGAGAGGAAATCCAGACGAAAGTGATGTGTTGTGTGCAACCTGCTCCACTCAATCACCAGGATTCCTTCATCCCTCCGTACGGGTGCCCGCGCACGGCACAAACACGCGGGAGGTCATTACTATCCAACATCTTCTCTTGTTCGATGGTGGACACCCAGGGGCATGACCTCGCCACCCCCGGGCTATTTCGCCTGGTGGTTTCAGTTACGTCTAGTTCTGAAGGAATTAGACCAAAAACAGGGTGGCAACCTCGGGAAGGTACACCACCAGACTTGCCTTGAGGATCTACACGACCGTCGCGCTCACCCTCAAAACCACGCCACCCTACCACCTCTGAGGGAGGCGGTAGGATAGGCCTGTATCTACACTACCAAGCAAGCAAGGCATGTCGTTGTGCAACCGCAAAAGCATAAATACAGAACCCACCCCAAAACATTACCTAACCTAACCCAATTACTTAGGGTTTATCTGGAATTTTCCGGCTTTCAATTAAAACAAAATAATATAATATATAATTAAATTAATAAATTATTTATTGTTATTTATAATGTTTCCTATTACTGCTTGTCTGTGTATCAACTGACTCTTTAGTTTGTATATATTTTTATTTATGTACATTAATAAAATATATATAAACTTGAGAGAGTCAGTTTCATAAAATAAATAAAGTTAAATACTGTAAGGAAATGATTAAATGGCAAAATGTCCGGACTTTTTTTGCAACTGTTTTGCTATTTATCAAGATTTTAAGAGCGGTTATGCACTGCATCCGATCCGAATTCGTGAAAAATTTCATATAAAAAATCGGACCGAATTCGGATATTGCTTTCGCACCAATCCGATCTCTGCTCAGGGGTCATCTTTGGATATGTCCGTTTGAATCCGAGGTAATGCAAAAGCGTTCATACAAACAGTATTACGGCTACTTCGATCCGTCAATATTTTTTCCGAATTGGAGACTGACGGATAGAAATCGGATGACGGAAGTCAGATTTAGTGCGTAAAATACCATACAAATAGCTCTGATTGCTTCGGAACCTATTTTCACGGATTCGAATGATGGTTCTTTTACTCAAACACGCACATCGGAAACATTTATTTGACTGCTCAGTGTTGAAATTCGGAATATTTCAACATTCCAACTCTCAATCATATTTTTGCTCTTTGCTGTTGTCTTTCAATCAATGAACTACTCAGCAAGGTCTCTCTCAAAATATATTTTAATCAAAACAATTCCACAACTATTCAAGAATCTATTATTTAATATTAAGAGTAGGTAGGTGGTAAGCTGATATTCTCTTATAATTGAAGTATCGAACTTAAAATATCCGTTGTTAAGCTACGATCGAAACCATCAGAAATGACGAGACCCGATTTCGACCCGGTTTCTCTATTTAAGAACCCTAGTTTATCAGGACAATCTCCAATCCAATATCAACTTCTAATCGGTTTCAAGAAGTACTTATTGAGTACTTGAAAATCTTCATTTAACAAATACCTAATACTTTTCAAGTACAAGTACTCGAGCCCTTAAATATCGCCAACTCAGATCTAAAGATAAATCTCGGTTTAAGAGGTATTGACGCGGTTATTTTCGGTAAGTACCGTTTGGAAAACATTGTTGGTTTCGTGATTGTAATCAGGTGCTGTAATTATATTCGATTCGATCCGAATTTAATTGTTCGCTTTTCATATTTTTTTAATTTTAGTTTTATGGATAAGTGTTTTACGGTTTGAATTCATGTATTTCTAAAGATTACAAATCACTTTACAGAAATATATACTTAACATAACTAGATTTAGGTAGGTATACATTTTTGCTGTCTTGGAGTATCGAGAGCTTATAGTGTTGACATTACGAATTTTAGAAGGTAATTTTATTGTTAAAATTTTTGTATTGACTACCGCCGTGCGGCGCGTTAATGCGTTCGATGCGGTGACTCGTTATCTTTGTTTTTGTGTTTTAAATCTAAGGACTCGTTCACACTAGAGGCAAATAAAATATATTTGTTAATTAAAATTTTTTTAGAGATGTATTTAGCAGTTTTTTAAATAGTAATAACTTTAAGTATTAGCTATGTATCAAACTATATTTTTTGCTGTACCCTGACAGGGTTTACAACGGCTCTAAGCCTTTTATTAACATCTTGTTTTACCTTGTGGAACGCAAATAAACGAATATGAATATGAATATTCAGATATATGAACACATTGCTCACCTTATTGTATTTTATTGATATTGAATAAGTATAGAGTTATTTTTCTGATCAACCAACTTTCTTTTAGGCATCATACAAAATAGGTCTCCTGGTCAATATATCTTTGCTCGCATAACTTGGCTTAATGTAGGGTACATCTGATTTTTTAAGGAGTATTTTTGCATTTGTCTTTGATTGATACGTGAAGTAATATCAGAAGCCAATAAATCTAACACCAGTCTTGCCGAGGGCATCGTGTTACCCAGTTAGGTATTGACTTTTGGAGGTCAGATAGATAGTCGCTTCGTGTAAATTAAATTATTCTGATTCTTCGAAAAAAAAAAAACGTTGCCCTACACTACGAATTTCTCCTGTTCTACTGTATCGTGGGTGTGTTTACAAAAATAGGAACTCACATACACAAACAGCCAGACCCGGAATAACTATCTGTAGGCAATACAAATACTTAAATACTTGTTCGGTGCGGGAATCAGACCCGCAACACGCAGCGCAGCAGCCAATCGCTGAACCACTGCGCCAACTGTGTCGTCGAATTAAAGACGGCTCGTACATTTTGATAGACTCATGGGTTTCTGTTTGGCTTAAAGTATCCTCTAGAGCGTTTCCGCACTGCATCCGATTCGAATCCGAATTTGAGTTCCGAGTTCTATCCGAGTTGGAAATGTAAAATTTGGACGGAGTTCGGATCAAGTGCGTAATGTCTCCTAGAAGTAGTTGGTACCTACTACGCCTAATTCGGACCGACAACTCTCGGATTCGGATCAGATGCAGTGCGGAACTGCTCTTAGTGATTTATCTAAATACCCAGCTCTAACTCTGATCGTATTTTGGAATGAAGTCTTATTTTACCTTGTCGTGGACGATCAAAAAGTTATTTTATACAAGAGCAACTTCCTGAATTTCAGTTTGTAAGACTAATGACAGTTAAAAAGCTCGGCTTTGCATAATGTATGTATATCTTTATCTTCCTTTGTCTTTGAAGAGGGCTCTCGGCTTGTTGAATGAAAAATGTTTCGGAATTTATACCTACTTGACTTTCTAATCGAAGTCATTTAGGTCAGACATCGATTGGAGAGGGTAACTTGTTATGAATCGGTTTCCAATGTTGCTTTACATAGGTTTGTCCTAACCAATGGCCATCGGCGTGAGAGATATTATAGGGCACTAGATATGCTCAATGGAAACAATCCAATCAGTCATTTATTCAAATTAGGCTAAGAGCCAGCACTTTCTGAATGTCCAAGTTTTACATAAATAAATAATAATGATAACAAAACTTTATTTCTCCATTTACAATTTATACAAGAATATGTAGAACAAAGAAAAACATATTAATTAAAAATTGCATGTAACACAGGTTATCGACCTCTGGCACCCAAGCCAAGATTAAACTTGTGTTATGGGTGCCAGGGCTCACTCTATTAATTATATCCACTTATTATTCCAAACAATTTTGGCGTTACCTACATCAGACTATAACACTATAAAAATAGAACAAAGACAGTCCCCTAAAACGCCCGCCCGTCACCACTTCTCAATGAATTAAGACCTAATTATCTATTTCTTATTTATTTAAACTTTATGTACAATGTGGTACATGGGCGGACTTAATGCATCAAGGCATTCTCTACCAGTCAACGTTTGAGTTAAAAAGACTACACTGTGGTAGGTGCACAACAAATAAAAATGAAATTTAAAATAGAATTTTGTTTCGGAAAGAATACAAATAATGTGTATAATTCTAATAAAATACATTTACATATATATGCTGAAATAATTAACTACTTAATATGAAATTTTATAATAATCTTACTGATTAAGAATGACAGGCTTTAAAGTAGTGTTTTCGGATTTAACTAATCATCATGGAATACTTATATTGTGTGTACAGTGAAGAAGTAGTTAGTATATATGACTGGCCTGTTGGTCGAGTGCTTAGTGACCCTGACTGCTAAGCCGGAGGTCGTGGGTTCGATTCCCACCCAGGACAAATCTTTGTGTGATGAGCATAATCATTTGTTCTGTGTCTGGGTGTAATTTGTCAATAATATGTATGTATTTAGAAATATATAAGTATGTTTATCAGTTGTCTGGTTGCCATAGCACAGGCTCTGCCTAGTTTGGGATCGGATGACCGTGTGTGAGTTGTCCCACGATATTATTATTATTATTATATATAATCAAGATGGAATGACAGCTTACTTCATGATTACGTGACATCTTGATTTAATGGATTGACAGCTCACACAAGTTACTTCTAGGCAGGCGTGCTCCATCGTCGACAACATCATCACTTTCCATCAGGTAACATTGTTCTGTAACACAAGCCCGTCAATAATCAGGTAGAGTCGGTTTACGGACGATAGTTTAACGTGACAACGTCATAACAAAACATTGATGAAATTATCGTAACGTTACAATGAGCGTTACGTTACAATGAGTCATACTTTTTCATGCGTGCTGCCGGCGTTCATTTATTAGACGTTGTCACGTCAAAAATCTAATGTACATTTTCACTGATTTCAAAAACTCACCATTGCAGCTGTATCTCCTGAATCCCGGAAATAATCTTAATCCAACGATACTTTAATATTTACATTCGGTCACCCCCGGGAGCGATAGCTCGATACGGCGAGAATCAGGGCGAACCGATTTGAAAATCGAATCACGCATCGTTATCGATATCATGATATAGACTTTTATGCATATCTACTGTAGCATATAATAATAACAACAACAGATATGCAAAGAGTTACGATAAACACCACAACGCTATAAATTTTAACGATCCGTTTGGTGGTAGGGATAGTTAAAGCCACGGTTTAAACGAATACTAGCTTCTGCTAGCGGTCATGTATGTTAAGATAACATTATGGTAAAAGTACGTGCTTCCGGAATTAAGAGTACAAGATACTCAGAGGTTAAATCTAACTTTATACCAATATTGAACAAAATTAATTATAACAATTTAAACAAACATCCACAAGTTACTTTCGTATGTATTATATTAGTTCGGGAGGCCTGAATATGGAAGTGCTATCATCGATATAGGAAAAAAAAACAGCGAACGTTTCACTTCTGACCCTTTTTGGGACATGCAATTCAATATTTCTGATCCGCAATTTGGTTTTATTTGACTTTTTATAGATATTCGAACATACATTATAATACGGTTCGTACTCCGTCAAATCAGTATATTTGTTGGTTGTAGGGTGTAGCGGCATCAAAGCCGCCACAAGAAAAACTAACGAAAAAAAATTTGTACGTCAACAATAAGAACCGCAACGCCATCTATCCCGTCAGCAGCGAACTTCTAACGAAATCCTACATCGCAGAATCGAAATTTTCCGTGCAATTTGAACACATACATCAGTCTGAATATTAACTATCGGGCAGGGCAGCAGAACAACCGTCTGGTCGGAGGATCCTCCCTTTTCTGTAGAGGTTTGCGGGACTTTCTTTGAGAACACAGTTTTGTTGCGAGTGTAGAAGTAAATCAATAATTTTATGAAACGATAGTCGCATCAATTAAATTGAAAATTACAACTTGTTTTTTATTGACTCTCATTGAGGGTTTGCTCCGCTGTCATGACGTCGAGAGTCGAGAGAAGATCCGTACTCCTGCATTAACCCCAATTTCTAACAAAAAAAAATAAGTTTTACGTATATATTTACTCTACATTATGCCTGAAAAACTGTCAAACTTCACTTAAGAACACGTTCTTGACTGGAAATACTCAATTCAAAAACCCATTCTAAGGTCTGTGCATAGGGTCGAATCACGTTATAGTACCTTAGTTCTTGACTAAGACACCGTCTGGTGTCCCTAAGCTACCAGACCACAGACCAACTGATTTAATCAGCCTAACCTATCATACCCCGTTGGAAGTTCATGGCTAAATGGGTCAGCAGCCGGCTGTAAGCGACATTAATTTGTTACAATTATGGAAATCTGAACGCGGTGTATGATAAAAGGGGGAAGGGGTAATAGCAGGTTTCAAGGGGTAATAAGATAAAGACATATAAACAGAAGTTTGGTTTTTGACAGAAATAGAATAGGTAGATACTAGTCGTTTTAGCTACCTTCTCTGATACCGCTGCTTTACCTGATCTAGTTACAATAATATTGTTGAGGTAATAATCATACTTTTTCACTAACCCTTGGAGATATAAGTGCGTAGTTGGATTTTCAACTTTCAGCTTTCAGCAAAGCGTTGAAAATACAACTGTGCGTTTTTGTTTCGGCTTTAAGACTGCAAGTCGCGCGGACGACATTGTTGCCATTGCGGGTGTACAAACTAAATGAGGCTGGCACAGGAATGTGGGGATTGGTACAAGAGTAGACAGGTTAGAAGTTCAGAAGTGAGCGAAGTCGGGCTGTTGATAATGATGGAGACTGGCTGATGATTGGTAATCATACCTATTGTAAAGCTTATAACTAAAAAAACCGGCCAAGCGCGAGTCGGACTCGCGTGCAAAGGGTTCCGAATGAATAATTCTTTTTTAACTTGTTTCTTTTAAATTATATACTTCTTATTAGTTTTCTTATCTTTTCTATAGGTAATATTTTATCTATATTGTTTTTCAAAATGTACGCTTTGTAGTTTCGGAGATAAGAGGAATGGTCGAATTTCTTACGATGCTCTTTGATTTGATTTGTCAGATGGTATAGTTGTAAAAACTTTATTTTAATGTTTCTAACTTTCCCCCAACAAGAGGCCCAATTTTCAAGATTTATTTATTTCGTTACGTATCCGTGTTTGGGTCATATATGTGAACCAAATTTCAACTGAATTGTTCCAGTATATTCGGAGAAAATCGACTGTGACAGACGGACAAAAAGACAGACAGACAGACAACCAAGTGATCCTTAAGGTTCCGAAAAAACATTCATAACACAGGTGTTTTTAAGGTTCCAAAAACACAGTAAAAAAAACATTTTAAAATAAACAATCATTTACGATCAAAGTTAAGTTAAAAATAAAATTATGAATTCGATTTACGCGCTCGAACAAAACGGTAAACCAAAGGATTTTCCACATGAAGTTTTTTGGGTGACCCAGATCAAAAAATATACTCCCAAAGCATATTTGTATCTACATTGAGGAAATAATTTCGTAACCAATATATCTTTAATAACCGATACATTTCAAGTTTTATTTTTATATAAACATTTTTTGATATTTAAATATTATGAAGAATGGTTAAAGGCACTCGTGGCTAAGTAATAATAGACACCTGGATCAATCTTCAAAGTTGAGGAATACGTGCCGAAGTCGGGCTATGAATAGGTGCCCAACCATCAGATGCCGTCCATCTGTACATCCCTCTGCCTTGGAAAACATACCAATCAGTTCGCCCTGCCTCGCCTGTCATTTGTGCATCTTTGACGGTTATTACGGGGAGTCAGAAGCCCGAGGCTGCGTTTCCACCAACAATGTGCGAGGACGCGAAGCGAGGAATGTGTTTGTGTGAACCAATACAATCACTTCATTTACCTAGCCTCGCTCTTCGCGGCTCCGGTGGAAGCAGCGAGGTCAAAACAAGCGAAGGATGGATGTGAGGGATGTGTGCAAGAGATGTGTGCTAGCGAGAAACTGAAAAGAGACCGCTAGACATCTCCGCATCGGTCATCTGCGCACCGTTTCACAGCGGCGCTACGCATTCTCGCGCCACTCAGCTACCTCGCAAATCTCTGGTGGGAATGCACCCTAAATCTGACAAAAGTATTTGCAAGGGGTATTGTGTAACACCCCAGTAACTGAGTACTCAGGTGCATCCTGTTAGATTGAATCCCAACACAGCTGGGAAAATCCTACGTAGATTTACGTATTAACATGCTACCTCTTTAAACGTTTTGGAATCATCCGCTAAATTATATCTGCCTTTAAAACATTGTGCCTTATAGACACGGAACTATCTAGAAAACCTTATATTTTCCCAAGAATAATAAGAATCTGAAATTTAATATAAAATGAGACGGGTTCTGGATAGATTCTTACGAAATAAGAGAAATTGTGAATTCTTAATAGCATTCCTGGGAGGAAGGACAATCGAGAAAGGATCTAAACTATTTATTAACGGATAGATAAAATTGCTTGTTTGTTTTTATTTTTGCAGAAGGTAATCTCTGGAAGTATTGAACCGATCACGAACATTCTTTCACTGGTAAAAAGATATTATGTCACCTGAAAATTGCAGACTCCGTAAGATTGTTATAAATCTTTATATGATAACTAGCGGTCCCGACAGACGTTGTCCTGTCCGAACGTTTGCTTTGTGTATGACGAAAAATTATAGAAATCGATGGTAGCGCCACCTACCGAGTCCAATTGTGAATTTAAACCATTCTCGAATCCCCTTGAACACACACAAAAATTTCATCAACATCGGTCCAGCCGTTTAGGAGTTCAGTGACATACATACGTACACAAGAAATATATACCTATATTAAGAAGATAATAATTTCTTAATACCTATATTATAAAAAAAAAAAACGTTTTTTTAAAAGTCACCGGAAAATATTAACGTTTGCAATTTTCCGGTGACATATAGATAAGAGAAGTATCGTTACTTTTCATCGCATATTCACTTTTATCCCGGATCCTGTGAGATAGATATGTAAATTCTAGGCTCGCTCTAACTAAGAGATTCAGGCTTGAAATGCAAAATACATCCATACTGCTACGAAATAAAGTCTCTTTTGCAAGTACCAAATAGTTTCTATGTATTGATGTTTTCGGCACCTTCTATCTATTGGGGCATGGTTTCCGCACTTAGTCCTGATGTTGGACCATTGTGCGTGGGCGATGGCGGCCGTCATTCCAACCAGCCAACCTCCCTCCAGAAGCAGATCAGTCCTCCTAAAGAGTTCNTTCGGCACCTTTAACAGGAAGATATTATCATTTTCATCAACACACAATGGTGCGGACATAATTATTTAAATCATTAGCCAGCCATTTATGTTATCAGTCATTGTATCGAAGCCAAAATATAATTCAAATATTATGAATTCGCTTTCGGTATCAGTTGCAACTTAAAAAAACACACCGGGTGGTCCCAGTCTTACCGGGGACAACTTTAAACATATTTGGAAGTTATTTTTTTGGATGGAAAGTCATATTATTCCTTAGGAACTATGGTAAATTTATAGCCAGGGGTTGCTCAGCTAAAATTGTCATTTTTAATTGAAAAACATTAGAAAGTTTATTCCATAAATACTTAACTAACTATATACACTAGAAATAAAAATAAAAACTCCTAACTAAATTAACCCTAAAATATGGCGTCAAAAAATTCATCCGCATCGCTGTCGACTGGAAGTGTACCTACCCAAAAGACTGGCGGCATTGCCACGTTGTATGGCAATGTTTATTCTTTGACCAAGGTAAAAGCCAGCCCTTGGGTCACGTGAAGTGTCAACTAAGCGTCTCGAGAGATCTCTAAACAAGTTATGTGCACTCGGACCCCAAGACCCGAGAGTTTCAACCCCAAACGGCTCGAAAATATAACTACCAACAAGTTTATTATATTTCCGCCGCTTGAGGTTCTCTGCAGCCGCAGCGGCAGCGCCAGCACAGCACGAAGAGAGAGAGACTAGGAAGATGGGATGGCGCAAGAGTATCGACACAAGTAGCGTATTAATATACGCAATTCTAATATCATAGATGTTAGTGAGATGGTTTGTTAGTCACAGTTTCACGCCTAAATTAATGAAACGATTTTGATCAATTTTATTACAGAGATAGATGGGACCCAGGACTGCCCAGGAGACGGATATAGGCTACATTAGCAACATTACTTGAAAGCCAGTTTCAAGTAATGTTTTGCCATAAGATTTCTTGTATCTTTTTTAAAACCTTTTAACTTTTGAACAATTATATTATAGGATATGGGAGCATAAAACTCTTTGGAGCGAATATATTTGCCCCCGGGTCTATGGGAAAAAGAAATAATTTTCGGATTAAATTGAGTTAGGTAGAAATTATTTTTTTCTTCTGTGTACCTTCTCAAAGTTGTTTAAAAGAATTTTTACCTTTGATTTTGCGATTCCGGAGAACGCACAAGTATCTGAAGGAATATTTTACGATCAGGCTCACTATAAGCCAGCTTGACATTCGAGTTAATTTTATTCAATCAATTGAGGCCCACTTGCACAAACCAGAGTTATTTTTTAACGCCGAGTTACTTTTTTAACCCTGGGTCTGGGTATTTCACCTCGTGTTAGCGACCACCTCAGAGTTATATCTCTGGTTTGTGCAAGTGGGCGTTAGAAGGCCAAGTATCGTGTATGTGTGTGAGTGTGACTCATCTCGGCGACAATCACCGTGAAAACAGCTTCCTTTAATAGATTTTCAACTTTATCGGTAACGGCCAGACTATAAAAATATAAAATAATTGGTATTTTGTTTAAGGGATCTTTTTCTACATTTTATATATTTCATAATCACTATGTCATATACATAGGTATATATACATTAGCATTTTTCAGCAAAAAGTTGTTATTTTGATAAGTATTACAAACAGATAATTCCATTTTATTTATTTGTATCTATACCTAGATTAAAACATAGCTTAAAACAAAGCACTTTCCAACTACAAAATCCAATTATCGGCAAACGCTTTTCGTACCAACAAAACACTAGAAATGCTGAATAGGCATCTCTTAAGTGCGCTTGATCCATAGTAGACTTCATCAATCGATTTCCATCAGGCGGGATTCAGGTTAAGTGCGAGCAAAAATTACCTGTTTTTAAAACACAGGAAGTGGAATTTAGGTACGTCCAGTCCACCTAAAAGTCACTTGGCAACAAGCTAACGACAGTAAGATTTGTGATTGTAAAGTGCTTTTAAATGAAAAGACTTGCCGTGCAACCAAAATGGCTTTTTCAACCAGTTGACTGTGACATTTATCTATTTATATCAGACTGAGAGATTCAAACAACATTGATTGCTGGCCAGTACTCACTAGTTCTAGACTGTACTGTACTACTTACTAGATCCAACCCGTCCCTAGCTGTCCTCCCAGCGACGCACTAAGCCGAGGCCCGTACCCCACTGGGGTTTGTAAGTTTTAATAAGCCCTGGCTGGAGGCTTTAATATTTATATTAAAGCCACCACAGGCAAGCCCGGTTAAGCAGTCGACAACCTCATTGGTTGAACTGCGAGACCCCAAAGAAAAAAATAAAAAAATACAAATGCCAACATTTACTTACAAAAACGCGCTTATATGGAAGGACTTGGGTAGCCCGTACAATTGGCAACCCATCTTAATCGCCTTCACAGCTCAAGGCTAAACGGCAGATGATAGCGAGAAAAGGTCCGATTCCATTGTCCCTTTAAACAAGTCCCTGTGAACAAAGGACAGGATATCAATAGTTCCGATACTAAGCGAGAACCGACGCTAAAAACCACATCCGCGAAGAGATAGCTCTTTGCTTTGTTTGTGCCAAATGTTTGAATTATGTGTTTCGAAACATTTATTTCGATTTTTGTAATCCTATGTATCTTTACATGACCGCGTCCCTGGAATGCAAAAGGGCTTTAGAAGGAACACGGACGGGTTTTAGTCAGTAAGAGTCTGACACGCCCTTCCGCTCCACCCAGAGCGAAAGAAGTCATTTGATGATTTCCCATCCTTAAAAAAAAAAAAAAATGTATCTTTACATAATATAAAACAAAGACGCTTTGGCGCACGTCTGTATCTTTTAAACTGCGTAACGAATTTTAAAGCGGTTTTAATCAATAGACAGAGTGATTCAAGCTAGCTTTTGCCCGCGACTTCGTACGCGCATATCCCGTTTTTCCCCGTTCCCGTAGGAATTTCGGGAAATCCTCTCTTAGTGCTCTCCTACACTCTCCAAGGAAGCTACATGCCAATCAGCTTTCTACGACTAGTAGTTTCGGCTGTGCATTGTCTGTCAGTCACTCAGTCACTCACTCAGTAACGGAAGAATTTTATATATATTAATTATAATTATTATGAAGTTTAGTAAAGTTTCAGTCAATGCTACTGAACAGAGAAAAATTAGATAGAGAGAGTTTAACAAATGCTCGACGTGATTCTTTAAATTGGCATAACTTTTTCATTTATGAACTGATTGACATGAAACAAACACTTAATATTAAGTGAAACTTACTACAATGTATTAGTGAAAACCGCATTTAAATCTGATAAGCTCTCTTTCTGAGATTAGCGTGCACAAACGCACAGACTAACAGACAAACAGATAAACAGACAAAAAATCTAACAATCATTGTTTTGGGTGTTATTTGCGTTGATAAAGGTCCCAATCATATTTTTTCTCATAATATAATATATTCCATGTACAGACAGCGATCCGTTGCATTTTTATTATATCTATAGATAGATAGAAGATAGGTGAACCAACAGCTATTATAACAGATGGATAACAATAACTGTATATGAGACATAAAGCCAATTACAATTAAGGTTCTCACGGGTAAAAACTTAAAAAGTAGTAGAAAACTTTTAGGGTCACTAACAAGCACAATCGAAAAGAATATATATATTACTGAGGTACAATAAGCACTATGCACTTTAAAAAAGTCAGCGTTCAGCCGAGTGCGTGCAGAATAGGTTTTAGTGGTAAAATGGGTCAAATGAGAACTCTTTACAAATAATATTATTATTCATTTATTTTATTTATTTATAATGATAGTACCCTAGAGACAATGGTACAATACTCGTATACCGGGCTTTATCTAATACCCTGCCGATGTATACCAGTTCAGCATATTCCTAAACAATAGCCTTGCAAGGGCCCTACTATGAAGTCTTATAACGATCATGATTCCGCTCTAAGAGAGAGACGGAGCTATACATAACGAATAGCACTATCCCTTTTACATCATCTGAATTGGATGGCATTAGCTCGTCATAGTAGGTCAGCAGGTTCTAATTAACCGCATCTCAGATTTACGCTACATCGCGTTCATTTCCTAGGAATACAATTCGTGTCCGTATATACCGAATATCAATTACAGTCAGCCACTATTAAATGTCGAATTTGAACGGTTATCCGGAACTTTGAAGCATGTTTAACCCGTCAACGGTGTATACCTGCCCTCAACTTTTATTTTAAATTATTTATATTGACTGACACGGACACGCCGCCATGTCAGTCAAAATAAATAATTTAGGAGGATGATTAAAAGGTGAATAATAGGTACCTATGAATGAAAAGAGGCAGTTTTCGATACGCGACCTCCAAATGTTGGAACAACATTCCCCCACCCATTAGGGACCTAAAAAACATTAGTTCATTTAAGGCTAGACTAAAGAAATTCATTTTGAATTCAAAAATCGAATTTAATGACATCAACATTGATAAATCTTTTATTATCATTTTATTAATCCAATATTTATTTCAATTATATTTAATCAATCACCAATTTAAGTATGTCTCCATTGTTTTCATTAAAATATAAATATATATATATATCTCTTAGTATAAAAACTAACCTTATGTTAGGCTGGATGCAACGTGGTATGTCTCCAGGAACCGCAAAGTTTCGATTAGTTATAAACTTTGACTGTTGGTAGGTAGGCACATATATATTTTATGAAAGATACTTTTCCATTTTCCTTTTACGGCTACTCGTTAGAGTATATAATATACTCTTTGGATAATGCGTCCACGCGTTATTTTATATTACAGATTCGTAGGTAGTACTATAAAAGAAAAATCTCTGGACAGTGTGGCAAACAAAAAAAAACTTTTATAATACTTATTAACGAATTCTAATTTATTTATTATTTATTTTTAATATTCAAGTATGAATGTATTTATTTCTCTTACCCACGTCCGTGTGTCACAGCAGGGTGCCAACTGAAAACCAGCGCTGGGTGTCTGGCGCCCAGCAAATGCTGAGATGGTAACCCTTTCGGTATAGGCACGCTCAGCTAGCGGCTGGCTAGATAATTGTTGTCTTATGATTGTTCTCTTTTTTACTTTGTGTTTTGTTGCTGTTGTGTTGTCTGTATCGAATAAATGTTTTCTATTCTATTCTATTTTATTCTAAAACGTCCTAGAAGGGTATATAATGTACCATGGACCTTAACCTTTTAAACGCCATTGTCACGTATACATACATGATAAGCAAGCGCTTGTCCTGTACGCCAAACATCACACATATGTGACAAAAAGTACAGCGAATTTGTGGCTTGGCGTCAAGGGCACGCCGGTGCGTTTATGCTCGCTTCGGCGTGCCAAAAGGTTAATGGGCGGGCGTTCAAAAGGTTAATGGTGATATTGGTAATAACTTTGCATAGCATTGTATAAAATCTGGTCCGTATTAACAGACAGATGCGTTACTTGAGAATTCGTTGCATCACTATGTAATTCTTCTTTATGTAAACGTTGACGTTCAGAAAGTCCGGAACTCGTTAAAAAAAATGACGACAAAAAAGACTATTCAAGCAAATATTTTGCTATAAATGACTGTTGACTTTGGGGACATACAAAATATGAAAATTATTTAATGTTTTGTATGTCCCCAAATTAATTTGAGAACTACTAATTCAGTAGACTATTTATGAAAATGGCCATAATAAAATTGTGAAACAGAGATGGCACTAGAATTTTTTTAGCACTCGGAAGGTAGACCAGTTTGTCAGCGTGATTAATTTGTGGGTATACAAATACCAAACTTTACCGTTCTAGTGCTGAGCGTCGCTGAGCTAAACCTCGGACAGATAGGCAGACAGACAGACAGACGGACATGGCAAAATTATAAGGGTTCCTTGTTGACTAACCCTAAAAACGGCCACTTACTAAATGCATCACCTTAACAGCTCAAGTTTTCACAGTGACGTATTTACAGAATAGCACCGCATTTACAGAATAGCACCGCTATTTGTGCTCTCAAATGCTTGCCGAGGTTGCCGAGTTTTCTCCGTACCTCAGAGAGCACGTTAAGCCATTGGTCCCGGCTGTCATTTATAGATCTTTGGCAGTCGTTACAGATTGTCAGAGCCAGAAAAATTGACACCAATTAATGGGCAGCCGCTTCACGTAAAATACTGGTATTCAGCTGAATCCGGTTTGACTGGAAGCCGAACCAAATACGGTTGGGAAAAGGCTTAGTAAATGAGACATGCTACTACATTAAATCCCCTCATTGTTACTACCCTCTCGAAAAAAATCTAATAAAATCACCCCAAAAAGTTAAAAACTAATTTAGAATCTAGAACAACCTCTTTAGATAACTTAACAACTTTACGGTGTAACTTGGATGATAATCTCAAGTTTAAACGAAACTTTTCTTGGGCTTGGCCGAGTTTTTATGGAAATACTTGACATGGAAAAGTATTGCACAATGAGTATTTAACTTTAAATTAAGATATACTGTAAACAATTTTTTTATTTTTTTTATTTATGTAGCCAACAATTGTTGACGCGTTACATTTCATTTAAAATTACACGATATACATTTATAAGAGCAACATTTACTTACAGGCTAATACCACATGCACTATTTTATTTCAATTATGCATTTCCATTTTAATTATTAACCTTTTTCATAATAAAAGCTGGTGTACATCAATAAAAACTTATAATTAATCAGAATCAGAATCAGACTTTATTTGTGAAACATAGGTATTTACATAAAGGTCTTAGGTTTAAACATATGGGCGCTATGTTTTGCCGTGAAGGCGTACAAATATTGAAAAAAATAACAGCAATAAAAATTCCAACCTTCTTACAAAAAAAAACAACCGACTTCCAAAAAAAAAACCGACTTGGAAATCGGTTGTATTTTTTTTTTCGTTTTAACAACACTACTAGACTGAATGGTGTCAGACGTAAAAGAATAGCACCATCCCTTCACTTCCCGTGGGTGTCGTAAGAGGCGATTCTCTGTGCATTGCAACGGCTACACTGCGATCGCCAACCTGCCTGCAAAGTTTGGCGATTATGCCAACATGGGACACGGGTAGGGGGAGGCCTATATTCAGCAGCGGACGTCTTTCGGCTGATATGATGATGATGGTGACTGGACTAATACATAGAATACCGTCGTTGACAGAATTTGGACTTGGATAAATAAAAGACTTAAGGCTAATCTTTAAAAAGTAAGAAGCTTAGTTATGAGTTTATTTTGTAGGTACCCAAAATAATTTTCTAACAACCTTTTATTTATAAAACGTACCGCCTATTTAATCTAAAACACGTGCCAAGTCAAGTAAGCATTCTTGAATAAAATTTAATCGTTATTCATGGAAATATTAGTATTTCATCTATTGAAGAAAAATATCAAGCTTTCATTATCAAAAGCTTTTTATATATAGAAATAAAGAAAGTAATTCAAATTGACACGTGATTTGAACAGAGATCTCTATTGGAGATACAGGCAGAAGCCAGCTTTGATCATTTTCAGTTTTAATTTATTTTATTCTTCTGTAAATATTGCCGATTTACTTCTCCCGGTGACTTTGGTCACGTTATGGTCAACCTTAGGTACCATTAATAAAAATAATGATAATATATTTCTTTTAGAAAACTGGCTCCTTAGATACTACATTTCCAAATAAAAATCTTTAATATTGTTTATCGTCAAGCAGGGTATTTTCGAGTAGTGGTACAACTTAGAGTTTTGGGAGTACCCACAAACCTTGTTAATTTGTAAGTACCTAATGTGGGTTAATAATATAAAAAGTTACATTGATTGTAAGTCCGAGTGTCGAAGGACAATGATTAGTTTTTATATTTAAATTTGTTCTCATGCAAGTGAAATGCAAATATCTTTGTGAGAATTAAACGTCTTTAACCAGAAATAAAATGTATAATTTTGAATCACAATAAATAGATAGGCAAAAATATTATTTCAGTAACTAAATTAAATCACAATTTATATGCTACACATCACAATAGGCTAAGGTAAATTATTTCATTAGTTAAATGAGACATGCCATACAATCAGGTAAAAAAAAATATAATACCTATATATATATATTTTTAATAAATTATTTTATTATAATAATGTACATAATAATAAATGGTAGCGAAGCCTCACCCAACCAGCACAGTCGTCCAATGGTGGCCGATAGGACCATTAAACAGCTTTCGTCAAAAATGGGTTGGGAAAAAAAACAGCAAGTTTTGGTATTTTGACAACCGCTTTAGCTGATAGAAAGGCAGTTTGTCTAGGTTTTTTTAGAATATCTTTTACAAACAATAAATAACATAACAATAATATTTAAAAGCCATAATGCAATTATGCCCCACCCGACTTGTTTCCAAAAAAAAGTCTATGTGCTTACATAAAAAAAAATGTTCCTATTTAATTTATCTACGAACATTTAATCGAACCATTTTCCACGAAATTCAATAATGTAATCAATTCTTCTCAAAGTTATTTCTGTAAATAAACAAACAAAACTGAAACAACTAGCCTCAGCTCAGGGGTAAGAACAAACAAACTATTACTTTGAACAAACTGCTGTAACACAACTAATAAATATCTAGCTTACTCAGTAACAATTATGTAGGTACGTAAGCGGTCTATTAGATCAACAGAAGAAAGGTGTTCTAGAAATTCACTTAGTCAAAGCAGAATACTAACCTGTTTGAACTATCTAAAACTATTGCCGTTTTCACACGCGCCTGGTGATGAAGACACCTGACACTGCTCACTGAACAAACATGTCCACACGATACATCGGTGTAACGGACTGCTCTTTGTGAAAAGCATCCTAGGACGCGGAAAAACGGTTGCTACGTGCTCCTTGAGTGCATAGGCGTCAACGAAATACGGAAACGAACACTCGTATCATCGAAAGCCCTTGCAGACATCCTGAACAAACTAGGAGGCCTATTTGTTTCAAGGGGAAATTAGGCTGGTTGGAATGACACAATCATATATCATCATATCAGCCGAAAGACGTCCACGGCTGGACAAAGGCCTCCCCCAAGGGAATGGATTTGCCATAATCTGCCACGCTTGGCAGGAGGGTTGGCAGAAAATGGTCCACAATAAAATCCTGATAGAAAGATAGACACTAACACTGACCGCTGTATATCATATATAATATAATTAACTGCTTATGCGTTACATATATACTATATGTAAATCGTAAACAGTTACTTAGCGCCATTAAACATGTCACCAGCCACAACCCCAAGGCCAGATTAAGGTAACGACACTGAATCTCCAGTTCGCAAAGCTTAGACACTTCTCAATCAGCCGTTCGATCCTGTAAAATTCTCATCGTGAACAGGTGCAACATGTAGCATGCAACATGCAAGCGAGCGTGCAACATGCAGCAGGCTTGGTTTCTGTCACGGCTCCGGCGCTGCGGGGCTCCAGCGGTCCCACGCCAGCTTATCGTCGCAGATGGTTTTAATGCTCACCACCGCAGCTTCGGCTTGCTTCATTCTCATAGGTGAAGTGAGCTGGTAATCTAACTGTTGCGAAGGAGTGACTGCTTACTTTATCTTAGTTTTCACATAATCGCACTGCTGAGTGCCCAGCCATAGATTTTTAACTACATTGACAAAAGGACATTTTGCAGCTGACGAATTTACGATTGCTAACTTTTCTATATTAGTTTTTGAGCCGAGTTTGTCACATTACTCTCCCAAATATAGTTGGAAAAGCTAGGCAGGTGATGACTGCAATATTGAAAGCCGGTTGAGGAATTTGTTCGAAAGAGTCACCGCGGCCCTGGAGCGCAAAGGGCTTTAGAAGGAACACGGATGGGTTTTAGTCAGTAAGAGTCTGACACGCCCTTCCGCTCCACTGAGAGCGGAAGAAGTCATTTGATGATTTCCCATCCTAAAAAAGCCAGAATCAATAGTACCGACCACCAAAAAAGTGCGGAGTTAATGAATCTCGACGAGTCCTTCTGGCGAGTATTCTTTCTTTTTTATTACTTCTTTTGTAAAGAAACGATTCAATTGTCTTCGAACTCGCACTGACTTTCGGTGTTAGACCCAAGACAGTTGAATCGTTCATAAAAGAATAGCGGAGGAGTAGACTTACTTACTTACTTGTTTCCTTATCATGCTAGGGACGTTTACAATGAGCATAAGCCCAGAAATTACCTTACAAAGAAATATTTCACTTTGCTTGACTTGTGTGGGAAGAAATTTCGGGAAATTGACGCAAGAAATTGCTCAGCAACCTAAAATATAGCCCCCATTATATACATACTTATTACAAAACTAGCTAATGCCCGCGGTTCCGTCCGCGTAAATGTCTCCTTTCATTTCCCCTCCCCATCAGAGTTAAAATTTCCAAAATGCATTTTTTTAGCTTATTATGTTTATGACATAAAGTAAACCTATTCTCCAAATGTCAGCTTTCTAGAGTAGTTTTGGCTGTGCATTGATAGTCAGCTAGAATAAACGGCTTTGTTTATTCTAAATTCTATTATTAGCGCGTCACAAACCATTTCTATCCACATCGACATTTACTCTAACATTGTGCGATCAGTAAAGTAAAACAGCAATAAATCACAAAAATCAATATTCACACGTTATATCTGAAAACGATTTCCAACAGTCAATATATTTTTAACGCGTCCATCAATCTTGAGAGCATACATTTGATTCATAATAACGGTTGTAAGCTCCGCAATTTATTTTCTGCGGAAATTTTCGTTTGGTGGCGGAAAAAGACTGAGATTTAAATAATACATATGTTGATGAAATTTTCCATTTGGCTGTGCTGTTTGTCATATTCAGTTTTTTTTATGGCACTCGTTTTTTATTCTTTGAAGGATGGGAAATCATCAAATGACTTCTTCCGATCTGGGTGGAGCGAAATGCGCATGTCAGACTCTTCCTGACTAAAACCCATCCGTGTTCCTCCTAATGCCCTTTAGGTGCCTCCTTTTTGTTTGACTTTCACATTTATCAATGTTAGTCGAATTTTATAACATAATAAAATAAAAAATGTGAAAGTTTGTGAGGATGAATTAATTTTAATTCAGATTTTAATGAATAATATAGTGCTACAGGCCAGTTAGCTACTTTCAAATAACCCATTTACAGGCCCTTTGGAATTGTCATGGTCAGTCAGTGAAAAGGATGAAACTGGTTGCACAATCCACAGCGTTGATCTATATAGAGAAGACATGTCCAAGAATCTCCACCGACACTATTTTAATATCATTTACCTAGATTTACGACAGCGTCACTCCATTTGCTAAAAATTCTACAAGAAGGTATCCAATTGCCACATATGTTATTGCGTTACGGCTTTACAGTCAGTATGTAGATCATTAGACAAATAAAACTACAAAAGTTTAAAGCAAGTCTGAATAAAACTTTTCTTTAATCAAAGGTTGGTAGGTTCAAACACAAAACCGTTTTATAATAAACCAGCTGTAAGCCACACTGCTTATGCAGGCTACAGCAAAAATAAATCCATGTTATAAACCCTGGTCAAAAACTGAGAAAGACAATCAGATAAAATAATCAAACAACCAACGTTAAAAGTTTACTTAGGGTTCAAAAGATTGGTCAACAAAACCCTAGCTTTGCATAATGATCACTCAAAGTTTGACCACTATTATCGCAAATCGTCTAGATAGACTAGATCTCTCCGCATGTATTGATATCGAGGCCAATTTGCGGGGAGCTACTCCATTACATAACGGTTAGTTTCAATAGTTCAATGGAATTAGAACTTACCGAGAATTCCTAATACCCTGTTTCTAGAATCATTCATTATGTAATAGTGTTGGGAAGATCTCTTCAAATGGATTTATATGCCCCACTGCTGGACCATAAAATGTTCTTAATATTTTTCTATTAAATATGGGTTTGCTCTTGAATCTAGTCTAGGTCATAGATGACAGAGACAAAGTCGACGATGGAGCAAGCTTACCCAGAAGAAGCCTGTTCACTCTAATTTTGAAGAGAGAATTTTGAGTCCTCTCGAGTCAATAGGTGAGGAATATATCTACCTATCTTCTTTAATTCTTAAACCTGCATCAGCAACGGAAACCATTTTCAAGAAACCCACTTTGATCTTGATCCTTGATCCATCCTGGTGTTAATTTTAATTCGTGGTGCTTGGTGACTGGGCTTACTCTGGTTGTTAACGTTCCTTGGCGCCTAACGGCCCAGCTCTATTCTGACTTCGTTTTGATGATGAGGGGAGTACACAGGGGAGTGATTCCTTATTGATTTCGTTGCGGGATCCAAGACAGTTAAATTGTTTCTCTGGGGCCCATCGATCATCGTTGACTCGGCGTTCCTCTTGTGGTTGCCACTGTTGATTCTGGCTCTCAGAAGTTGCAGTGGTTGGCAATTGTGTGATGGGCTTGTCCCATTTCCATCATCCCATTTATTTTGACCTTTCCAGTCCCATCTGTCATGCAGACTTATCGTTATTTTCAAGGGTCTTCCGAATGATGATTATAATTTTTGAACTTGAAAATGCGTCATGTATTGAGAAACTCATATTCCATCTGAGATCGCTCACTAATTGGGCGCGACATGTAATCACACCCATGAGCGGTATTCGACATGAAACCCTGTTTTTGCATGAATTTTCCGATTGGCTGTAAAAGCGTGCACCTTTCATTTTTAACTAGGTCAAGATGTCTAGTTCGCCTCGCGTGGTCGAACTCGTCCCAATCTAACGCTACCGACAGCATGCGCCATTGCGGTGTACGATCGAGTAGGCTCACGTTTGTCCTTTATTTCACCTGAAGTCCTGCACAGAGGGACATTTTATCATCGACACTCATTTCATGAGATCCTTTAAATTTTGACGTTTCGACAATCGTTTTCGCTGATTAACTACCACTTTTTCTTAAACTTTTGAGTCCTTGTTAAATGACAAATGATATTTATTTTGTAGGTAGGTTAAACATAACACTTTTCCACGTCAATCTTTTTGGGTAATTTTAAACTTGTTGCTGTCTACAATCTATATGTACTTATTTTATAAATGCGAAAGTTTGGATATTTGGATGGACAGATCGCAAAGAGGTAGATTATAGTCTGGAATAACACATAGGCTACTTTTGATCCTAGGAATATATTCCCTTGGGATAATTTTCGAAATTCATGAGCCGCGGGCGATTTCAGTTCATCGAAAAATAGAATACTAACAGTGAATACAGAAACAAAATTGATCGTAAAACTAACGAGATTGTAACATTAATTTGACACGAATATAATGAATAAAATTATTTTTTCTGTTTAATATTTTTGCGGAAGGGACAAACCCTTGCGCGATGATATTTTAAAAATTCTTGCATAAATAGCTTACATTACCTATTGCAACCAGGGGTGCGGAATTTAAACGAAACCTCAAAGAGATGTCAGCATAGAAGACGGGGCCCGCTAGGGCCAGAGCCTGCCAGGGTTGCGGAATTTGTTCGAAAGAGTCACCGCGGCCCTGGAACGCAAAGAGGTTTAGAAGGAACACGGATGGGTTTTAGTCAGTAAGAGTCTGACACGCCCTTCTGCTCCACCCAGAGCGGAAGAAGTCATTTGATGATGTCCCACCCTTAAAAAAAAAACAAAAAAAAAAGCCCCTGACGAATCTTTTTAGGTTTTTTGCTAATTTGGGGGTTTGTAAGTTATTTTATTCTTTTTCAATTACATTTTAACTGTCCAGTGTTAAAAAAAAAACTTTTTATTTCAAGCTTTTTAGAGACCATATAGGTATTATGTAAGTACATTGTACTACATATCGAAATAGTTTATTTAATAGTGATTTTATATAAATATTTACAACTAAACTTTGCCCGGGGCTTTGTTGTAACTCAACTCTATATCATTACGTAGAATGAAAATAATAAGTTGATACGATGTAGAAAACATTGAGCCGCAGATATTCGCGTCTACAATTTTTTTTTTTTTTTTTTTTTTTTTTTTTTTTTTAAAAAACGTTGCCCCACACTAGGATTTTCTCCTGTATTGTGGGTGCGTTTACAAACATATAAACTCACATACACAAACAGCCAGACCCGGAACAACTATCTGTAGGCCATACAAATATTTGTTCCGTGCGGGGATCGAACCCGCGACACGCAGCGCAGCAGTCAATCGCTCAACCACTGCACCAACCGTGTCGTCACAACACAAAATCGGACCTGCAATTTTGGAGATAAATGGCATTGGTTTGCACAAACAAACAAACATCCTCTCACGCCAAACAAAAAGGCCTATAGTTAGTATCACAACCCAGTCACAAGACGAGCTCATGATTAAAGGCCCCAGACTTACCTCAAACAAATCTCGCAATCCCTGAACGAATAAGGGCGTAAATCCCCTAAACAATAATAAGCACTTACTCCGGACAGATCCATCAAAGTACTTGCTAATTGAGCGACGTATTACACTGCTGACCCACATATTAACAGGACCCCGATGTGGGTCCGAATAATTTAATAAAGAACGTTTGGGGTAAAGGGTCATTTTATTTAATGTTGGTAGGTATTCGTCTTCTGTCAGGGTTTTGTCTGTCTTTGCAATTTATTAACATGACAAGGAGTATGCCCGATGAGATTCTCATCGTCAGAAATGACGAATTTCTTCTCTTTTCTTGACTGCTGAACTTCGTTGTAATACGGCCGGTCTCAATAAGTATCTGCCTTTGACCAACTGTCAAATTAGCTACCAACAGTAGCTGAAACGTCATTTTTGCCTTTGTAACATGACGTTTCAGCTACTGTTGGTAGCTAACTGAACAGGCTTCTTCTGGGTAAGCTCAATCCATCGTCGACTTTGTCTCTGTCATCTATGACCTAGACTAGAGTCAAAGGTAAACCCAAATGAAATAAAAAAAAGGTAGATACGTTATTGAAACCGAACGCACCGAACCGAACTCTTGTGAAAGATGTCTAAAGATAGATTTCCGAATGGCAATTGGAGCTGAAACCGAGTGCCTGTAAATGGTAATGAAGAAATAAATAGGTACTTGAAGTTTGAGTGAAATAAATACTTAAAGTTTGAGTGATTACTTTTAGATAAGCGAGCACCATCGTCGACCACGTCAACGTTTACCATCAGCCGGTGTTTTCTGTAAATATTTCGCCCGAGAGAAAAGTGAAGTGAGTATGAAGTGAACTGTCATTTCATCTTAATTGCATGGATTGACACCTAACTTCATGTTGACTTCACACATTATCACGGTGAGATTTTTACAGAAGGTCTAGGCTGCCTTTTTCGTGGATGGGAAATCATCAAATGATTCTTTCCGCTCTGGGCGGAGCAGAAGGGAGTGTCAGACTCTTACTTACTAAAACCCATCCGTGTTCCTCCTAAAGCCCTTTGCGTTCCAGGGCCGCGGTGACTCTTACGAACAAATTCCGCAACGGGTCTAGGCTGCCTAGCAGAATAACTGGTAGATAGAGAAAAGCGAGATTATAGTGAAATGAAAAAGTCTTGATTACAGGCTTTGCAAAGTCAACCCACCATGCACATCTTGCTTACAAAAACCAGATCAGCTATCTTGCGTATCCCTTAATCTATTCTAAATCTGACTACAAAAGAAAAATACCAATAAAATAATGTCTAAAAACTCAAATAATAGTATCAGGTGTCCCTTTAGCTTTAGCGGTCGTAATGTTGTCTTTGTAAGATAAATAACCGTAAATTTTCTTGTTCCAGACGTTGTCAAAGTATTCGTAATGTTATTTAGTTGGTCTTGAGATGTAGGAAATTCTTCGGGGACCAGGTTTCCAAAGATTCTAGACACTGTCTCGTTTAGTAGCCACCTACTTATTCCCTTAAGTGAGGAATACACAAGTACACAACTTAAGGTAATGTTTTCAATGACAGTTCACATTAATGTCGATATTTTTTTGGAATAAAAGTTGTTGCGTGGAAATATTGATTGGTCTAAAGGATAAAAAGATATTTTTTTCTGTATGGTTTCGGACGCAAAAGAATAGCACCATCCCATCACTTTCCGTGGGTGTCGTAAGAGGCGACTAAGGGACTCACCAGACAATGGGCAGCAGCATTCTCTGTGCATTGCAACAGATACACTGCGGTCGCCAACCCGCCTGCCAATGGCAAATGTCCCTTTAGGGGACGCCTATGTCCAGCAGTGGACGTATTCTTATCACGA
This sequence comes from Mamestra configurata, assembly GCA_002192655.3. Taxonomy (NCBI): domain Eukaryota; kingdom Metazoa; phylum Arthropoda; class Insecta; order Lepidoptera; family Noctuidae; genus Mamestra; species Mamestra configurata. Next base: position 365,513 of record NDFZ01005191.1, read on the forward strand.
AACTTTTTATCACGGCAGTTGTACGTATTAATCAATCAATCAATCTTTTTGAGAATATTGTTTACCAACAGGTTTACCTGAACAAAATTTAAAGACATTCTGTAGACGGTACGTCTTATCAAAAAGTCCAAGATTGACAGTTTCTTTCAAACACAAAAGAAACTGTGGGCTAACTTTTTCAAATACTTTTACACAATATGGAGACATCAATACGACAATAAATGAAAACACTGGTAATACTGGTTCAGAAGAATATTTTGAAACTATAAAAATCCTGTCACCAAATATAAAAATAAACTTTCCAATTGCATAAAAAGTCAAGGATAGTCACGACTACTATGCTGGTGAAATATTCCAAGCAGTCTGTTGCAGTTAGTGACATCAAATCTGTGATATTCGTATGAACGAGTATTGCCAGTAATTTGATTTATTGTCGTATCGTCGTCTCCACCTTGTAAAAACAAACAATTTCGTTCGCCATTTGACCTCTGTGCATGACGTTTAATTAAATAAATAATTAAAGTTTTTGAAAAGTTGTTAGTAAGTAGGTAGGAAACTACTTACGTCTCATCAAAAAGTTCAGGATTGATCAAAAGATATTGTGGGAAAGCTTTAAAAAATGGAAGGCTAATTAATTTTGTAGGATGTCAGCCGTCTCAAAACCTTGAATTAAATATGGTTTGCGCGCCAGGGGAGCCTTCATAGGACTTGTCAAGTTAGTGAAGGAAAGTTTTAAGAGAATTTCTGAATTTCATACACGAAGCAGATTTGTCTGGTGTTTGAACTTGATTTTCGGCAATTTTTTTTTTGGTAAAATTGTTTTTCTGGGTAACCTTTAACAGGCAAAAGATACATAAAAAGATTGAAAACAAGAGTTATCGGATTCGCTCACTGTGGCGTACAGATTCAGTTCGTTAACGGCCAGTCTCAATAACGTATCTACCTTTGTCCAACTGTCAATTTAGCTACCAACAGTAGCTGAAACGTCATGTCAATAACGCAACAGACGGTTTGGAATATTTCGTCAGAATAGTAGTCACTATCCTTGACTAGTTTAAGTTTTTTTGACGTTTTATGCAACTGGGAAGTTTATTTTTAATTTCGGGCCATTTGACCTTTGTGCATGAAGTTTAATTTAATTAATAAATAAACAATTTCGGTAACCTCTTTCAATTTGCCTAGCCTTTTCCTTAATATTTTGGGGTCGCCATCCAGGTTAACCGGATATAGCTGAAAAGTATGTTGCATGGAACGACTACCTATCTGACTTCCACAACTCAGGGTGTCCCTTGACAAGACTAGTGTCAGATTTTCTGGCTTCTGACTGTTCGCAACGAATGTTAATGATCATCAAATGAACCAACGGCTTAACCTGCTCTCCGAGGCACAGACGAGTCTCGGTATGAAGCGGATGGTCACCCATCCATGGACCGACCTCGGCAAGCATTGCTTAATCTCGAATATTAACCATTTATTTTAAGGTTGGGAAATCATCCAATGAATTCTTTCGGTCTGGGCGGAGCGGAAGGGAGTGTCAGACTCTTGACTCACCGACTGAAACCCATCCATGTTCCTCCTAATACCCTTTGCGTTCCAGGGCCGCGTGTCAACGTTGCGGAATTTGTTCGAAAGAGTCATCTTACGAACAAATTCCGCAACCCTGGCAGTCGAAGATAAACCGTGTGGCTCTTACTAAGCCAAGTACTATGAGCAAAAAAAAACGAAAAAAATTAAGTATGTGTGTACAGTCAACAAAGCTATTTGGTATGCAGGCAGCTAACTTGTAACTAGTGAGTGTGCTGAGTAGACAAGTATTGTACACCACACTCGTCAGTATGTCATAAGCTTATAATGTTATAAATGTTATAATGCACACGTAAGAAATAAATATTGGTAGCGCAGTGGAAAAATTAATATTTTAGCCCGTATACCAAATAGCTTTGTTGACCCTAGATAGGTAATCTAATTTCCAAGCAGCCTAAAAGAACTTCAAAAACTCAATATAATGAACGCCGCGCCGATCAAATTTCAGAAACACGTTTGTCCTCGGAACTTTATAGATAAGACCTAGTTCGATCAAATCTGACCCGCCCGACACGTTTAAGCCAAAATCTGGAATTTCTGATAAATTCCATTTGATCTAAGATCTCAGTGAATTTCAATTTTAGATATCCTTTTAATTTGTTTTCAGATCTTGATGTGAAATAAAATTCTATCTAGATGGTTTTTATTTCGATACTGAGCATTTAAATAACATTTATTTACTTACTAGCTGTCGCCACCCAAAGAGCAATGGAGAGGGCACTGCTCGAAGTTTCCTTGCATGATCGAATCAGGAATGACGATATCCGCAAGAGAACCAAGGTAACCGACATAGCCCGAAGGATCGCCAAACTGAAGTGGCAGTGGGCAGGGCACATTGCTCGCAGAACAGATGGTCGATGAGGCCGAAAAGTTCTGGAGTGGCGACCGCGTACCGGAAGACGTAGCGTTGGAAAGCCTCCCACAAGGTGGACCGATGTCCTGGTGAGGGTCGCGGGTAGCCGATGGATGCGAGACGCACAGGACCGGTTGTTGTGGTGACACTTGGGGGAGGCCTATGTCCAGCAGTGGACGTCTTTCGGCTGATATGATGATAATGATGATGTTGCCAAAAGTCAATTCATGGGATTTGCTTTTGTTCAGAACCTTTATTTTTCAAAATTATAAGTAGCCTAAGGTACTTTCTATAACATCAGCGATCTGCGAGCGATGTGCCGAAGACGTGCTATGTCATACAATTCCGACGATGTAAAAGGGATAATGCTATATGCTATGTACAGCTCCGTCTCTCTCCTAGAGCGGAATTTCGATCGTTTTAAGACTTCATAGCCCCTGTACTTCATAAATTTTCAAACCAAAAGGAAAGAGACTGGTAGAGAACGCCTTGCTGCATAAAGTCCACCTTTGAACCATTTCTGTACATAAAGATTAATAAAAAAAAGTGTATGTATCAGCTCCGAAGCAAGACTGAAGTTTACTCCTTAAGAACTATTATTGTGTAGATTATGTAAAAAGAGGGTAAATGAAAGCATCTTAAATAAGCTGATACTTTGTCAACACATAGGTACATCATCTCGAATTGAAAGGTGCGCAAAGTACGTTGCGTTAAGGAACGTTACGCCTCACTTTTAGTTAACGCTCGATTCTACTCCTAATAAAATTTTCATACCGTGGGCTAAATATGAAAGTCATTTCTTAAGGGGTAAACTCCAGAAATAGGTCGATTCCCGGAAATTATTTTTACACAAATTTACTCAGTTTTCGTAAATGACGACTCGAAATGGGCCTATTTACACCAAGTACAACAAGGCAATTGAATTTTCAGCTGTATACAATGCATTTTTTATGCAACCTACATTCTGAAAATTCCTTTCATAAGAATTTGAAACTTTGAACAGTATTATTGGAAATTTAAGCAAAACAGAGAGAACTGAAAGGAATCCCAAAGCTGTTTGTATACTATAAAGGAAATAAGCAAAATGTATGAAAATTTCGTACACGCCTTCAGATCCTTTAGTGAGCTTATTTTGTGAATATCTAAGTTTATTTGTGAATAAAACGTTTGGCTAGTATTTGTGTTTATTTTGAAATGTTTCGTGTACGGATAGGTCTGATATGTTTTAAATAAAACAGTGTAGCGGTTTTTGCTGTTTATTTAATATTTATTTACTTTTACTGTCATTCTCATAGTTTGTTTGTTTGAATTTTTGTTAATCAATCATGGCTCAGTGGGTTAACGGATTTGTATGAAATACTGAACACGGGTAAACTACGTACTGCTGGTACCTTCTTGGGGTATTTTTTAAACTTTTACTCTGCTAAAATTGTGATTCTTTTTAGCACAAATTATCGCTTCGATAAATATTTTTGTTGAAACCATATTTCTATTTACGCCACATTCAATTAGTTTTTTTTTGAATAGCCATTGTAATTTTTGTGTTTTCAGACCCATAAAAAAAAACAAATTCCTGTTATTTCCCTTTTCAAAACATAAGTCAAGCCCAAGAAAACAATAGGTACATATAATATATTTGTTCCTACTTGTTACTTGGGACTGTCGATCCGACCTGCTCAATATTATGTCAATATAATATCACAGAGAGCTGTGTCACATTCAAGGTTACGTGGTTACTCGCCAGATGTTGGTTGCTAAGGGATTCGGTATACCCACCTAACGACCGTCGCTTAGAAACTAGAGAACTGTTTTCTTAAGGATTTTTCTTGTAAAGAAGTTTTTCTTGGAAAATACATGTTGGCAATAAGCGCGTCAAATGATGCCAAACAGGTTCAGCGACAAAGTAATAATAGACATTGATCTATTTTATGTTTAAATGATTTTGATCATCCTATATAATATTGGCGTCGGCTTACAGTCATACTGGATTTAGCTGAACACCAGTATTTTACGTGGAGCGGCTGCCTACCAGACCTCCCACCACCCATTCACTGGGTAGCATGGTAGTTCTTGGCAAGACTGGTGTCAGATTTACTGGTTTCTTGCAGTCCGTAACGACTGCCAAAGATCTACAAATGACAACTGGGACCAACGGCTTGACGTGCTTTCCGAGGCACGGAGGAAACTCTGTATGTTAAGATGGTCACCCTTCCACAGACCAACCTTGGCAAGCGTTGCTTAACCTTGAAGATCGACCCGTGCGACTGTTATTCTTTAGCCAAGAGCGTCTTAAATTTTTTTTTTTTTTTTTTTTTTCTTATTTTTCTTTTTTTTTTTTTGACTGAGGACCTGTCAGATGACGAGGATATTGAAAGAGAGCGAAGGGCGTTGTCGGTTCGATGTAATATGTTGGCTCGCAGGTTTGCAAGGTGTACTGAAGACGTAAAAACTACGCTGTTTAAGGCATACTGCCAGACGTTTTACACCTGCAGCCTGTGGGTGAGATATACGCAGAGAGCCTACAGCGCCCTCCGCGTTCAGTACAACAATGCTTTTCGGGTGCTGGTGGGGCTTCCGCAGTTCTGTAGTGCGTCGGGCATGTTTGCCGAGGCTCGCATAGATAGTTTCGAGGCTGTCATGCGCAAGAGAACGGCATCCCTAATGCGTAGGATATGTGGAAGCTCCAACAGCATCCTGAAGGTTATTGTGGAGAGGCCAGACTGCCCTTTTCTGATGCACTGGTCCCGTAGGCATAGCTGCGGGCCCGGTGCTGAGGAAAAATACTTGAATTAGTTTTTAGGAATAATAGTATTTTATGTAGCATGTTTTATTTAAATGTCATACTAACATAGCTTATAAGTAATCGCTACTAACCAAAATGGACGCATAGTTCGAAATAAAGTTTATAGATTGATAAATCTACAAAAATCAAAAAAAAATAATTCGAGTATTTTTTCGAGCACACTAAACATGCCATTAGTGACTACACAAAATAAACTATTTTCCACTTCTGTGTATTCTAAACTGAAAAGATACTATTTTACAATTATAAAAGTTTTCAGACGATTTTCACCTAAAAGTTTATAGACGACACCTACGCATATTTTAAAATTAAAAACTTTTTCCATTAAGTGACATTTATATTGCAAACATTCATTAAGTTTCTTGTATCTAAACTTCATAACTTAAACTACAACTGAAATTCATAAATAAATTCTACGTCTAAACCCGCAGATTGCTAAACTATTAACGGCCCCATAATTCTATCTAAGTAGGTAAAGGCTTAGTAAGGTTTGTTTCTAACTTAAGTTACACCAGTTTTACACCTTTGTTTTGATGTCGGGGGGAAATCCTCATGGAAATCCTCCACCCTGGGGCGGGTGGAGGCGTCTGTCAGACTCTTACTGACTAAAACCACCCGGTGTTCCATCTCCCACCTACGCCGGGGATCGCGGGAACGTATGTGACTTCCGCAATCCCCGCCACTGCGGGCCACCTCGCGTCGGCAGGGGGAGTGAGGTGTTTGACTCCTCTCGCTACGTCAAAGAGGGGCGCACGGGAACACCACGCGCCGCCACCTCGGGTCCGGATGAATGGGGGGCGACAGACATCCCCAAGTCCGCCGCCCCTGGACCCAGTTAGGGGGGCCGGAAGAGGGCAGCGTATGCCCTCCTCCGACGCCGGGAGAGCGGTCGTGATCTCCCTCTCCCTTTCCGCACTCCCTCCTTCTGCGCGATAACTGTCTCGCAGAAGGAGACCACCGCGTCCCAGGACTCCTCACCGCCGACCATAGCATGAACTACGGCCGGCAGCGAGAGGTCTCTGCCTACCACAGAACACCAGTTTTACACCTCGTTTAACTGTAGTAAGTACCAACTGTTTTAATTAGGTACTTACATAATTTCGAGAGTTAAGTTAACTACATGAACCCCGGTCAATTTAGACATTCGAAGGTGCATAAAATCCCAGCAAGCTGAAAATCAGTAAAATTGTTCAAAACATAATTATAAACAAAATTTCAAAGTTCCCCATCATTCCCTGTATGGAAAAAAAAAATTCGAGGTCAAAGGTCAAAAAATTAGTTTTTCGCGATTTTCAGCAAAACGGTAAGTTTTATCATAAAAGTATTCCAGACAAAAAATGTAGATCTTAAAATTATCTATAAAAATGTAGCAATACTTTTTTTCCTGCGAGCCACCGTTTCTGAGATATAACGATTCAAAAAGTTGTAAAAGTTGTTATCGTCATAAAATGCATGAGTACGCCACGTATTAGCTTGTCTTCCTCCAACCTCAGTAGCTGCTCATCAACATCTTTTTCGGGTATATTACCAAGTTCAAGTGTGGCTTGGTTATCAGCTAGACCCTACAGACTGGGGTTGGAAGTTGGTCAACAATGTTTCTTAAATTACGTCTGGCACAATAAATGCCAGTCGTACTCGACGCATGCCGTATGTCGCTAAGCGTCAAGGCTTGGCTACAGGGCCACCTCTGTAGCCCAGCACATTAAAACGCCATAAACTACGAGTAGGTATTTACTGATCGCTCCTTGACGATGTGCTGAGACTATTCATTCGCTAACACCACGAAAGAAGAAGAAGAAGAAAGAAGAAGAGAACTAGTTTATTTGGCACACACTGGTACACACAATGTTGGTACAAATAAAAGGAAACTTAATTATAAACAATAACATCGTATGCCCCGCGACTGCACCGAATAGGTCCAGTTCAGAAAAATGCCAGACAACTAGTAGTTGCCTGTCACTGGTTTTCAACGGAACCTTAAGTTGAAGTGTGCGAAAACGTTGGCCTTTGCCATGCATGTAGCAATTTTTATTTTAATTACCTCCTACTATTCAATGAAGAGGTTTATCATTGTATTTTATAACGGCAGTGCTGTATGGCCGGACGAAAAAAGGTGGAGTATTGTATATTAGGTATACTGTATAGTTTTAGCTTTTTCCCGCGACTTCGTTCGCGCATATCCCGTTTTTTCTGGTTCCCGTATAGCCTTTAAGTCATGAATGTAGCTATCAATTACAAAAATAATTTTCCAAATCCGACTGGTTGATGGTTGACCGTGATGTACATTGATGTATTGCCACAATTGCGGCGGTAAGGCCCCTCTTTGAGGAGTGGCTGGAGAGGCGCCATGGCGTCCTCACCTTCCGCCTGACGCAGGTACTTACCGGACACGGCTGTTTCGGGAGGTACCTGTTTCGGATTAAGCGGGAGGATACGCCCGGGTGTCAGCACTGTGAGGATCGCCCGGAGGACACGGTGGAGCATACGGTGGAGGTCTGCCCTGCTTGGGCTGAGCACCGCCGGGTCCTCGTCGAGGCGATCGGCGGCGGCAACCTCTCGCGTCCGGCCCTGGTTGAATCCATGGTCCGGAGCGAGGAGGCTTGGGAAGCGGTCACCTCCTTCTGCGAAGCAGTAATGCTAGCGAAGGAGGAGGCGGACCGCGCGAGGGAAAGGCAAGGCCTTCGTCCCAACCGCCGCAACAGGAGAAGACGCCCCGGGCGTCGGGAGTCGCAGGGCGATCCCCGGCCACCGTAGGCGCGGGCCTGCGGACGGCGAGCGTTGGGTGGTTCGCTGTCCGATCACCACCAGGCCCGGGTCGATGGCGCGTTGTGTTTCACGCGCGCCTCAA